>JAREIS010000404.1:0-586502 GCA_030060385.1 Muscicapa striata striata | reverse complement strand
AGATGAAATTATGATATCAAAACATGAAGGCAGAAAAAACGCCGTTCCTATTTTACCCTTTTTGTAAAAAATCTGAGTTAAATTATTTGGGCCTTATTTTGAGAACACATCAACTAGCCCTACCCTAAAACTGAAGGCAGGAGCTGAATTATTTCTCCTTTACTCCAGGAGAATAGTCGGGCACTTGTGATCCGGCTCCTAACTCATCAGTATTTCACACCACTGGCTCATATGCAACTTCTTATTTTAAAAGAATTTCTTCATAACTGAAAAGAGAATGAATTGTAAAGAAAACAAAGTGTCTCTCTTGCTGTTAGAGGAAAAAAAGAAAAAAATCTATGGGCCAATCTTTCTCATCAGACAGCTCTTGCTTCCCTCCCCCTGCGCATCACAACAGGCACATTCCTGCCTAAACGCTCCTGCGGACCTTTTTCAAGAGCAACCAAACTCCCGTTAACGGTGAAACAAAGCAAGCTGGGCATGTGTCAAACTCCTTAAGGCCCCTGGAATGGCAGAGGGCACCTGGTGCAGAGGCAGCGGCCCTGCACACTGCCAGAGGCTCCGCACTCACTTCAGCACCAAGTGCAGGTTCGCGGAGAGCCGCGGGTCCGTGAACTGCGTCGTCCTGTTGTTATGGTCAACAAAATAAACCCTGCCTGTTGCTGTATTTCGGATCTCCCATCCAGGAGGCAGTGGACCAAGCTCCTCACAATTGATGTTGCTAAGATCCCTGTGAAAACAAATATAAAATGAAAAATACCTCAGCAATTGGCCTCCGAGCCAAACAAGCGTAAATGTAACAGAACAATTCCATGAAGTCTGAGAAAATGTATTGTTTCAGAAACTCGATCTGTTCAGCTGGAATCTCTACTCCCAAGGTACAAGCCCACCACAGCAAAAACACACACCCTACAGCACATGCCATGGGGAGAAAAGTTCTTATTAAATAACCCCCATTTTTACAAACTAACTTCAGATGTTAAATTAATAAAGGCTTCAAACAAAAATAAAGACCATTGCCATATTTGTCAAAATGGAATTGCAGTCCTGCACCAATTTTGACAGAAAACATTTTTAAAAACAACATTAGTCACGTAAGGAGCTGTGAATCACACTTTAGAAACTCATACAAAACAAAACTATTTCTGAAGAGTTATACTTTCCATGAAGAATTACACATGGGATGGGTATGGCACTGGCTGTTTTGCCCCAGAACCCCATGAGCTTGTGGGAAGCAAACAGCTCTCTAACAAACTATTCCAAATCAAGGATTAGATGAACAATGACTCAGCTCTGCCCTGAGCAATGCAGAGGTGGCTTAATAGGTCTCAAGAAAAATTCTGCTGAAATTAGGAAGATGCAAATTCATTCCAGAGCCTCACTGAAAACAAATGCTGGCCTCCAAAAATGTACACTGATTACTCATGGATGCAATTCACACCTCAGACCCCCTCACACTGTCCAGTGCAGCTCTTCCCAAAGGTGATCAGTTCTCCCAAAACCATGGGAGCTGAGGGAGGAAAGAGCCAAGGGACAGAATGCCTTAAAAGGTGCGGTCTGCAGGGATTCCAGACTTGAGGAGCCACTAATGGAAACATGAAGATCTGGGATTGAACTTCTGCTGCTTTTCCCCACGAACACACTGCTGCTGTACTGCAGGGAGGACATTTGCTGGCTACATGACTGTGGCTATGAGCCTCAAAATACAATATTCCTTAGAAATGACATAAATTCTATCCTCATGCAAACAATTCTTGTTCTCAGAGACACTCCTGCTGTTTGTGCTGCCACACCTCAGGGCAGTGATGACTTAGATTGCACATAGAACTATCACATCCCAAACTTAAGGATTAGATCTTCATATTATTTTTTTAGAGCCCGGTTTGGCATAATACACAAGTGCAGCCTCAGCTCTGCAGGCAGTGCATCAAAGCAAGGTACAATCTTCTAACACACGAACAGTAACAAAAGAATAACTCAAAGAATTATGAAGTGTGGTCTTGAGGCATTTTGTCCCTCCTGGGACACACATTTCCATGAGGAGGAGCACAGGAACACCAGCAGCAACTGACAGAGCTCCTCTGGCTCTCAAAAATGCCAGCACAGGCTGCCAATTTCAAACCACACAAATCTCACAACACCATTCGTGGGCTTTAGGAAGCAAGCATTTACAACAGGATTTATTATCATTTACAACAGGATTTCTTAGTTATTTAAAGTATAATCAAAAGCTGCCAATAATTTCCACTATCATCCTTTCCTTTCAAAGACATGAGCAATAATTCCATGTACATTCATGAACAATATGCACAGGTGTTTTGTGTAAATAAGGACACCGAATTTAAGACTTAGGACTTGTTTTCTCCCAAGTGTTGAGATAATTGCAACAGGAAAAGCAATTTAACTGTTCCAATCCAACCTAGTTTTCACTAAAGTACCTTGATGGAACTTTTATTGGAAGTGTTCAGATTCTACTGTTTGTTTCATTATGTTGCAGAGTACTAAAATCTGAACTTGGTTCTAATTCATATGCCAAACCTAGAATCAGTGAAATGTGCCTGTTTCCAAAACACTACTGTAATTTATTTCCTGATTTTCCATTTTTTCATTACAACACCAACTTGAAGAACTGGGGAAGACAGCTCATTTTGTAGCATAGTAATTAATTTTGATGAATGTTCAAATAATGTATTAGGGGCCAAGAATTAAAAATATTAGCCAGACAAAACGAGCACTGCTTAAATGATTTTGATTTGAAATATTAGGAGTACTTCAATAATTTCTCACCTGGGTACTCTTGGATCGTGCCACGTGCTGACACCAGTTTGGGTATGCAGAAAATAGACCTGACCTTGCTGAGTTGTCCTTTGCTCTGTGAAATCAAGAACAAAAAAATGCAGCATGAAGACTCACAAAGACTGATTTCCTCCAGCTAAGGAATTAAAAGTATTTCCACACGAGAAGACACAACTCATCCCTTGCAGTGCCATACCGTATCCCTCGGGCAGGTCGGGGGGGGTGTGCAGGTGTGTCCTGCTCATGTAGTTCCTGTGCCTCTGGGAGCGCACCCTGCGCTCGGCCAGCCGCGGATCCGCCGCCTGCCCGCAGGACGCGCCATTGCTGCCGCTCACCGGAGTGTTCTCGTCCACAAAGCAGCTCAGGGGCCTCCCCGGGCTCGAGTACTCGGATGCTGGCCTGGGGACAGTGGGGACACCTCAGTGCGGATGGACACGGGCCACACAACACGCCTGGGGACACTCAGTGACCTGCCCAGCAGGACACATCGGCTGGAGCAGGGAGCTCCTGTTCTGTGCCCACCAGAGGAACAGTAACCTCCTCACCTCCAAACTTTCCCACCTTGCCTTCGTGTGGCTGAGGAACAGATCAGGCCTTGTTATTCCTTCTAACTTCTAAGGAATGTTATTAGGTGAGGATGGTGAAAAAGGGCTAAGCAGGAATAAAAGCAATTGCTCATGAGAGCAACACTGACCAGTGTGATTTTGTATCCCAATGCTGCTTTCAAAAGGATTTTAAACGGGTTAAAGGGGGATTGACAAGGTCACAAGAAATCCCCTACACAAATTACACATTTTGCATTTGTTTTTCTTCTGTGTCTCCAGCTTAGAATGGGTATTTCAACATACCAGGAAAAACAAAAATAGAAAAATAAAAAGCTGTTCAGTCCTTTCACTCCAAAACTGCAAACGTATCAGAGCTGACAGTGTTAACAGTCCAGGTTATTTAAAATCAAATATAACCATGCAGAGACCAGAATTATAGTGAGTATGGAAGAAAACACCTGCAGGCACAGTCAGTCTTCAGAGGAGTCTGAAAAAAGTGCAATGACACAGTCTGCAACACAGGCAACAGCAAAAGTGGCTTGAGGAACAGCTTCACAACACACTTGCACAGTGATCAGAAAAAGTAATCACAATGATTTCCAAACACTCTGCAGCAATCAGCTGTAACTGTTCTGGGTTACAGAGCAAGGTCTGACAGCTACTTATGGTCTCACTTATTCACCCCTTAAGATGTCTGCAAAATGTAATGTCTGCATTTACAGAGCTCTACCACAGCATTTTTAAAAGAAAGCAAAGATGTTACCACTAGGGCAGGAAAAAAGTAGTCAGAATGATCTTCTGAGGTAAATATTAGACAGACTGAAGGAGAAGGATGCTAAAGAAGGAAAGCATTCAGCTTGGGCAGTGACTGAGCAAAGGAATGAGCAATCCAATCCCCCTGTGAGAGCCACGTGGAATTGCTCAATAATCAAACTCCATCCTACCCAGTCTCCCAAGGAATTCCTCACCGTGTGGGTCGCTCCCACTGAGTTGTCCGTGTGATGTGGTTTAAGTACTGGATCCTTCCAGAAGCAGTCCTGCGCTCCTCCCACCTGCAGGCCAGACAGGCACAGATAAGGCACTGAGTGGCATTTCCAGGAAACCAGGGCACAAAACATTTCCAACAGAAATGCCCAGCTCAGGAAGAATTACACTGCTATGAATCACGTTAGCTGAACAAGGTGACAGGAAACAACTGAAAGCTGAACTCAGAAATGGTTTAACATATTCTTCCCTTGGAACCAGGCACATCATTAACAATATCATACCTTCATATTCGATAATGGCTTGAATTCTAATTAAATCCAGATAGCCACATAAAGAAACTTCTTGGAAACATGTTTAATTATGTATTTAACTTCTTTTGACCACTGACTCTAACAAATGCTTTCACAGCATCTTCATGCACTACTTGCCTTCATGAAAAAGTCAGATTCAAATAATGCGACTTTTAAATTATTACTAAATTTGCATTCTGAAATACACAAGGCTGAACAGCAAATATTGCAGTTACACAATTAAGTGAGCAATGTTTATGCAAGGAACATTCTGAAGCTAAAATTTAGAAGCATTTTGGAAAATGCTTTTGACTTATCTGGACTCCAAATTAACAAAAGAATGCTGTTACAGACTAGGATGATGATTTGCATTTCAAAACTCATCCTCTGAAAACTCATTTTCTCCCGTCTTTACCTGCCAAGAATCACATTCAGAAAGTCTGTGTTTGCTCTGAAGAAGTTGCTGACAGCACCAGAACCTAAACCAGAGTATTTTCCTGTGTTTGCAAAACTGTTTTAGGTGATAATGATGTCATTAACTCTCACAGGGACAAACCAGAATCCTCAACCCTGCCTTTGGAAGGTAAATACAGCAAGAACTTGGGCTGCATTACCTTTTCCAGTCACGTTTTCTTCACTTTGAGGTGCATGAAGAAGAAGTGATCCATGTTTATCACAGTGGCTCTACACCTCTGCATCATGCTGCAGAAGGGCAGCCAGGCCCTGTGGTCACTCCCTTGCTATAAAACTACTGCAAGCTTAAGGCACTTTGCTAGCTGTGATTTCATCTGAAAGACATGTTTTCTTGGACAAGTTATTTCTCAAAGCATTTCTTTACATATGTCACTTCAAGTAACAATAAGATAAAGCCAAACTATCAACTGCTCTGCGTACCCCAGCTGGCTCAGCTCCTGTTCTGAATGCAGAACTGCAGACTCTGAGTGCAAAATCTAAAATAATTTATTTGCACACTGCCTCCTCACTGCTGCAGAAGTCTGTTGCATGAGCTGTATTTGTGTTTACATCACAGTGATGTCAGCTTACCCATCTGGTAAATCGTTATCGAATAACCGACTGCAATCCACAACTTGTCCTCCTGTGCCTATTCGGTCTCTGGACTGAAGACTGACTATTAGGATAATAAAAGGATTATTAAAGATGTGGCATCTGAATGCAAATTATGAAAGAAAATTGGTACAACTTGAAAGACTAAGCTGAGACACGTTCAGGATATTTTTTCCTTCTCACAAATCAAAGATGGTTGCACAGGAACTCTGTTTTCAAACACAGAATTCTCTACATATTACTTCCAAAAAGTTAGCTTAAGGAATATGAGTGCAGAAGTTAAGGCAGAAAAGGAAGTGAATTGTGAAACTGCAATGAATTTTGTGTGTTGAGATGGACTGTGACATTTGACTGGTGGCAGTGGGGTGCCACCTCACAGGGCTGGGACAGGGCCAACAGAACTCTGAACAGGAAAAGCTAAAATAAGGAATTCCTCCTTGGTTTTGACTCTTACTCACATATTTTGTGTGCCCATGGGTTTCAACAACACAAACACAAAACCAGGCAAAATTTAGCTGCTAGAAGCACTTCATATTTGGTTTATTGGCCACTTTCTAACAGCAATAGTAAGAAGTCAAATGCAACTGACACAAAGCACCCTGAAAAGCCCTTGCTTGCCCTCACCACGACTGTTTCACTTTTGATTTTTTTTTTTTTAATGATTCACAGTAATGGGTATTTATGCCTGAAGCTTTTGTACTGCAATTATGAAAACAAAGATTTTTTTTTTTTAGGCTGCTTTTGTTCCCAATATCACAGTTTGCAAGTGTCCAATCTGATAATTTATGACACTTGTGTTCCTGCAGGGTTGGGGTGGTTTTTTGATGTTTTGTTTTGCTTTTAACAATAAAACAATTGCTTAAAAAGCCAAATACGTGCTGTGGCCCACATTTCTTGAGATGGCATTAATGTACCTCTGGACAACTGTCTTCAAGTCCTATTTATATGCAGTGAAATGATCTTACAGAACTTAACCTGGATGCAACCAAACTTTTGTAAAGATCAGAAAGTTTAAAAAGTTGGAGTGGAGCTGGCAGATTTTGCCTGAGTCCCCAAATTTTCAAAAACAACATATTTTGAAACTTAGAATTCAACAGACCAACCCAGAGAGCCCTGGAGTACCTGTTGCATTCCTAGCCCATATTAACCCCTAATCTCCCATGTATACTAACATTACAAAACAACTTTAGAGGGAAAGACACCTTGAAATTCAACCAAACCAAGATCTCACATGATGTATTTATTCTGCCACAACCCACACACCACAAGTTCACACCACTGCAGGTAGGCAAGGTTTGGCAAGCAAAACACACAGACAGAAATTAACATAAACAAAGGTAATTACCTCCTCTGCCTATGTGAGGACCAAAATTTGTGCACGGCTTCATTTTGTAATAAGTAAGGGCTCATTATTTTCTGCACTGCCACATCAGAAATAAAGTGGTGGCACAGAAGAGCTGCAAGATTAAGACACAGTTCAGGTGCCCCTGGATCCATTGCTGAAAATGCCCCCTTTCCTTCCTCTCTTTGAAGACAACCCAGGAATTTAAGATAAAGATCCCCTTGGTCCTTGTACTAAGGCATACCCACTGTGAACTTGATTTGCAAGAATATCATCTGCTGAAGGCATCAATTACATTTAATATTGGTTTCCAATCTTGCATGGTCTCTTAATTTAAGAGAGTTTATAACTGAAAGAACTGAGAGTATATTTATAACTTATTCTGTCTTTTTACTTATTTTAAATCCAGATTTCTCTATGATCTCACTACTGTAGTGGAATTACCTAGTTTTACTCAGGCTCATTCATCCACCCAATAAAGTTGCATTAGTGAAGAAAGTAAAAAATGTCTTAAAATGTAAGAAGGTTAATAATGACTATTTAAAAAAGACAGGAGTCTCTGGAATCTTACCAAGGATGCATTAAATTAAAACAGAACCATGACTGAGTAAACTTGACCTTTCTGATGATATCAACAGAGAACAGAACACACAGATTTGCTCTGGGTCTCTGCTGTAACCTGACAAGGCAGTTTTTTGCAGGTTCAGTGCATGACCCAACAGCTCCTGGTGTTCAGGGGCAGCCCCAGCAGATCCCAAGAGAGCCAGGGCTGCTTTGGCTGCACCCCTTCTCATGAGCACATAGCTAAAGCCAGCCTGGCAGCCCAGTCTATGCCCACCCTGTGACCAGTTCTGATTACTTCTCCCTGACCAGTTCTCTCTGAAGTCTGTGTCATTGCACACTGCAAGGGATTTGCCATAGGCCTCTCAGACCTTTCTGTTTTGGGGAGGGGTTTTGGGTTGGCTTTTTCTCCCCTTTAATGGATGGCAGCATTTCCCAGCATGCTGACCAGGATGTGAGTTCATACTCTGGAGGGCAGCATGAGAGCACAGTCCCTGCTCCATGGTGTGAGCAGAAAGGAGCTCCCTGCTCCCAGCACACCCTGAACCTGCTCTCCTGTGCACCCAGCTCAGCCTCCTCTCCAAGGACACCCACAGATAAAGCTGCACACACACAGGGATGCTCAGGGGACCAGGACACTGGAGCAAAGCCAGCAAGCAAACCAAACCCACAACAAAGCACACCCCAGAGAAGTGACAGACTCATCCTTCACTCTTCTGTGCAAGCTCATGTAGAAAATTTAATCGAGAACAGCCTGAAGGGTCAGCAATGCACTTAGAACTCCACATTTCTACCATCACTTGACTCTCCTCTGCCACCACACTGATCTTAATGCAAGCACTTGCAGATCAGATGGAGACAGTCAAAGCAACAAAGAGGTGAAGTCACAGGTGTTACTCAACAGAGCACCCTGAGAGGCAAACACTTATTTGCTGACTGGTGTTTCAGTGGTGCTCCCTGGCTGACAGAAGTGCTGTTTGGATACAATTTCAACTAGGACTTGAACATAAAACTGAGCATAAAAATTAACTTTTCTTCTCCTCATGCCCAAATAGTCTCATTAACATCCTGCTGTATAAAAAAAGAACTTCCTTATCCTGACCAACTTTTGACTTACATGACCTATTAGAAATGCTGCCTTCACAAAGAACTGAAAATGCACCAGAAAGAGTGTTATCAAGTTTTTTGTGTATACTTGCTTTTCAATTTGCCAGCTTCTTCATTTAAAGTTGATGAGTTCACAGAATGACAAACCACAGTTACTGAGGTTGGTGACAGACTTGTTAATAAGTCATGAAAACAGAAAATTAATTGATCCCAGACAGCAATTTTAATTGCATGTAAGCAAGATGCTTTTTAGGTTTTTCCCAAAACCTAAAGGAAGCACAGCTTTGCTTGGAGCTCTCCACGGCCAAGAATTTTGTAGTCAGTTTTTCACAGCGAGTTCACACTCAAACTGCCACCATTCTTTACAGTGAAATAAAAAACTTTCTAATTTTTTAAAAATTATTATCTTTTGTCTTATTTTCCCCAACATTTACTATAATATTCTGGAGGTTTTTTGGGTGGTTTGAGCATTTTGTTTTGGTTTTTTTGTTTGTTTAGTTTTGGGTTTTTTTTAATTCTCGAGCTACATACTTCTAAGCCTGAGATCCAAATGGCTCTGGCAGTAGACAGGAGAATTGGATATAGAAAACTGACATCTAGAAGATTATTTCTATAGTTATTATAAAAACTAAAGATAGAAAGAGAACTAAAATATAAAAACCTTTACTCACCTACTATCTGTCCTCTAACAGTATCGTTGTCATTTGGCCCAAGCTTGCACAGATCCAACCTCTGATCTACAAAATGAGGGCACAGAGTGGAAATCATATAACGAAACAAAACACCACCACAAACTACCAAACCACCTGGAATATAGAGCAAAAACCCAATCAAGTGTCATTCTTCAAAAGCCTGTGCATGCAAGCTTGGGCTGAAAGAGAAGAAACTCGTCCTTAGCTTACTTACAACCAGTGTCTTTAAGGCGGTTGATTGCATTTGAAAGAAGTCTCACACAACCCAGAAAACCAGCTCCCTGCTTTTTATGAATTTTCTTGTGATTCCACACGCTGATTGTTATTGAATCCGACTTCCCAATATATCTGAAAAACGTGGAACAAACAGTACTGTCAGTGCCACTTACTGAACACTTTGATGATGCATCAGAAATCACCTTGGGGGAAAAAAGATCATCAACCACTACATTAAAAATTTAGCACACTGCAATGGCAAGAGAGAGCAAGTCATCTGCAGGTAAGATGTGCATTGTTTTCAATGGAAGGATGTCTCATGGAGGAGCTCACTTGGATACAAACTGCTCTAAAAGCCTGATTCTGGAAGGGGGCATCCACGGGACCCAGCTGAAAGCTGTTCAAACAGCAGCACAAGCAGGCTGCAGGCTGGCCCTCAACCACAGCTCTCCAACAGCCACAAACATGCTCAGCTCCATGCCCCAGCCCAGCCTGTGCCAAGGGGGACAGTGCTGGTGGCATCCCAGCAGTGTCTGGGGACAGCAGGAGCAGGGACAGGAGCAGGGAGCCCTTTGGGGCTGCTCCTCCAAGCCCCAGGAATGCAGGGACCCTGCAGGTGCTCCCCAGCACCCAGCACTGCCTGGCCAAGCCATCCCACAGCTGCAGCTCCCCGAGCCCCAGGAGTGACTGAGCTGGGTAAGGTGTGTCTGGGACACACATCACACACTCAGCCACAACAAGCAGCTCACACAGGTTTAGCTGGGATGTGCCACGTTCCCCCTGCCCCTGCTCGCCCGGGACTCCCCTCGCAGCATTCCCACGGACATGCTTGGCAAAACCTGCAGCTGTGTTTACTGCCTTGGGGAAACCTGGACACTGTAGGCTATTTTACTTTTGCTTTTTTCATTTGAAGCTTTGTTTTCAGAGGCAATTACTTTGTGAGCTCGTTTTTGTTTTCAAAACTTTCAGAGGACAGTTTCAAAACACTCACAATAAATCAGTGATTGCCAATAGTGAATTATTATGGCTGTTTCAAGTTGAGGGAAAGGAATTTGTAACTATGGCTTAGACCCCAAGAACTGCTTGCAGCTCTCTCTTCCCAGACAAATTCTGGCCTTAGTTTAGTTCCAAGTGCTTCTTTTTTGCTTGTTTTTGAATGAAAACTGATCAACCAATGTCTAAATACATCTCCCCACTGACTGTGGCTTTATTGGCTTTTAAACATCTTAATATTTTCATAAAGATAGAAATGATACTGTCAAGGTTGGCAAACCAAATAATTGAACTAACTGCCATGGCTTAAAATTACAGCTGTGATCAGGTTAACACTTCTCCCATTTTTCCTTTTCCAAAAAGCAGAACTCCTACACCTTCTTTTTCCCACCTGCAGACAGCAACTGACCCAAGAAGTAGAAGACAGAAAAGCCTCATGGTTTAAAGTAACCACTGCACATTTACACAAAAACAGAAACAAACAAACCCAAACAAAACACAAACTTCACATTAAAAAGCCCCGAAGTTTTTTGAATAGTAAACTGATTGTATAACATAGGTCAGATTTTTGGCCTTACAACCTTGACAATGACAATTTTGCATAAAGAAACGAGATGAAGATGGGTAATCACGTGCACAGTTGCAGTCTACAATGTTTCATGTACTTAAAATAAATTCTTATGAGAACAATTTAGGTGCACTTAAAAATAAAGACTTATCATGACCTGTCTTGAATTTTCCAGTTTTCCTTGTTGCTTTAAAAAAGTCAAAGGTATATGGTTAAACACAATTTCATAACAGAACAGTTTGAATAATATGTAGAACAGCTGAATACACAACACAGTTTCCAAGAATTTCTGTAATGTTTTAGGGTGAGATTCTCATCCTGTAATGTTTCAGGGTGAGATTCTCAGGGTTGGGATGAACAGTCACCTTTCCACACCAAGCAGGTGAGGACTCCACATTCCACTATAAACTACTCTTAATTTTTGCACCCAAAAACCTGGGCTGGTTCATACTTTTAAAGGAAATAAGCAAGACAAGCTGCATTTTTCCAAATAAAAATGACTGGTTTTTTAATAAAGGAAGACAAGAAATAGTTAAGTAATGTCTAGTTGGCTTTACAGCAAAATGTTTCATCTACATTTCTGCATCATTTCAGGCATAAAAACCCATGGTTGTATTTAGAGAGTGACAGTAGGATGAGCTGACATTTCCAATTCATTTGGTGGATAAGTTACATTTGTTTTACATCATCTGGCAATAAAGTTCCAACATAAAAGCCTGAACTAGGAATTTTATTTTTTATTAAAAAAGAATGTTCCAAAAACTGAAGAGCAACAAACCAAACCAGAAACAAAAAACCCACAACCCCCCTATTTTATTGGATGACTCTCTCTTCCTCCTTGTAATTAAAGTTCTTGGAGCTTGTATTTCTTTTTTTCCTCTATCAGCAATAACTATTCCACAGCTTCAGTACTTCAACAGAGGTAATAGGATTAGTATTAATGAAATGGAAACACAGAGATTCAATTGCATAGATATTTTGTTGACCTCCATATTTTCTAAACCTTTAAAATCAGGGCTCTGGTTAAGAACTACATGTTCAGAAATTTTAATCTCCCTACTCTTAGCACTTCCACTTCTAAGAAAAAAAATCTAATTCATGCCTTAATAGAAACCTCTAAATTATTTAAATAAAAATTTAAAACATAGGGACAACTGTTATTTTGTCTACCACTGAGGAAGGTTTGGGTGACTTTTCATCCTCATGCCATTACATACACTTCCCATGAAGAGTTCACCTCACTGGAGAAATGTGGAATGAAGAAAGTGGAAAAAAATATTCCTGAAAAAACACACCTCTTCCTGATCACAAGCCAGACATATTCCCTCCAGAAAGAGAGAAAAATGCAGCATCACGAGGTATGAACTCAGGTTTGGAAGCCAGGAATTCCCTATTTCTAATCCATGCTGTCACACAGACTGTTTTTACGACCTGGATGAATTACTTGGTTTGTTTCTCCATTTTCCTATTTCTGACTTTTTTTCTAATATAATCTCAGAGTTCTGCTTTGAGCTACCAGCTGCTTTCAGGCTGGGAAGAGGGTGTGAAGAGACGGAATGAAAAATAGCACCCCGATTTTTTCTCTTCCATCTTCATTCCCTTCCTTCCTGGCATTGCTCATCTCTGCAGCATCTGAAGGGTGTTTGAGCCTCTGGGATGGTCACCAGGACCTGCCAGGGGCTGTGGCTGAGGCAGGGATGGAGCAGGGATGGAGCAGAGACACCTGGTACTCACTGCCTGCTGCAAAGGGCATCAGCTCCACCCACTGAGCCTCAAGCACCACGTGCAGAAGGAAAAGCAGTTACCCTGAGCTGTTTGATGACCCTTTAGGAGCTAATCTAGGATGGGATTGTCTAAAGCAGCACTAGGCAGAGCTGCTGCCTTCTCTCCCTGAGAAAAAGCCAGGATTCTTAGAGTTTTACTAGACAAGATAGTCAGAGGATTGGGGGAGAAAAGTGATTCTGCCAGGGCAGCGCAGCAGCCCGAGGATGTGAAGGCACCAAAGAGCACTAGAACCTGCAGGGAGGAGATTTTGGGAAGAGGAGGAGTTGTTTGTGAGACTTGGGTGAGGTTCCATTAGAGAGAGATCACAAAGGAGAAGAGTTCTGGGGGTGAGGACTTGAAGGGCACAGACTAAAGCTGGGACCAGAAGCAGGTTTTGCTGGAGATCGTGGTACAAACACCTTCCAGAAAGAGGGGATGTGACCTGCTGAGCCTTAAGGGCAGAGCTGCTGGGGAGGTTGGGCAGGGCAATGCAGGAGAGGTCTGACTACTGCAGGGGGGAATAAAGGGGGATGAAGAGAAAAAGGGGATTTAAGTTCCTGGACTGCTGGTTTAGGTAGTTTAGCTCTGAAGGCAAGAAGTCTGTAAATGTGACAAGTCTGGTTATTAAAAAGTTCTGAGGAAAGGCCTGAACAATAGGGAAAACACAAACAAGACTGAAAATAAGGAAGGGGAATACATCCAGGGCAAGCATGGTATTTTACTGACATTAAACTACATCCAGACAGCAACTATTTGGCAATTTCTTTCTGGAAAGTCTCCCAGATTCCCCCTCTCTACACACACACACCCATCTAGGCTGAAGAATCCAAGCAGCTAATTCAACCACTTCCTTTTCACACTAAGATTTGAATTAAGAACCACATAAGTCAAAAGCCAACCCCTTTTTGCTCTTTATGTTACTGCAAAAGTCCTTTTAAAAAATTCTTATACACCAGAATATCTACTTATGCTGAATCAGGTTAGCAAGGCACAAAATTCTCTTGGAGTTAGCAACTTAATTCAGACATGACTGCAGGAATGTATTACAACAACTCCATCTGACTGTGCCATTTGCATCTGCCATCATATGATACATGAAAAAATTATTTTAATATCTGGTGCACATGAAAAGCTGAGAGCTGACACCGAGTATATTATACAGTAAAAAACTACCTTACAATAATAGCCAAGCAGTGAGCTGCTGTACCAAAGAGATTTAATCTTTTATGGCTGTTTTAAATAGGAAGTGAAGATAATGTGACTGATATTTATAAACAGAAATACATTTCCCTAGAGTAAGGAGTAACAGGTGAGACTATAAAAGGGGTTAAATTTTTATGAAGAAAATTTGGAGAGGGAAAGGATCATTTCCTAATAACAAGGCCTGACACAACATTAAATTTTATTTTGGATTAGAAATACTGGATATATTTCTGTCATCAGGGGATTCAAAAGCCAGAATCAAACAATGCAGTTTTTCCTAGAGGACAAGATTTTATATTGAAAATAATACACTAATTCAACAAAATCTGTTTTTTAAGGGAATTTCTTCTCTGAATAAGAAAAAAAAACAACAAACCACCACCCACAAAAAAATACTTCACACAGGTCTAAATTCCTTTGGACAATCCAGCAAGAGATGCTCCAAATCTGCTCAAGCAAAACGTTCTGCCAGAACCCCCCTTTTTCTTTCTGTTTTTTATAATATCTTGTGGATTACAATCACAGCCTTGGAAAGACAATACAGTATCCAGATACAACCATGGCTTGTCTTATAAAACAACCTAAAAATACCTTCTCGTCATCCTTCCTTAAAAGTTATAACCAGAAAGGAATTTTTTCTAAAGATTATACAGATTTTTTTCCATTACTCTTGTTGCATATCAACATCCTCCCTCATTTCCCATGTCCTCTGCTTCTTTTCTCCAGAAGGGAATGAAATCATCAGCCCATGGAGCACTGAGCATCCTTTGCAGCCACTCCAGGCTGGTCAGTGCTGGGGCAGCCACAGGGAACCAGCAACTTCCACACTGAATTTTGACATCTTCCACACAGAGGAGAATGTGCCAAACAGTGCCCACCTTCCTCCTGCAGGAGAGTCCCTTCCTCAGCTGTACAAAGGTTACAGAAGATTACCCAGCCACACTGGCAGCACTTTCTGCTTCTATCCCTGGAAAGCTGTGCATGAATGGTCATTAACAGAGGCAGCTAACTAAAAAACAAGCAATGCCTGTGCTTGGTTTCAGGGGTTTCTCCTCAGCTCTTCTCTGGTCTTTGGAGAGGACATGGAAAGGCAAAGCTCTGAAACCTTCATTCTGCACAAATCAACATTTTCATAGGTTTAGTGCCATTTTAAAACCAAATTAATGTAAAATTCTTTCAATAGAAAAGAGAGCCGTTTGCTAGACATGGACTTAAAACTTGGTTTCTATCCATTTCTCTAATGAATATGAATTACAGTCTTACATGCAGAATCTAAGTTTGAACTGGGTTTGGATAATAGAACTATAATAATATTATTTCACTAAACTACCACAATACTTTGTTAAGCAGTAAGGAAAATGTTCTGTATCCTGCACTATCACACTCTGAACAACGACTCCACATATTTAGTCTTGGATATTCACATAAGGAGTAGATCAAGACATGACTTTAAACCAGGCCTTCCATATTCTGCTGTGAGACCCATCAGGCTGCTTTTCTTCACTGGGAAAGAGAGGGACAAGAAATTGTCTGTGTACCAGTACCAGATTTGCTGCAGGTTTGGTGATAGCCAAAGTTAACATAAATATGTTCAAACAGTTTCTAATAATATAGGACAGGGAATAGAGTCATGGGGAAAAAGTCAGAGATCAGAACAGGAGAATACAATGATACAAAACAGTTCATTTCTCTTCCTCAGCTTTCATCCCAAGGAAAAAGATAAAGAATAAAAGACAAGGAAAATAAAGCATGCACAGAGACCTACATAATAATTAAAGCTTTAATAACTTATATTGTACAGAAATATTTTATGCTTTAGAAAGAGGAAAACTATAACATATATGTGCCATACTGATTCTACTGCTCAAAAGCACCAAAAGGTGCTCGAGTGATGATAACAATAATTCAGAGTGAGAACAACATTTGGGACAGAAAATGACAGAAAGGAGAGAAAATTGAACAAAAGGCACACAGAGAAAAAAAATACTGTAGCACCACAACAGAAAAAAATTGCATCAAGAGATGAGCAGTTTGAGGAAAACAGTCAATTACTTGCTGCATTTTACAGAAGTGTTAACATGAAAATATCACAATAAAACAATGCTGTAGTCCATGTAAGCATGCTGCAGGCATCAGCACCAGAAAAACAAGTGCAGTGTTCAAATTTTCAGGTAAATAAGAAAGTGGAATTTTGCTACATGTACTTTTCACTCAAACTAATAAATTCTGGGATACTTTCCAAGCTGTACATAGGACAGGATAATGAACATCTGACATTGTCTGTGTAATTTAGAGGATTTCACTTCAAACCTTTGGTTATCACTGTTACCACCTACAGGTCATAATGTTGATTCCATTTGGGATCAAGTGTATTCTTCACAGTATCTGTAGAATGGCATTGGCCAGATCCATCCACCACAACCTTAGCAAAGGGATCAGGAAGTCCTACAACGAGGAAAAGAAAATAAAGCTACCAAGTGGATCAAGATGCTTTGAAGTCCTTTATCATTGCTCAGATATTTAATCTTTAATTTGTAGATTTATTTGCCTGTTATTCATAAATGAGACCCCTACTGAATGAATGGGAATAACATGATGCATTAAGCATAGGAAATGCCTAAGTTAACAATTTATTTCACTGAAATGGACTAAGAAAAAGTTGTGTAAGTCAAAAACACTGGGGAAAAAAAAATCTAAACATCTTAATCTTCCTAATTCAGGTTTGAGTAAATTCTCAATATATAAAGAAGCCAAAGGCAGAGAAAATAGTTACATTCTTTATATGTTTAAGATCAAGTCACAATTATGGTTTTGGCTGATATTGGTGTAACAGAGAATTGCCTATAACAGGTTATTCTTGCTTTTAGGATTCACTTGGTGTACTGCTGGCTTTGTGCTCTGTTTGCTGCCAGCTCAGTGTCCCAGAAACACTGAACACAGGTTCATCTGAACACCAAAAATCAGTGTAAAGGTGGTGCTGAACTCCAGATGCAGGGGTGGAAAAGCAGCAGGAGCAGAGCAGCCCACGATCAGCCCCTCCTGCTGCACTGACACCAGGGATGCTCCCACCACTGGTGCCTCAGGTCCTGCCCTTTTCCTCTCACACTCATTTATTCCTCCCCTCATCAGTGCTGTGAGTCAGCTGGAGGAACCAAGGTGGGGAAACATTCATCACATCTGCTGAGGTGCAATTTTGTCCCAGCTGCTCTTCCTCAGGTGACTCAGCCAGAGCTGGTCAGGCAGCAGAGGGCTGGGGACAAGTGCCACAGAAAGCACGTGGGGACAAAGGAGGGGACCTTGGGACATCTGTGCTTCAACATCTCACACTGCAAATCCCGAGGGGTTTGTTTCAGGCACAATCAAACTGTTAAATACCCAAGAACTTGCAATCAATACAGAAATTCAGATACAAGCCATGTTTTAGAAGTATCTCAATACACAGTATAATCCTGGATCATTGCCTCTTCCATTTCTTTCCAAAGCTCAGGTCTGCTCTTCTGAATTCCTCCTGCTCCCAGGTGGGAGGTGGCAGGCAGGTGATCTGTGCATGCAGGACACAGACAACAGCATTCCTTTCTGCCTCTTTCATCTACTTCTTAGCACTTCTTTCAAAACATTATTAAAATTAATTAAAATATAATTTCAGAGAACATTGTTGTTGTGAGGTGGTTATTAATAATTAAGGAGCACAAAAATTTCTTGTAGGAAAAACAACTTAATAAATGACACTAAATTTGAAAAACATGTAATTTGCCTGAGTGAGTAAATTTGTTTCCCACTCCCATAAAAACAGAGAGAGTGTGTCAGTGTTTTAATTATCATGATGATTCTGTGATGAGTGTCACCTAAGACAAAAATAGGAGCCCTGAAATAAAACATCAAAGCCTTTAGCCCCCTTACTGCAAATATCTTAATATAATGATAATATGCAAACACATAAAACTTACATAATATTTATTCCATCTATAAATAAATGTATAAAACTATAGCAGCTACTTACGGAAAAAGTCCTTTTTCACCAAGTTTTTTGCACACAGTACTGCAAGAAAAACAGAAATACAAAATTAAGTTACTGATTGCCAACTGTAAAAAAAAAAGTTATTTCACCTATCAAGCACTTCAGAAAATCCTCCTTAAAGTAAAACAAACATAAATGAACTGTGCTCCTTCATCATTTACATTGTCATGCGAATTAATTCCTGAAAGCTGAGGTGGAAGTGTCATCTTTTAGCAATCTACCTGTAGGCAGATTACAGTGGAAGTGAGATGGCTGTGGTTTCCTCAGGCAATAGTTTCACGTGGCATTTTTTTTTTCCTCCTCAAATGTTTTGCCAGCTGTGATTTCACCAGAGAGGGACCTGGAGCACTCCTGGCTGGTTCACCATAATTAGTGCTGGACACAGGCCGGGGTTAATGCTCAGTTCCACAGCCCAGCAAAAGCTTCCTTGGTCATAAAAAATAGGACATTAGGCAGCCAAGGCTTTTCTGTTATCCTGCATGGTAATAAATAAAAGGTTTTACCTGAAAAGCATTTGGGTGGAGCACACTAACTTCTAAAGCCAGAGTTTTGATGGTTCCAAAGATATCTTTTATTTGTAGCAGCTGATAATTGTTTCAGGCTTTTTTTGTTTGTTTGTTTGTTTAAATTTAAAGGAAGGAACATTTGCATTTGTCAACTAAAAATACCCAGGGGAAAACAATCTCCTATGAGAATAAATTTAAATAAACAAATAAATAAATAAAAGGTCAAAGGGGACAAATTTCATATAAAGGTGCCAAGGTACACAATGAAGACTTCTCTTCACAAACTGCATCACTGCTCAGCTACTATGCTTATCTATTATCACAGGTTTAGTAAGCAGGAAATATTAGATTCCCCTGTGAAACATTAAAATATTTACTGATAACACAAAAGGATTCTTGGGGATTGAGCAAAAGCATGAATTCCCACAGCTAGTATTAAAAAAAAAAAAAAGGGGGAGTGGGAAGAATTATTTGGTTGGAACCTGATGCTGCAGGAGATTCCTCACTATATGATTCCCTTGGATACTTTTCCTATGAGATCGTCAATTTTTATTACTGCCAGGAAATGCAAATACAGAAAAGTGAATCCAATAATCACATCCCACAGGCACCACCTAAAACAAACACCATTGGTCATCCTTTCCCCCCCAGAACACCCTCCCACTGATCCTGCAAGGCTCCTGATCCCTGATTTCTGCCTGAAGAAAAGCAAGCAGAGGCAATTCATGATTGACACCCAATAATTTCAACCTGAACAGTCAACAGAAATAAAATACTAATAAAGTCAAATGTTTCAGGTGTTTCTGATACCCGACATTCAAGTACATACAGGAAAGAGACTGTCACATCACTGCTCCACAAATCAAATAAAGTTCTTTGGATGGTGTAATAAAAGTCCACAGTTACCAAAGGCTTCCATGTGCCCAACAATCTAAAGTTTATTCTATCCAGAAAACTGAAGACAACCTAGAGGCATTTGAGAAAAAAAAGAGGCAATAGAAAACTGCTTTTGCAGCTCCTTAAGGGTTTATTACACCAAGAATATCTTCAGGAGATTGATAACACAACAGACATCATCTGCCCAAGAACTGCAATAGTTTATTGCTCACCAGCCACCTTTCATTTAGTGGTGAAAAGCTTCAAGTAAAATAGATTCTTATACAGATGGCAATTCTTTAAAACATCTAAAAAAATATATAATTATTGTCACAGTTTTACCCATTAAAAGCAATGGGAAGTGTCAAGTGAAGCTGAGGGCTTAAAACCCAATAGTTAAGTCAAAATTCATCTGCAGCACAGCCACACAGGGTGCTCCTGAAACTGTGTAATGTTCAAGACAAAAGAGGTTCAACTATTCCTGTGAGAGAAATTGTAAGGTTAACTAATTACAAACATTTCTTTTCAAAAATAAAGCAAGCCTGCCAAAGCAGTTTAACTGAAGTCTCATTTTTATAAGATTGGGCACATGCAGAGCACACAGACTCATAACTGCTTCCCCAACAATTAGCCACGAGCGAACAAACTAATATTTTTGGCTCAACTTTTCCCTCTCTAGTAACCACATTTAAGGCAAGTCAGATGTCAACCCACGCTGGCTTTGTCAGGTTAACAAAACAGGAGAGATGCTGAGAAAGCTTCCATTAACAACACCCTCTCTGCCAGGTATTTCTAGGTAAAAAAGCCCCACGTCCCAGGAGCATCAGCTCAACTCAAAGTGAAACAATCTTCTTGCACACACAGAGATCTCATCTATCTCAGGACTTTTTCTAGACAAAACTTTTCCCACTGGTGGGAAAGTACCAGAGTTTATGCTCCACTTTTCTAACAGTTTCAACACTGTATTAAAACCTGCTCTGAATATTCTGATAACCAGCTGATTAATAGCTCTCTGAGAATAAAAGCTAAGGAAGTTTGGTTTCCTATGGATTTATGTTTCACAGTTGACTGAAGGCTGTGGCTGAGGCTTTTCCCACTGGGCACTCAGACCCTCTCCCACGCAGGCTCTCCCCTGGTCCAGCAGGGCAGGATCTGCTGCAGCTTTTTCCTCTCACTTCAGGTCACTGCAGGGTCTCCTCTTTATCCAGGCAATGATTCTCACAAAACTCGTGGGACTTAATTATCTTTGAGTCCTCTATCCTTAGTTCAATTTAAGCTAAAGATTCAAAACCCAGAAAGAACTAGAGGGAGATTTCCTTCCCTTGGCAAAGCCAAGTTAAAGTGCTGATGATTCTGGACCCAACGCTCATCGTTATCAGAACCACACAGCCCCACCACTAATGGATCCTCTGGAGGCACAAGGGCACTGCACAAGGTTATTTATTATTTGGATGTGCTTGTTGTAAGGCACTTTTTGTTACAATTCTTTTGAAACAAAAAGTTAAGCTATTTAAGCTTGCACTGGAACTAGAATGCAAACCAATGGCTGGATATACTGACCTGGATATACTGAAAGAAAAGAGGGAGGTGTGCTGGTCCATAAGTGCATCATCAAATGACATTAACGGCTCCTAGCACACACGTGTAGATAAAGTATTCATTACAGAGTATCAGTGAGTCAATGGATAGCTATGTTTCTGTTTATCACAGACTTCCTGGGTAGTCTACAGAAAAGAGAACACTAATATTCCAATATACACGTGCCAAGACAAACAGCACATCAATTTTACATAGTATACATACATTAAATATTTTTTTATCATGCTTTATGATCTCATTCTAACATATGCTACTCACAGAAATATGAAAAGAGCATAATGTTATAAGCTACCCAGTCTCCTTCTATGACAGCTTTGCTACACAGTCCACAAATATACAAAGATAGGAATTAAGTGAATCATATTTGCCAATTTCCTTTTTCTGATTTATTACTCCTGTGACTGACAAAGAATGGTTTACTGAAAAATAATTTAACTGTTATAAGTAAATGCAAAATATTTAGTATTCTCAAATCCCTGTAATCTATGTGTTAGCTATTAAAATTTACCTGCAATTACAGAGGGGGTGAATAATTGGTTGAACTCACATAAAAATTGAAAGGAACTATGACTATTGAAAAGGTTAATTTTATAGAAAGATAAATCTTTCCCTCTCATTTTTTGAACTCTGTTTATTCTTTTTGCTAGTTACTGAAGAACTCTTGTTACAACTGCTGCTTACTTTGGAACCATTTTTAGAGAAAAATCAAACTTTTAATGACATCAAGCTGTTGTTAGGGAAGGTGTCCTACATTATAAATTACCATTGTTTTTATAAGTATTAAAAGTATGTTTATTTCAGAATAATAAGTATATCAGTAACAACAAGTCTCCACAGTTAGAGGGAGGAAGAACATGAAGTGGAAAGGAGCTCCTTCGTTGAAAACAAGTTAAAAGTGATAAAGATCTATGAGATTTCACAGAATCACCACCTCTCAGACATGAGCTCAGAGTCTTCAATGATCTATTCACCTCCAAAGGCTGGGGAACACCGCAGTGAGTGCAGAGGAAGCGCCATTAGGAGGAAGGAAAGTGTTATGCGAATTTAAGGAACCCGGACATTTAAGGGCTGTGTATTCAACTCTTGTGGGTATTTCCAGCCTGTATCAAACTGTTTGCAGCAAATTTATTCACCAGGTTCACCTGCAAAACAGGAACACCACTACTTTACTTCACAGGTAGGTTTTAGTGTTACATTACCTGTATGTTTGTACGCCCTCAGTTATCTGTTATAATGCACCTCTTGATTGATGACAAATGACAAAGTTTAAATGTGTTTGTACCCAGCAGCATGAGGTACAAACACCTCAGGGCTACAGCTGCAGACAATGATTTTATAAATATATTAGTCTTTAAATTCCTATGTTAAAAATCATATTGCTCAAGCCATCTTAAGTAAATAGTTTTTAAATTTATACATTTGAGACACACCCATACTATCAAAGAAAGATTAAGGAAAACAGGTAAGAAAATAAAAATAATCATGAATGTCCATGGAAGTGAGCATACCAGCTGCAGAAGGAAACTCACAATCAACACATTTAAGTCTACACATGGCTCAGTAGAACTCCCCCATCCCATGCCAGCCATCCATAAGAACCCACACTGTGTCAACAGACAGCCCTGAGGTTATGGGGAGGAAAGCACTCAGTCCAAAGCTAAGATTATGTTTTCTAATCTTCTGGCTTTCCACGTGTCATCACCACAGAAGAACAAGTTCAGCCTTCTGAATCCAACCAACAGTTTTAACATTATCATTCCTGTTGGTTTTTTCTTTCCCCAAGGGTTTTTCTGCCAGAAAAAGCACTTGTTCAAGAACATATGTAACACACGGGAGGCGACAGGCTGCCTATCAATTTTTACCACAATGGCTCATTTTGAAGACAAGTCTTTCTTCCCCTACAGAAACACCATCTTTTACTGAAAGCCATTAGAGCTGGGTTTTGTGATCAGATCCCAGTTGTTTGCATGTTCTACGCGGGGCAGTACAATCACCGAAATAAGTCCCAGCTGTAGAAACACAATGCTATGCTGTTGCTAATGTGTGTTGTACTGATAATGAATGGTCGTCTATGCTTTAATCTGAATAAAGCTCCCAACTGCTCTGCCTCTCCTTGCCAAAAATTCCCCTTCCTCCTCCAGACTGTGGTTGCATTCCAATTACACTGCTGATTGGAATGAGCCTGCTAGGGGGAGGGAGAGGGAGGAAAGCAAATGAAGCCACACTCACGCCCCTCCTTGCCTTCTCTGCTGCCCCTGGGACCCAGAAATTGCTCGGGTGTTTGAACCTAAGGCTGACATGATGTACTTTTCTCCACATAGCACAAAACTCTCTACAAATTCACTTATTTCTTTTAGAAAAGCCATTTGTGACAGGCAAACTGCGCACCATGCACAGGTTCCAGCAGGATGGCTCAATACTTCCAACATTTTTAAACAAATTCCTACTGGTGCCTAATGATTTCTTCCATTGTTGGCACACTCGTGAGAAACTTATATTTTTCTGCTTGCATTCCCTCCTTGGACCTGCCTGAATTCCCACATGGGAAAATATAAAACAGGAGGTCTTCAACTATTTATTGAACAAAGAGCTGTAAATAACGCCGTATGGATTTTGCAAATACAGCTGTTGAGGTAATAACTTCCTCAATTAAGGTTTTGAAATAAAATTGTTTACTCCAACTATTCACATGAAGTTTTATTTTACAGTTAATTTCTCTGAGGAATTTTTTTAAGGTTCCATTTCTTTGGAAGGTGCTTTTTCTGCAGACAAACAAAATGTGACAGAACACGACTGTAAAACTTAGAGTTTACTTTTGCTTAATGAAATTCCTGCGTTTTTTAAGATTGCAATAAATTGTTGTCAAGAAGGGACACACAAAGGCAGGTAAACCTAGCAAATACTGTATTTTGCAGGTGCACAGGGGTTTGAGTCAAGGTCTTGCAGCATGAAATGGGTCAGAACATGGCAGCTGAGCATTATTCCGAGCAGGATCGGAGATCGGAGCATGCTGGAAGGTTTCATGTTGCACCCAACAGCTCAGGGGGCTGCAGCTGTTCCTCCCTCAAAGCAGGTCCAGCCAGCACAGGGATACAAGGTAGAGCAGGAAGCTGAACTGGCTTAACAGAAAATTAACCTTCTGGGGAGACAGATTAGTTCACTGTTGGCTCCTAGAGCTGCACAGACGTACCCTGCAGTCACGCCATCTGCAAACCTGCAGCAAAGGAAGTGGCAGAAGCACACGGCTGCAGAGCAGGGAGGATCAGCCAGGCTGCCCTTCCTGCAGCTGTGCTGGAGAAGTGCACCCCATAAACAAAATGCACCCTCAATGTTTGCATTTTAATGCAGATGTATAGTTTTTCCTCCTGCCTCTGTTTTGCAGCTCCAGAAATTTATTTTATTAAAAATAAAGTTAAGCTAAAAAGCAGATTTTGCCACCACTATACCAACATAACCAGCTAACACCCTTCAGGTTTTCAGACACACAGTCTTCTCCTTAAACATTCAGCTTTTCCATTTCCCAAAGCACACTCAGAAATGCAGAACTAAAACACAAAAAAGCACTTCTCTTGCAAGTACACACACAATTACTTCCAGGCTGTTCTGTTTTCCTTACAGACAGCTGCTCCTTCTGGGTCTCACAAAGCAACAAATTCAGAATAACCCAATGAGCTCTAAACTACAGTCAGTACAAAACATGTACACACTCAGAGAATGGATCATTATTTTCCCCAATACTTCACTGTAAAATTCAGCATCACCCAAATGAACACTCCAAACTCCTCCCTCTCCAGGGCCCAGTGCAGGCAGCACAGGGAGCTGCAGGTTCCATATGCCAGCACGTGGAAGCCCAGTTCAGCCAAGGACACTGGGATTTCAGACACACTCTGCTCAATGAGACCCAAGGGAATCACTCTGTCCCATCCCTGGATCCCTGGCTCTGCAGGAAGAGATGCAGAGCAAGTAGCCAGGTAAACCCCAAACACCATCACTGGGCTGCTTCACCTGGGCACCTTTTCCTGATGTGAATTTAGAGCTGCATCACGTGATCCCTTCTGCTCCTGACGGGAGCCAGGGCACCTGGAAGGGATGGTGGCATCTTCAACAGGCACAGCTGCCTCACAGCACACCTACAGTTTATCCTGCCAGGAAATTAATTTCTACATCTCTTACACACATTGTTTAAGTTGACTGCAAACTTAGAATCATGTACCAATTCTGACTCTTACTAAGAATGTGCATTAGAACAATTCAAAAGTACTAATATTTAAAGTGCTATTTAACACCAACATGCCAGGTTGCAGAAAAATATTCTAAGTGATATATAAAAGCATCACTGCTAGTCTCATGTCCAAACACACAACTTTAAAATAAACTCTATTAAAATATGCACTAGTATAAACATAGTACTAGAAAAGCACTTTTAACAAGAATTTCCTTTACTAATTGTTACAATTCTAAATTTTCCAATATACACATTTCTGTAAGTTCTACACAAGCCAGATGTTAAATCCCTAATATACTACATGTAAAGTGAAACCCATTTCCAAGGATCCCATACATCAGTTAGAAATCTGTGTCTCAACAAATCAGAATTTTCCTGTGGGACTAAACAAACAAAACCACAATAACCAGCAATATGCATATCCAGAAGTGACAAATGCCCTAATAATGCAATATAATTTAAACTACAGCAAAAGATGCCAGAACCTGACACAAAACCAGTCCATTTTCTGTTCAACAGATTCACTCAAAGTTCTCCACTAGAATAGGCTGTGCTGTGACTAGATTTAGAATTCCAGACCCATATAACTTGCACATAGTGTAACTCAGAGAAATGAAAACATCACACATTTATCAGAGAGAACAAAGATGCAATGCATCACTGGATAGAAACAGTTAAGGCAATAAATCATTCATCTCATGCAATAATACAATTCTGGGAGAGAGTCTTCAAGGCTATTTGAAATTCCCGTAAGGGAAGGATGACACGACAGCGACTCCAGACTCCAGCAGTCTGAGCAGGGACGGCTGAGCCACTCACGGCCACGGCCAGATGGAGCCTGCCCAGATTTGCCATGTTTAGACTCCTGTTTTTACATCACTATGTCTACTTCACAGCATTGTTTCACTGTAAACAAAAGGCTTCCTTTTCCACTTCTCCTCCCTTACTCCACTCCAAGCCAAAAGTAAAAACAAAACACAAAACCCCCCAGACCATTGAATTCTTCCTCCGAGCAGCTCATGCATTCACGTTTCCCAGATTCATTCAGCGATGGGCTCGCTGCCACACACGTCACCCACCCTATTCATGTGTCCAGTTTATTTGATATGCCTCTCAAGAGGTAAAGGAAAGAAATCATGCTGCCACTTTTGCAATGAAGATAGCAGCCCTCCCCAGGCACTGCAAACCCTACCAGGAAGGTTCACAAGTCTCTTTCATGGAGCGTCACGTTAATTCAAGTTAAGTTGAGTAAGTAGATGCAAAAAAAAGTTGGGTTTGGTTTGCGATTTTTTTTTTTTAGCTATATACCAAATGTAAATAAATTAATGCTGAATGATAAAAAATAAACCATGCTCATGAGGGGTCTGTGTAAATTAGGGCATCAGCCACAGCTTAGTGAGAAAGAAGCAGAAGTAACACATGGGAAACTTAAAGAAAACAAAAGCTATTGGGAATATCTGCATTTCCTGGTTCAGTGTGGATGGAGCCTCTCAGATCAGCCAGGATGTTTCTAATGCATAACTTACATACACTATAAATTCCATTTCTCTTCTCCATCCTCCTCCAAAATGGCCTAAGAATCCCATCTCACCCATTTTTCAACATCTGAAAAACCAACCACTACTGTACCACGGAGCTGCTGGACAGACACCACTTACAGAGACTAAAAACTGTGCTGTCACTTGGGGTAGGGGGAACAACACAGCTTAAATTAACAGCCATTAGAACACTTCAAAGGAAAAAGTCAGCAAAGGTCCACTTTCAGACCCATTTCAAAGTTATTCCTTCTGTTTCTCATATTGGTGACAAGTACACAATTGTATTCCAGTAAACAAAATCAGAGTGGGAAACAGAAATCCATTAAAAAGATGAAAGAATCCTGCAGCTTTGCTGTTATGTTTGCTGTAGTAGTTTCTATTTCTTACCCTACTGCAATATTAAAAAATATAGTCCATAAAAAAAAACTATAGAGTAATATTACCAAGTTTAACTCACCTCAAACTGCAGAGGTGGTTTTTATATCCAAGTGTGAGTTCAATTATCCAAGAAATACTGGAATAAAACAGTTTTTAAGAATTTAGGTAAAGAAAAGGGGGTCACTTTTACCTCAAACTTTTACAATTGTGCTTACCTCAGTCCTTAAAGACTTCTTTACAATCCCAGCAGTTAGTTTTTAACCAAAACAGAAGTAATCAATCCAAAATTATCAACTTGTAAAATACTTAAGGGAGCACAGGATCCTTCCTCTGATGAGTAAATAAAAAAGCTAACATGGAAATTCACCCATCTATTTCTCAGTTTGTTTTGACAGGAACAGGAGTGGGGGGAAAGCTAAGGGGAGAAATAAATGATAGCTCTGCCTGATGTATTTCATGCACCTCTGACAATGTGCTGGGGACAAACCTGCCAGCAAGGAGCAGAGCTCTGGGATTTGTTTCACTGCAGTAAAACTCTCCACCCTCTGAATGAGCTGTAGGAGAGGCAACAACAAAAGAAATTCATGATCTAATTACCAACTGGACAAAAATGCCCTGAATTTTAAAAAGGGCTCAGACAAGAGGCACCTGCAGCTCAGTCAGCCTCCTGGTGTCAGGGATTGTGGATCCCAGCAGTGCTCCAGGCTCTGCTGCCAGCACTGTCAGGACACGGCCACACGTGTGATTGAAACAGGAAGTCTCCAAACTCTGTCTCTGCTGCAGACACAATCCTTAGGGAACACCAGCACTGCTAGGGCTTTTCTGGGAAGATGAGAAAGGAAAAGAACTAGGAAAAAAAAAGACCCCAAAAGCATGGACATAATTTATCCTTCCCAAGAAATTCCCATGCCACTCCAGCAAAATGCTGTGCATATTGATTTTATCAGTACTACCAAAAGGATTGTCAGATGCTTTTTAAGAAGTAATTCCTAACTCATGAGAAAAGCTCAGGCAACAACTTTTATTCAGGAGAAAAAAAGGAATTCTGGCAATTCAAATACATATTTAAGTATTCACAAAAAACCAATCCTCTAATAAGTTAAACAATGTTAAAGAGTTCAGGAGGGTCATGATTTTGATACTATCACTAGCAAAAATCATTAATAAAGCATCTGCCCCTAATCTAAACTCCTAGTTCAGCACAATTTTGTTTTATTACTACACCTGATGTACTGACATGATATTATATGGGGCAATAGAGATGAGTAATGTACTCTTATATTCTCCTGCATTATCATCAATATCCACAACCTCAGACATTCTGTCTCCTCCATAATATGTGGATCCTGCCTCTTTCTTATTTAGTACAGTTGAAATATTCAAGCACAATATCCCTATATTCACTTTTTTTTAAATATTGGTTTTAGTGGAATGCTTTCAACACTGGAAGTTGCCTCTCTCTCTGGAACCTGACAGTTTGGCTTCTGCCAAAAATAAAACAGGGTCCGTAGGAAGGTGTGGACTATACACACACTTTACCTGGTCATGCCTCTGATGATGGAATTCTGTCTGTACCTGCAGAAATGCAACATCATCTAAATCAGGAAAACTCCAGCTGCTCAAAGGCAGGCACAGATGGAAAACCAAGACAATGTCACCATGAAAACATCATTAAAACTCTCCTGTACCTCAGTCCAGTCTTATCCTCCATCACACACCCATGAAGCCTCATCTCCAGGAGATTATTACATCATTAACCTATACCATTTATAAACTGATTAAGTTATTGCAGTCCTTTAATATGGACAGATTCAGCTTGGTTTCTTTGTTTAAACAGATGTGTCCTACAGAACAAATCCAAACACTTTAAGAAGCTGCTGCTGTTGAAGAGAGATGAGCTAACTGAGCAATCTTATTTACTTCAACTGAAGTAAAGCAACTTACTGCAAAGCCTTGGTTTCATACAAGTTGCTTAAATTATTTAGACAAATCAGTACAATTTATATAGTATTGTAAGAAATACTATAAAAGGGAATTTAAAGAAACAGAGCACCAAGAGATTCAGATTAAATAGCTCACCAACACGTGGAAATAAAAGATCTTGCCCAAAAAACATTGCCATGCCATTTAAACTAAAACTTCAGAAATCTTTTGGGAAGCTGCAATGCTCAACAAGTAAAAATACAAAAATTTTTTTGAGAAAGAATACAGAGTAGAAGATATTAAGCAGGGTGGAGTGAAGATTAAGAAAGATAATGGGGAGGAGCTGAGACTGAAAAGAGGAGTGTAAGGTGATTACATGAATACAAAAAGTGTAACACTGTGCATCAACACTCCTAGCAGTGCAGCAAATGGAGAAAAACCCAAGAAAATATTCCCAGCAAGTTCAAAACCATTTCATAACAGAAGGCAGAATGGCTTCCAAGCACAAGGAGCATCCAAGTACTTCCATGGACCTCAAACACAGTTATGAACTTCACACAGTCTGAGTGGACATGATGGGGATTTTAAGGGGACACAGAAATGGAAAACCCTCATTTCCCTGCAGCCTTCCACTCCAGGAACCCTTAATTTCTTGCAGTTCTGCTCACAGTGTTACACTAAATAGCTTCTGATTTCTACTGTTTCTTACATGGCTGCACAAGCAAGGGAAGAGCAGACCCAGTTTTCCAGAGGAATCTTTACATGCATTTCCTAGACACTGCTGCCTGGACATCTCAGCTGCTAATTGAGAGCTATCCCGGGGTACCCAACCAGAATTATTTGCTAAACACATAAATTAACTTTCCAAGTACAATGTTATTTCCTCTCACAACTGCCTTCTGACATTTCAATTATTTAATACTAACCACCTTCCAGCGACCTAATTCCTTTAGTTTCTCTATAATTTATGGATCTTGGAGCCAATATGACAACTTATACTACAAGAAGACCAGAGATATGCTAAAACTCTGATCAGTTACATAGCAAAAAAGAGGGCACAGGCTTTTTCCCTTTCACACTGCTTCATCCAACTTTGTAAACGGCACCTTGCACAATGTATTTCCTGTTCATCTTCCAGCATTGAAGACTATGAATGGCACTGTTAATGTTAAAGTTTTTAAAATACTAAAAATCAAAATGCAGTGATCACCTTGGAACCAGCACCTGACATTAAACTACATCTCCAGCTAATCAAGTATTTTCACTAAATATAAGCAAATAAACTACACTAAGGCAGTTCAGGGAGTTGTGCCTGCACTCTTGGACCTCACTAAAAGGTGCTGTTGCTGAAGGGTCACAGGACAGGAGTGCTTTTTAGGGTGCACACAAACATTTTGCCATTTAGCTAAAAATCAAAAAAATACCTAGACACATCCAAAGTTATGAAAGAAACAAATGAGTCTCACAGATTTTGCTCCTAAATACAGACTGTTCTTCAGGAGACAATAAAAACCACGGGATTGGAGAAGATAAAGTGTTAATCGCATATTTGGTGGTTTATGAGCCAAAGTAGTCTGAGGTTTAAACTGCTTCTGCTCAGTGCTCATCCCATTCAGAGACGATGAATCATTTCCCATTTGGCAGCACTTCTGCCTACAAGGCTTGTCTTCTGTGAGATTTCTCCTGTAGCCTTGTAATAGATTTGCTAATTTAGTACACCTGACTTTGAGCAAAAGCTATTGTTGCCAGCTGTCAGACTAGACCTCGTCCTGTTTATCAGACACATCTCCACCAGCCCGGCCTGCCCCAGTCACAGGAACACAACACTCCTCACTAATCCCAGGGCAGTAAATTACTTTCTAATATCCTTGTTTTTCTTACTCTGCCAAAATACCAACACATCACAGATTTAAAGCAACAGCAAAATCAATTTATCCTCAGCAGCTGGGCTCATACCAGTTTATCCAATAACCACATTTTTTTTAAGTAATTTTTACTGGTTTTGTCAACCTGTCCATGAACTTCTGAGTTCTAGCAGCAGAGGTCTGACTGTTTTAAGCAAAGGTAATATAAGCTCACAGGGAGTGTATTCTAGTTTTTTAGGCAGGCCTCCACAGCTCTTTGAAAGATAAATCAGAGCAAAACAAAGTATTAAACACCTTACACATACTAAAACATTTCCTCATTTTCCCCAGAGCTTTGTGCATGCAAAAGAAAGTGCATTACTTGCTGTTTATAAATATTTGTGTGGACAGGAGCTCAGGGTAGGGGCAACAGAGAAAACACAGGGAGAGCAGGGTGGATATTGTTGTTTTGATGGGTTTTTGTGGTTTGGTGTTTTGTTGGTGTTTTTTTTTAACCTCCCTATAGTGAAGCTGGAAAATATATGAAAAAACAATTTGCATATTATATTTTTATGCCTAAACAAAATTTACCCGAACTTAATCCTTTACATTCCAGATTGCATAAATCAGTTACATAGATGCAAAAAAAAAGCAGACCTGCTATTTACATGTTTCACACAGAGTGTTCACAGAAACACATGCTGACAGATGCTATTTTGATACTCTTACTCTTCTAAATGTTTTAAACCTCAGTATAATCAACAAAAATATGAGAATGCCCACTCAGTGAACAAAAAAATATGGAGTATTGACATTGCTCTCTTGTGTTCTCAGGGGGCTGTCAAGACATTTACTCATCTCCATCATTCAAATCTGGCTGCTGAATTCATGCTGAGCAGTCAAGGAAATGCACTTGGACTCTTCCACCTGGGACTGACTTGAAAGGCCAGACAGAAACTGTGATTCAACATGCAAAGACCATTTACCATGAGCAGGTTCCACACCACCCTGTGGTTACCTTCTGCTATACCTGTTAGCAAAATTAAATTCCATTGTATTTGCCTGGTAGAGCAGCAGAGGATCCCCTCTGACCCTTTCCCTCATGACAAAATCCACCCAACACTCCACTGCAAAGCCCCTGCCCTGCAAAGGGAACACAGGTCTGGGAGCTCAGCTGCAGAGCCAGCACCTGCTCTTCCAGCTGGGACAGAGCAGAGAAATCTGGGAAAGAGAACAAAATCTTGGGATTTTGGGAAACAGAGGTGAAGTGAGAGCAAACAACATACTCAAGAAGCAGAAGTACTTCATTGCCTTGCAACAGCTACACAGTCAGTCTAGTCCCATGTAAAACTGATGTTCTTGCAAGTCAAAAGACCTGTGTGTGCGTGTGTGTATATATATATATATATATATATATATATATATATATATACACACATATATATATAGTTTTGTAAGATTTTTCATTGTAATATTTGAAATGATGAATCAGATACTGTATTTCAAGTATTATTCATCTGTACAACTTAAGCTAGCCCTGAGGAATCATTTAAGAAAAATATTTGCCAGGAAAAAATAACCTAGAATATATGATTCATTCACTTCTGAAACAATAAAATGGTTCACTATAACAAAAATAACTATATTGTAAATACTTCAATTAAAATGAAAAAAAAAAAAAAAAACCAAACCAAATACAATGAAGAAAGCATGCCCTTAGAATAAAAACAAACCACTAAATGTGCATATGTGTGCAAATAACAAAACATCTTGCTGGAAAAAGGTAATTTTATGAAATGCAGTTAACACCATATCTGATGGAAATGGTACTTTATTTTTTAGGGAATTAATGGTCTTAGAACAACAAAGTCACACCTCAGCTCTCAAACTTAACAATTCTTATATTAGGCTGATTAATAGATATTTATTTCAGCAGAAAGTGATGCATGTAGTTTATACCTAAAAACCAAACAGATCCTGAACATCTCCCTGGGAATCAGACAAGGCTACCACTGACCTCCAATCATGATAAAAGGGATCAGCTGAACAAAACTATGCATTTAATAACTTTATAACTGTCCAAAGCTCAAAGAAGTGTGAAAATGAGCAGTTTTTGGAAAATAAGTCCCACAGGATCAGACTTTATTTCAGCCTAGTGTCAAACATTGGGGGAAAAGAGAAGCACTGTTATGCATCAACAAAAAACTGTAAAATATGAAAACAGTCTGAAAACCTCATTTTCCTTCAGAGTTAGACAATACTAAGTTTACTTAAAATGAAACCTTGCAGTTTCAAATTTTATCAGTTCATTAATTTATAGTTTCCTCAAAAAAATAATCATCCATCTGAATGTACCCATAACTCCTCACTCTGTCTACAGACCTCTACAAGAAACTTCAAATGCACATCTGTCTGTCTGGAGATACACCTGCCCAGTGCAGGTAATTTCTGGTTTGTTTCTTCACTGGTCAAACTCTTTTGCAGGCTCCTTTGGGTGTGTTTCATACACACAGAGAGTGAAGATCAAAGTGTTTCACATCACTGGCAACTCAGTGCAAACAGAGCACAGAGTACTAAATCAACCCCCTGACACTGGAAGATGCTCTGGTGCAAATCCAGCATGGATAAAGTGTAAAATTAAAGGGCTACCCTCTTCTATAGAGAAATATTCACAAAGAATGCAAGATCCACCACAGTGTACAAATGATGACTGCCATAGCTTGTAGCTTTTTCTGCCTGCTTGATATTTAACATATTAACATTGATTCTAACTAAAGAAGCTCAAATCTTCCATGTAATGAACTCATAAAAAGCAAATAACACTTCTCTGAAAACTTGTAACTTCTAGAGTTGGATTAATTTTAACTCCAACAATTAATGCACCTCCAGAAGTTACAAGTTTTTGGGAAAATACTGCACGTAAATGAGCCAAGGAAACTGAAAAACTGCATCATTCAATTATAATTAACAGCAAGTTCTCTGACCCTTTTAAAGCAAGAAAATATTAGCATTCATGAAGTGACCAAGACATTCTTACAATCAAGGGTCTTTTCAAAAAAACTTCTCAGGTTTGCTAAAAGCTGAAGAATTCCTTTTGTTCTACACATCAGGAGTAACCCTGATCTTACCTGCAAGCCTTTTTAGAATTATGTTCTGAATCAAGGCCACTCAAAAGCCAGCCCTTAATTACCTATTTCTTCTATATAGTATCAAGGTGATGAACATGTGGAGCAAAGGAACAGATGGGAGAAATTTTGGGGTGGGTGTGTTTTCCTGTTTGTTTTTAAACTTCTGGCCTCTCCCCAACTGTAGCCACTCACATTCTCTGCATGTTAGGCATCTTGAGTTCTTATAAAGCCCCTCTGCTGCAGATGACCCCTTCTTCCCAATAAAACAGATCACCAACAGAATATCACAGGTGCAGCAAGAGCATTCCCTGGTTACAAAGTGTTGAAGGGTCTGGAGCAGGACACTCTGGGCTGCTCTGTGACCTTGTGTCACCTTCAGTGCTGCAGCACCACAGCCAGGTAGCAACAGATCCCCAGCACCTCGTCCTGCCAAAACCAGACTCCACCATCTCATTTCCCCAGACAGCTCCTTGTTCCAGGTTCCCTTCTCCACCACCCTCATGCAGCTTTTGCACCCTGTGCATTCCAGGTAGTGCCTCTCTTCACACCAGGAGCATGCTGAGCTCAGCTCCTCACTAAACCTGCCCCAAGCCTCACCTGACACAGCCCCACCTGCCTCTTACCCTGTCCCTGTCTGACAGCACCTCTGCCCCAGAATAAAGGATTTCTACAAGAACAAAGCATTTCTAGATGATGTGCAATGTATTTTTAATCCTTTCTGAAACTGGTTGAAGTTAAGCAGAATCTTCCCAAAATAAATTTGGTCTGATTTAGCTCCTCAGCATGAAGAATGTCCGTGTAAGCCGGCTGCTAACAGCACTGAGCAGGGTTTGATAATGGGAAGCGCTAACTGGAGCTGGCATGATGAGCTCCAGCTCGGTATTCCAAGTTCAGCCAGAGTTATAAATTCCACTCATGGCAAGTAAAAGGCCAAGATGTTCAGACAGACAAAGCAATTCCATGTTCAAATGACACAAAATAGATGCAAGAGCTCCCAGTCCCCACAGTGCTGAAGGGACAATGGAACAATCTCAGGGTCAGGGTGACCAGGGACAGTTTTCCTGTGCTTTTACTGCACTTCACTGCAGTGACACAGGGTGGGAGCACAACAAGTGCATCTCCAGGCATGGACCACACTGCAAAGAACTGTTGAAATGTGGAGAGTGAGGTTACTAAATTCCAATAAATTTATGAGAAATATAAAGGTCCAAAGTCCTGCTCAGTGTAGATGGAGTTACATGATGCTGATACACAGGAAATAGCTGACTGATTCTACAGGATGAACAATTCACCAGAGGAAAGGAACTTTCAGGAAAAATGATAAATATTGTAATGAGGAAATCCGAGGCACGTATTCACAATGCCACATTCACATCTCACAAATGAACATAAATTTCTTCATGATCCCCTGGCCACAGAAGCAAGTGAGACACAGACAAATACAAATATACAGGATCTCCCCCCAAGGCAGAATAGCCACTTGCTGTTTGGGAGGGGAACCAAGAACTTTACTGTCTATCCTTGTAGATGGGACTATAGAACTTTTAACCTCCTTTTACCCCCCTCCTAACAGCTACTGAGAGAACACTGTGAACTGTGGGAACTGCTTGAGGAAGGGAGAGGAGACTACACAAATATTTTATGACAAGCCAGGCACGACACACGTACTACTGAAAATTACTCTAAGTCATTTTTTCCTTAAAGGCCTTCTCTTTTCCTGCTGCAGAAGAAAGCAGAAGCCAGCATTTTAAATCATCTTTCAACCCAGTTCCTAAGAAGAAATCCCAAATATGAAGGATGTTCACAAAAGTGCTACGGTGTTACATGACAGCACAGCTTCAGAATAAATCTTGCCTCCCTCACATTAGTACAATTACAAAGATTTAAACTCTTTAACTTTCAAACAAAAAGCTGACATCCAGCTGTCTTAGGCAAATTAGATATATTGCATAGCACCTGGAATTTACAGACAGCATTTGCTTCTCTAAGAAACCAGGGGCACTTCCCATTTACAGCAGCATTAATAAGCTTGAACAGACGACAACAGCAGTTTTTCCCCATTCTAACATCCTTGACCAAGATTTTATTATAACTGTGTGTGATATATCTGTATCTATAGCTGTATCTATCTCGCATACATACATTCAAAGATTCTGTTCACCAACACCCTGGGCTTCACCAAACATCCAGAACTGCTAGTTAGACATTTAGAATTGCCACATACACAACCCTCTAGAAATTATCAAAGATGGCACAAAAATGTTTTACCATTATTCACAAGCTTCAATTAACAAGAACCTTCTGCAAGAACAGTATAAAACATTTTGAACTTTCTACTAAAATCCTCTAAATAAAAGCCCTAGAAAATTTCTGCTTTATCATGCATCATGCCCTTCTTTAAGTCTGGGCAATTTATGTGTCATACACTGTGTGCTCAGGCTTAAAGAAAGCAATCATTTTAAATTTCATACTTGGTACTGCTGAGCAAGTGCCCTCCAGAAGATGTGAGGATGAGGTCCTTCACATCTATTTAAACAAAGTCCTTAGCAATGGGTATTTTGTGTCCTTTAAAATATATGCATTTGTATTATCAGGATGAAGAGAAATGCTCATTATCTTCAGATTTCCACAGTGACAGTGCAATCATTGAATCATTACAGCCTGCCTCAGTGCTGTACTCAGCAACACAAAATGCACATTTCTTCACCTTTTAGCCCAAGCACAGGAACCCACACTTGTTTTCTGCTTCCACTATAAAGTGACACAAAACCTGGGAAACTTACAGTCCCTTCATGTTCCTGTGTCAGCCCTTGAACAATTGAACCCCACTCTGTCCTGGTTCACCTCTACAAACGTCCCCTTTTGCCTCTGAATGACACCACCTGAACCAACTCTATCCTATGAACTTTCTTTTATCACATCTGATACCACCCTTTATAAATTAAGACACAACTTACTTTGCTGCAAAACAAAAAAGAGGACAGCTAAATATTACTACAACTGAGCACAATGCTATTACTCACCTAGTCCTGCACACAATCTTCTACACAGAGCTATAAACTATTCTATAATCCACCAGGGAAAATAATGGGAAGAACTCCTTCTCCGAAAATAAATATTTATAGATATTATAAATAAGTAATTTCAGAACAAGGTGAACATTTTCTGTTAAGAATCAAATTGAAGGACTATTTGCAATAAGGATACCTCAATGCTTGGTACAATCAGTGCCATGAATTTCTAATCCCACACTGTTATGCATGAATGTAATTCTATGAATTTTATTCAGACATGTTTAGTTCTTTTGCATGCTTAATGATTTTTATTTTAATTTTTTTTAACCAGCCATGCCCATAAATATCTAACCCAGATACAGCTTTCCTCCCTCACCAGTAATAAAATTGATTTTAGTACATTTTCCATTTTCTGCACAAAAAATTCCTGCATTTATTAGATTGCCTTTTACTAAAATGAAACAACAAATTACTAAGTATACTCCATCTACTTTCCTCATATCCTACAATATGCACAAAGCAGGAGCTTTACCATACATAATTTTAGAAGTGTACACCTGGTCTTTATCTGTCTAAGAGTTGACCCAAGTTCAGAAAATTCCTCTAAGTATTACCAACACAGATTCCACCTCCAATTAAATACAAGCACAACTGCATCTATAATTGAATTTATGCATGCATCTATATATAAATTCCAAATCAAATGGTTAAGCATGTTAAAAAGAAGCATCATGACAGATATAATTAGTTATTACTCCATTTAACTCCATCAGTAATGTTAAAATCTGGGTCAAGGCAGAATGAAAATGCCACCAAGATCCTGCTGCTCTGTGAAGCTGCCTGAAGCCACCACTCATTTATACATCAACCCACCACAGCCCTGTACAGCCAGAGAAAAAGGGGAATGACAAGAGCTGGACTTTAATGTGGATATATTCCTCAGCCCAGCCCATCTGACAGCACAGGATGGAGCAGAGGGACACAGGCATCCCAAAAATTGGTGCTGAGGGTTGCAAAGCTTTACTATGGCATTGTCACTCTGATGGTTGTGGCAAGATGGCATCACAGACACTGACTGAAGCAGGGCTGGCACAATCTGGGTACACAGTTTTACTGTGACCTGTAAATTACATAGCCTGGACATTCTCTGCATATTTGAAACAACTCAAGTGAACTGGTTACAGAAAGGAAGCATTGAAGCCATTCTATCAAACCCACAGCCATGGAGTGACTCTCCCTTTCTCCAAGAAAACAAGCCTTGTAACTTGGGTTAAATATGCACTGGCCAAGAGTCATTCCACAAAATTACCAACAGGATACAGTCACAGAAACTCACATACTGCTACTTTTTGTTTCACTTTCAGAATTTTGAAGATGTTAGTAACACTTCATCAAAAGCCGTATGAGTTACTTCTGGGGATATCAGCCCTCCTGGTCTGATCTGCCTCAGCAATAGCAAGAAAAAGTATTTTGAAGTGGGAAAAAAAAGAGTCTGCAGGATGCTAAAATACAGCTGATAGTGCAACACAAATATGGAATAAGAGCAGTAACTGCACACAAATCACCCCAACTGCACAGTCTCAGAAGGCCTGAAACAGAACCATCTTTTCTGTGGATTTAAACTCAAAAGAAACAATGTTCACGGGCACAGAGTCAAAAGACAGTGGATCTAAATCCCAGCTTTACTTGGTTTATCCTTTTTATGATCTTGAGCATGTCTATTCTCCATCCTGTATCAGTCTCCCCTTTAAACTCAGATGATAATGCTTAGCCAGTTTTGTCCTGAGCTTTGTTATCAACAGACAAAGACTTCTTTAAAGTTACAAGCAATCTTATCTATGCTTTCATTGGAAGCACTTAAAGATGAAGTAGCAAGAAAAAGTCAACAATTTGCTTCCTTGAATATATTACTGACAAATGTCCTTCAAGATTCTGATCCTCTTCCCCAAAGAGGAGTATGCTTTACTAACAGAGACACACACAGCAGCTCCTTTTCCATGCACTGACATCACTGAGGTGAATTCTTCCCAGCTCTCAGGAGTCACTGGAATGATCTCAGCCCTGCACGTGTGATGAAGCATTTACATTTCATACATTAAAGCAAGCACATAACAGCCTGTGCAGTAATGCACTCGTGCCACTCAGCCAAGCCAGGAGCCTGCTCACGTCACTGTTGTGAGGAGAGCAGGGAAGACACCCAAAGGAATCATCCACCCTCTTTTAAACACTGCAAGAAAGGTCTGGCCCAGTGGTGAGATGTCACTCTAAGTAAGGTGGCAAAGCAAGGAAGCACTTCAAAGGCCATGAGATAAACCAGAACAAAACATTAAAAGCTGTCTTCTTTCACCTTACAGACACAAAGACAAATAGTTTTCATTTGGGGCCTGATCAGGTTTTTTTCAGTGTGTTTAACAAAGAAAACAGAATTTAATTTGTCACCACTAGATGAGTTTCTCAGCTTTGTTCAGCTACACAGACAGACATTGCAGGACAGTGTAAACTCTTTAAACTTCACTGAAAACTACAATTCTAAACATTACTGTCTAACATTCTACCCCCAGGATTTCCTTTTTTCCCCCCCTGGCAATACCTTCAATTTTTTTAAACATTACCATTAGGACTGCCTGCAGATTTCCCATATGTCTCCCACATATACCCCATATGTTACCTACACATGGAAATCCCCTACTAGCTTCTATGTGATGCTCTCCTGATTGTACAGTCACAGGTGAATAATGGGTTTTTTTGAACTGAATTTCAATCTTTTAATTGAAGCCCCCACATAACTGTTTTCCCACAATTTCTTCCCTCAAATCCTTTTTGATCTCTGTTTTCTTTGCCATGATACCCCATTATGTACTCTTGAACACAGATATCTAATTTTATACCCAGATGAATAAAACTTTGTCATACAAGCTGAACTCCTAGAAACAAGCAGCTGAAACTGCTCCATACAGCTGCTCAGTTGTTTATTACAATTCTCTGGCATCTGTATGATCCACAACTGATTTATATGTATATAAATATCTATAACTCTATACTGTGTATAAAACAAAGCATATATTTACACACACACTTTGTACTTTGATGGAAATATTGAGGGTCAAGCAGCCATCAGTCCCTGTACATCTGATCAGACACATGTCTATTGACTTTGCTATGACTGCACCAGTTTAATCCACCTACTATATAATTTATTGATTCAGATTTCTTAATGACACATGGCTTACAAAAACCAGTACTTAAGTCAAATATACCTTACATGAAGGAACTCCATTGTTTGATTGTTGACCAAAGCCTATCTAACTACAGGTTGCTGGTAGGAGAGGCAGTCCTGCCCTCTTTGCAGCTTCTTCTCTGCCTCCCTCTTCTTCAATACAAAAAACCATTTTTTTCCTGGTAGGATTAGCTTTTAGCTCATCCCATAGCTACACAGCTGCTGGAGTCAACACAAGGGAGGGCCCAGAAAGTGAAGCCAGGGACTACAAAGAGAAAAAAGAAACAGCACTCAGATTTTAAACTGACCTAAAATGGCACAACAATTTCAGTCAACTATAAAACCACTGCCTTGCTACATAAAAATATAGGGAGCTACTTATAAATTATCAATCAATGTCCCCACAGTGCCATCCAAAATATTCAGTCCTGCTTCCACCACCACTGACAGAAAATTTCAGATTCAGCTGTCTTCAACAGGATTAATTTAAGACTTAGATTTATCCACTGCAAAAAAACAGGTTTGAACATTCCACATTGTTTTACAAAGCTCAGGAATATTCTGACTTTTTTCTAAATATTAGGTATGTTTTGCAAGAAACACTATCAGCATTACAACCAGAGTTTCTATGGTCTGGTAAAACAGCAGCAGTTTCTCCTTCAACACTGTAACCTCACAGTACAGTCCCACCTTTGTACTGTGAGGGCTGAAAAGACACTGAAGCACCAAGAGAGAAGAGAGAGGGATAGCACATGAGATGCTGATCCATTTTCCACAACACAACACCCAGTGCTTTTACTTCCCTCATCAGCAAACCCTGCAGGAAAGCTGGAAGCAGTAAGAAGGAGGAAAAACAAATCCAACAACTCTTCAGGCCTATGTCTGATTCTGCACCAGCAAAACTCTTCCAGCTCATTCCAGTTTTATCCATGGGACATTTATTACCACTTTTTCCAGCCCAGTGTAACTGTTTTTGTGGCTATGGAAGTATCTTTACTTGTTAACAATTCTGAGACAAACACTACCTGCAACACACAAACTAAATAAACTTATGCACTGAACCTTTACTCAATATATTCTAATGCTCACAGAATTTTGTGGACTTCACTGATTTTAGAAAATATCTGCTTGATAAAAACAGCCTTATGGGCTTCAGAGAGCTGTCACTGATCTCCTAAGTGAAAGCAGTCAAATGTAGCTATTTTAACACTAGACAATTCATACACTAGGATATAAAATATTTACTGAAAACAATGGTAATTTCTCAGTTTTCTGAAGAATGAAAGATCAACACAGTTCAACACAGGGGTGGAAGAAATCATAGCATGCTCTGACTGACAGTGTAGTGTATTTACAAATCCACATACTCAACACAACACTAAGAAAAATCACACTAGGAATGGAAGGGGATGACTGCACTTGCAGCTTTTGTAGAACTCAGATGTATTCAGATTAGGACCAGATGAAATGGTGGTAAATATGTAAGAGACAAAGAAATTTTCCTTACACTACCTTGCACATTGTTATTACAAGCTGCTAAGATAAATTTCACAGAAGACTAGTGCAATTCTAGACTTCAGCTAATTTAAATTACACTGCCTATATTTTAATCAGAAACAAGGATTTACACCTCCTGCTAGAAGTATCATCAGAAGCCATGACACTCGGATTTTAACAATTATCCGGAGATTTTTTAGCCCAAGATGATGTGAACTGTATCAACATACGGATCACTAAAGACTCCAGTGATATTTGCAACAAACAGCTACACCTTGAAACAAAAGAATAACCTTTTATAAGAAATGTATAACACAGATGCACTGTAAACCTAAATAAAAACTTACTAGAAGTATGCCACCGCTGTGGTTTGTCTCTGTTGTGGAACCCAGACCTAAATAAACTGTTAAACACTTAGTGTAAAGGTATGCCAAACATTTCTCAGAACTTTCTTAAGGTCCCAACAAAGAGTCAACCTTTTTTTTGCAAAATGAGGCCTAGGTTAAATATTTTATTTGGCTCCTCAAGATGGACTGAGAAGTTGGGCACTAGCTCCAGATCAGTTCTTGGACTCACATCAAACATTACCCTGTCATTTATCCAGTCAGTCAAAACAATGTTTTCCATCTAAACCTTTAATGTTTATGTCCTGAAAAACTGCTAATTGAATCCAGTTCTTGAAATCCATTTTTTTAATCTATACCATCTAATTCAGAGATAATGAACAGAAAAGATAAGTGTTAAATAATGATTGCAGAATTAATCCTATAAACATTCAAGCCAAAACAGAAGACTGCTAGTTTCATAGGGCCAAAGAAAATTAAGATTAAATAGCATTTGTCAGTTTGAGAATAAACTTTTAAAAACACGGAATATACAGATTCTCCTAATTCCAGTTTCAGAACTCAAGAACCCTCATACTGCTTTTCCAATCAAAAAGGGTAATCAAAACCACACAAAACATTTAAAACTATTCCTAGGCAAGAACTGACAACATGTCAGCTGAATTAATAAAATCCAATGTTTTCATTAAACATGTAAAGCTTCCTTACAACAAATGACCTTACGTGAAACAACTCCCAGTTAGCTAAAGCAGAAAATACCTCAAGCTGTTCACTGGAGAAACAGGACAGTGTTTCCCATAAGCTTCCAATAACAGAACTGGTAATCAGTGCCTGCAAGAGCTGCTAACCCTGGAACAGTCCTAAAAAGACAATTTTACCTTCATCTCATGCTCTGCACATTCCCTCCTAAAATACAAGATGACAAAAACCCAAAAACATTTGGCTGTACCTGCTTCATCTGAGGGCTGACCACAGCCTGTAAAACCAGCCTGGTTCTGGTCACAATCACACTCCCCTCAACACTCTGAGACTGTCACAGGCACAGTTTCATTATATGCTTAATCCTCAATAAAAATAAAATATGAAACAAATTTGAACACAAAACACAGCGGTGAGAAAGACAACTCCCTTGACAGTATTTTCCTTTTAAATAAGACTACAGACCATTTTGTATGTTTCAAAGATAAGCAAGTCTGTGCACTCACTGCTCAGGGAAACAAAGTATTAAAGCACTGCAACAACACAGCAATAACCTGAGGAGAAAGCTACAAAACACCCGGTAAAAACAAGGCAGCACTGTTCCATGCAGCAGTCCCAGCTACGCTCATTTCAGGAGTTTTATTTCCAAGTGTAATATAGAGACACTCACAAATCTCCATGAAAACTAGATTATAAATCTAGTCCAAGTAATTCCAAAGTAAAACATAAGCAGATACATTTTACTTTTCCTGTACACTTGGAAAAATCTGTATGAAAACACCTCTCTATTAGGCATTAAATTGGAGATATTTCTTACACACCTATAACAACTCGTCTAATATTTTAAAAAATGTTTCTTTTGCAAGCTGCTTAGATACACAATATAAAGATGAGTATTTACAGTGGAAAGCTATTCTTTTCTAATTTCTAACCTCCGTGTACTGATGCTTCAGGACACACAGCATCATTTATGTGCTGGAAGACTCAACAATACTTTGAAGAAAAGAGCTAGTTTCAAGTGTCTTGAATTTTTTTAAAGAAAGCTCCAACAGAATTTCCAATATTTTTTCCTCTAAATCTGTTTATCTTGGATTTTTCATGGAAAAAGACATAGTTTTAAGTATTTAAGACCAGATTCTTTTCCTTCCCAGCATGCAGGTGAACTGTTTTAATGGTATTTTAAAATATCAGAGGTCAAGTGGTCTTCTGGAGGAGGGCAGCAGCACAAGGCACTTCACCCAAGAACTATGAACAATCATAGAATCATAGAACATGCTGAGCTGGAAGGGACCCACCAGGATGATCCAGTCCAGCTCCCAGCCCTGCTCAGGACACCCCAAAATCCCTCCCTGTCCCTGAGAATGTTGTCCAAAGACTTCCTGAGCTCTGGCAGCCTTGGAGCTGTGACCACTGCCCTGGGGAGCTTCTCCAGTGCCCAACAGTCTGAGCTGAGGAAATCGCTTTAAAAAACCCCAACGAAACAACAACAGTAAACAAACAAAGAGATCAAAACAAAGAGCGTGACAGTTTCTTTCGAGTTTACACCGAGAGGACGAAGGGAAAATAAGCAGCAAAGTTGGGGTGCGGTAGCTGAAGTGCGCCCAGGCGGCTGCGGGGCCCGGGCCGGGCGGGCGGCGGAGCCCGGACACGCCGAGCCCGGCCCGAGGGGAACCGAGGGGAGGGAAACCTCGCCCTCCCCTTCCCCGCGAGGCCCGAGGGGCCGCTCCGGCCCCAGGTTCAACCTCAACGACACCCGGAGGAGCCGCTCCCGCCCCCGCCCGGGCTGGCCCCGCGCCCCCGGCCCAGCCTCACCTGTCAGCCGCAGCTTGACGGGCCCGTTCCGCCGGGCCCCCGGGTTGGACATGGCCCCGGCCGGGGCTCCCCCGCCGCTGCTCCGCCAAGGGCTCGGGGGAGGCGCGAATGGAGCCGGGCCGGGCGCTCAGGGCAGCGGCGGCCGCCGGAGGAGGAGGAGAAGGAGGAGAGGCCCGGATGTGCCCAGCGTCGCCATGAGCGGGGCCGGGGCCGCGGAGGAGGAGCGGAGCCTTCCCCGCTTCCCTCCGCTTCCTCCGCTTCCCCGCCCCCGGGCCCGAGCACAACAAAGCCGGGACGGAGCCGCACGGCCGGACGGGCTGGCGGCGGGCTCGCCTCGGCTCCTCTCGCTCCGTCCCTCCCTCCTGCCCCGGGGAGGCCCTGCCCGCCCCCCGCGCCCCGCCTCGGGCCGGCCCGGGAGCCCGGGGGGGAGCGGCGTCAGGTGGCGGCGGCGGCTGGGGCGGCCCTGGCCGGGAGAGCGGGGAATGGCCGTGTGCTGGGAATGGGGAATGGGGAATGGCCGTGTGCTGGGATGGGGAATGGCCGTGTGCTGGGATGGGGAATGGCCGTGTGCTGGGAATGGGGGGAATGGCCGTGTGCTGGGAATGGCCGTGTGCTGGGATGGAGAGCTGGGCTGGGGATGGGAATGGCCGTGTGCTGGGATGGGAGAGCTGGGATGGGGATGGGGAATGGCCGTGTGCTGGGAGAGCTGGAGATCAGGAAAAATGGGGGAATGGCCAGGTCCGAGGGGCAGTAGGGGACTGGGAAGGATGTGGAGATTGGCCATGGCCTGGGAGAGGTGGGGATCAGGAAGGATGTGGGTGAATGGCCAAGGTGGAGAAGAGAGGATGGCAGAGAACTTGTTTGGGGAGTTGGGATGGGAAAATCAAGGGTACAAATGGGAAAAGACATGGCAGGAGAATTCAGAGCCAGGCTGAAATGTGTGGTCACACACAGAGTGCTGCTGATCCAGGGCCGTATTCCCTGTGGACAGGGTGTGACAGACCAACCCTGGAAACTGTTAAACTTTGGACCAATTTGGTTCTTATCTGCACTGTGTAGAAATCAGCAGTTGGGTTCTGTGAACTGCCATTCGCAGAATAATAATTAAAAAAAAAAAAATCAAAAATTCCTTGCATCCATGCCATGTGGCAGAATTTAACTCTCACCCTGCAGGAAAGGTGACCCTTTCCAGAGTTTTCCCAGCTCTGCAACACACTTCCCACGAGGGGAGCTCCACCAAAGTCATGGGCAGGGCCAGAGGGGCTCAAGGGTGAGAAAAGGTCCCAGAAAAGCTACAAAGGTTGCCACAGTCAAGGTTGCTCTGGAAGTCTGAGCTAATACATCACACACCTACTCTTACTAACAACCTTACTAATACTCTGCTCGTTTTGTCATGTCACTGCTCCGGCTTCTTCCTGCTGAGGTAACCTGTGAAGTATTGTCATGTGGGTAGTGAGAGATGAGGATCCAGCTATGGATCAGGACTGCAGAATGGGATGAGGTGACCTGTGCTTCCCTGAGTTCATCATATGGCTTCTGCACAGCCCAGGAGGTTCTCTCTCTGCAGCTGCATGGAGCTGAGCTGTAACCATGCCTGGAGTGGTCCCATCCTGACAGAGCTCAGAGCTTGGGACTCACTAATTCAGAACTGGGTATGCAACTGATTTTTTTTCTTTTTCCACTGAAGGCCTTGGAAGTGCAATGTGGTTCTCAAAGCTTTCCTTCCATAAAATATGACCTCTCCTTCACTGTACATGGAGACTCACTCTCCCTTTCCAAAGTGTCTGAAGTGCCAGCTAGAGATTTCCAATGCTCCCTGCAGTGGTGGCACTGCTGTTCCAATGTCACTTCAGCAGGGAGCAGAGGAGCCCTGGGATCCCTTCCTTGGCCAGGGCTGTGCCTGTCCCCTGTGCCATCAGCTGTTTAACACAAAACCAGCAAATCTTAGACGCCAACCTCCTTCACAGCACAGGCAGAGTACAAGAGAAAGCTTTGGTTCAGTGCTTTGCCATTGGTTCAAAAGAAGAGAATTTGAAACAAAGTCTAAGCAGCATTTGCTACAAAACATGGACACAATAAATCTATTTCATGACTTCATAGTGCACTGAAACAGTTAAAAAGTTACTTTGTAATGGTTATGTAAATTCACACAGGCCCCAAAGATATTCCAGGTGTCCTGATTCCTGCATTAAAAAAAAAAAAAAAAAAATCAGCGTTTTTAATTGAAGGTCAGACTATTGAAGTTTCAGTCTGTTACAAATTCACATAGGTTATTATACTTCTCTTAAACCAAGTATATAAAACAAATGCCTGATGGTTTGCAAATATTGCAACATTACCTGGCCACTGCTAAACTGAACACAAAACCAAAAATATAAAACTACTTTTCACATACTTAACATATTTCTAGATTTTTTCTAACATGATGATTTCTGGGAACTTGCAGTGCGCTTTGGACCCAACATTCAATAATTCTGATATAATTTGACAAAAGTGTTTAATGTTATATTAAACATAGAATTCTTTCTGCATGATCTTTTTCTAAAGGATAACTAGTGTGTCAGACATTAATTGAAATGCCAATATTTTAAAAAAACCCGCTTGGATTAAATACAGTATTTCATTGTTCAGTAGTTATATGAACATTTCAATGCTTTCATTAGAAGTATTTTTAAAGGTCACAAAGCACACTTAGTTTCAAACTGCTTTTCAGAAAGCAACCTGCTGAATTATAAATTTTTCTAAGATTTTTGGACACTCTGCTCGCCTTTCAGTGAAAACACTGTGATATATTGCAAGTGTTAGAGCATTAACTGACAGTTTGTGCATTTGGGTCAGCATATAAAATGTACTGTCTGCAGGATGGCTGCTACTGCTGTACATTATTCTTTAACATGTGCCATATTTGATTTTATTTACTTAATTTTTAAACAACCAATATGACTTGAGCACTTTTACAAATACATCCCAAATACATCAGTGACACACGGGACAGTCCTGTAGAGCAGGTGTGTGTTTAACAGGGGGAGAAGAGGGGCTCCAGCTCCCATCAGCCTGGCAGGGCTGGGTGCCAGTTAGGTCAGGACCAGGTCCTCTCATGCCTAAGGTGGGAAGAACGACCTGGACCAGGCTGCCTTGGGACACACAGAGGCACCAGATGCCAATTGCTGCTCCCTCCCTTCTCTCTCTTGGGTGTCCCACAGGTGTTTGTGTCCTGTGCTATCTCCCAGTTCTGTTGGGAAATGAGGATTTTCACTCACAGTTCCCCTTCACTGAGTAGAACTGCCAGGCAGGATTTAAGCTGAGCAGCTCCATGAGGGACCAGTGCAAGATCTGCAGGCAGCAGATGAAGGGCAGCCTGCCAGAGCACCAGGAACTGCAGCAGTGTAGGGACCAAAGATGCTGACAGTCCCTGATGGTTGAAAGTGCTGCTTTCCCACCAAGGAGCCCCACTGGAATGTTACAATCCAGAGGTTCTTGAGCCAGCACTATTCTCCAAGTTCTCAGAATATTCTCAGATGAACAGAACCGATGTCTCACTGATCCTGCTTTTGGTTTTTGCAGTAAATCGTGTCTTTATGCAGCTCCATTTCAGGAGGTTTCCCTCTGTGCAGGGCTGATCCTGTGACAGGGTGAAGAAAATATCAGAGCTGCTGACAAGAGCCCCATGCTGCCCTGCAGGCTGGTATCACTGAACAACACATCCTTTTGGGATGAGGTAGCTCACTGGGATCTGCAGGGATGGGAGTGCCTTGCATCACCCTGCAGATCACTTTGGATCACAGCCTTGCTGCTGGACTTGGGAATTCAATCCAGCCTTCTTCAGCCAGAGCTTCACAGCTGAGCCACCCTCTAAGGGGCTGGTGGAAATGTGTAGAGAAGGGGCAAGGTCAGATATCTTTGGGACACCAAAAGGGTTGTTGAAGAACCCACAAGGAGAAAATAATATAATAGTTAATATCACTACGATATCATATCAGTGGTATTGGTGTCACATGAGTGAAACTTCTGAAGAAGTATTTAAAAATTTCTTCTGTTCCATGGCTGCACAAAAAAGGGATTTGATTTCTTGAATTTACCAAGAGAAGAAGGAGAAGGTTTCATTTTCACAGATAATTCTCAAAGGATTTAGTGGTTCTGGACACTGAGAAATGTGTACAAACATCTTTAACCAAGTAGTGTTCATTTTCAGAAGAGGATGGTTGTAGTTAATTTTTTAGAGGTGAGGTCCTCCCCATCTTTGGAAATGGAAGAACATACTGGAAACTCATTCCTCGGCATGTGGAATGTGTTCAAAACAAATCAACATTTAAGAATTGCATTCCATTTCTTTCTGTATATAGGTTTAATCATGGCACGTTCCTTCAGTAATGAGAGCTGGCTGGCATTATATCACATTCTTCCCCAGCATGTCTAATGATACCAAGAAAGCAAGAGAGCACTGCTCCTATTATTATGATTTTGAGAGTCAATTAAAAGGTTAAAACTATTTTCCTGAGACAATTTTTTAAAATAAAGTTATTTTAAATTTACTTTTACTAGTCATCATTTACTAAATTTCCAAAAACCTGACATGGTTGATTTATAGACACCACCACTGGAGATCATGGAGTTAAAGATGAGTTGATAAGCAGAGAATTACCCCTTCATTTCCTCTTTCTCTATGATGTATTTCCATTATATGTGCAACTGATAATGCTAAATGCCTATTGTGCCACCTAACAGTGTAGTTCTGAGAAAAAAAGTACTATAGCAGATTACACCTAGGCAACCCCAAAAATGTTTAAATTTATCAGGTTTAATTTAATCTAGAAAGAGATACATTTGAAATATCTATGAAAGTCTGTTCCTTTTCTTATCACATCAGTATTTTTTTCTTTTCTTTGGTAAAGCTCTGTTAATGTAGCAAAAAAAAAAATTAGAAGAATGAAATTGTGAAGAACGATGAATGTTTCTATCAGCAGTTTTCTCTGCCTCTCCATTAATTTGCCTGATTAACTCATACCCTTTCAAAGCATTCTTCAACACCTTTGCTTGCAAAGGGCATTGTTCTCCAGGTCTGCCTCTTTGGCACAGGTTTTTCTTCTAAACCTTCCCTAAGCCAATCATAACTTCTTACTTCCTGAATGCATTGCAGATCCATCACATTTTTTGTCCTGTTCCTGAAAGGAATTCTGTCCTCCATGAGGCTTTCTGTTACCTTCCCTGCTGCTCTTCTGTGCTAAAGGAGAAAACCCTATTGCAGTCATGTATAAAATGCTTCTGCATTTCAAGAATCAAGATGAGGAACAGAAAATTTCACTTTGTACGAGATTCCTTTTCTCCCTTTGCACATTATGAAAGTTGTCAGAATGGAGGATTATTTGTGTTGCTGCTGAATGGAACAAACTACATTAAAGCATTGAGATGCACATGCTTAAATATCTGGTTTTACTCTGTCTCTGTTGCTGCTCAGAGACAAAGAGAGTTAACCCAGCAGTGGAGGACAAACCTATCAGAGCTCTGGGATGAAGAAACATGTCTAGACAGGGGCTCTGGTTCTCACTAAGGCTCCCTTTGGCATGCAGAGACAATGTTTATGCAAGAGGTCAAGAATCAATCCATTTCTCAAGCTGGAGCTGGAGATGAAGCTTTTCAGGAGAAGAAACTAGGAAGGAAATCTCCACCCATGCCCTGGCTACTGCGACAGGGGAGAGCAGCTTGGAGCAGAGACACCGTGGCCCTCTGAGACAGGATGTGTCTTGGGGAAATGATGTGTCTCTGAAGGGAAATGACTGCAGCTGTGGCTACAAAAAAAAAAATGCATGAGCTTCCATATCACAGGATTTTCCAGTGGTTAGTCACTAAGATAACTTCTAAGTCCATCCATCCAGAACAGATTAGTAACTGATGCACAGATATTCCATGCAGTTCTCTAGCCACGTTATTTCTTCATCATGTCCTGCAGGACAGCACTAGCCTAATGTGACTTTGCAGAAGAAGAAAACAGAGATTTTAGAAACAGGCACTGAACATGGAATAATTAGATGTGTTGCATTTTATTACTAGACAGAGGCTGAAATCCACTTTCTGAGGGGGGTAAATCTGTCATGAAAAACCACGTCCTGGTGCCTGGGTAAAAGGCTGGAGGTGACATGCATGTGCCAGCCCAGCCTCTTGTCTAGCTCATGTCACCCCTGTTCTCTGCTGCAGGATGTGTCTCACAGAACCCAGTGGTGGGTGCTGCACAGCATTTTAAGAGCCACCACACTGGGTAGAGCCCAGCTTCAGTCTTCAAGTACAGTGATGTGTCTTAGGCTTAAAATACATTCCCTGACTTGTCTTGATTCAAAATCAATGAGACTGCTGACTTGAAGTACAAAATCAGCCTCCAAGAGTCTTGGGCCAAAAAAAAGGTCTCTGTCTGGAGAATAGTTCCTTTATTCTTCCATGATTTCCACTTATTTATCCGTAGGACACTACCAATAATACAATTTCTTTTCCAGAGACTCTTGGACAACTGGCTTTGTCAAGTGCTTTGAAAGCTATGTGCTAAATCTTCCAACAGAAATTACAGAGGTCTCCTGAAAAACCACATGTTCCCTTGTGCAACTGCCCTGTGCAGCTTTCTTGTCTTGTGTTGTGAATGAAGCAACTGTAGAGTCTCATCCTTAGATTTCCTTGGCTGATGCAAAACAGGTTCCTAGAAGACCTTACAGAATAAGACAGTTGGAAACAGCCTCCTCTGAGCAACATGCATCAAGAACTTAGTTTACTACTGTGCTACGGCTGTCTGCAGATAGTATCTGATTCAACTTGACACAATGTGTATTGTCCCAGAGCTCAGACAAATGAAATGTTTTGAGGAAGAATCTCAGCCCAAATAAGTATTTAAAGAGTTGATATACAGCCCTGTTTTTAAACAAGTTATATTATTTCGCCGCTAAAGGAATATCAAACATTCTCCAATCTTTCTTATTCCCTGTGACCCAGCATCAATTTAAAATAATCCTTTTTGTCATCTGCAAAAGGTAAGCTGTAAAATCTCCTATAGTGCAAATCTCTGAGTTTTAATTATAGTGGTGATGTTGAGAGCAGTGTGCCACTGCCAGGGATGCCAGGAGCTGACTCAGCCCTGCTGCTATAAATTCATCCTCAGCCACTGGTGATCAGCAGTGATGCACTGGCAGGTGGTTGCCTTGTTAAATCAGCCCTTGGTCTGCTCAGGTAACACCCAGCTTGCACCACAAACTCTGCTCAATGCTTTGGAAGAAGTAACAGATGTTCTGTGATGCACCTTCCAGCCATGCAGCCGTGGCAAGCAGAGAAGCTGGAACATTGTCTGACAAGACTTAATAATTTGGCATAATTAGCCAGTTCTCACTGGTCATCATGACTTATCCAAAGATCCAGAGATTAACCTTCCAAGCTGTACAGAATTCCATGTGTCAGGGCTTATGATGAGGTTTAAGAGGAGCAATTTGCCCCATCCTAACCTGTTGCAGGGAGTGTGGCTGTTAGAAAAAATGCAGCTACAGATAGGCAAGAGGCTGGAAGCCAACTGCTCTCATGTTGGCAGGGGGAGCAACTTGGGGCAGTGTAAGTCACTTAAAACAGCCCCCTCCTTGTAGTTCTGATTCTCTCTGTTTCTTCAAGCAAGTGGAAGTTTTCCCATGTGCCTCACTCAAATTACTTCCAAAGATTTCCATTCAAGAGACAAGATTAATTCCAGGAAATGTATCAAGTTATAACAATATTGTGCAATCCTACAGGTAGTTGAAGCTGCAAGGTTCAAACCCAAAAATAGCTCACAAAGCCTCAACCCCATGGGATGATTATTTTCTGCCATGGGGAAGCAGGCACTAAGAGTCAGATGAGCTGTCTCAGGCTGTGCAAACCACATCTACTCACAGTTCTGGGAACTGCTGAAAGGAGCCCAGGCTGTCCAGCTCTGGAAACATTCTGCTTTGTCTTACACAAAGTCTGGAGATATTTATAAACATGCTATGTGAAAACTAAATCCATAAATAAGTCATGACACAAAAGCATTTGCAGGTTCAATTAGCTCAACAATCCCTCTTTTTTTAAAAGAAATCTTTTTCCTAACACCTTCTGAACTGCAAAAATACCTAACCTATCCACAGGCTCTACTGGCTTCTTTTGTGCTTTCTTTTAACAGAATCACCCACAAGTCCACAGTGAAATCAATTTAGGAGGATTTAAGATAAAGTTACCTCTAAAAATACCTCTGAAATATTTCATTTTTAAAATTTACAAAGCAAGGTTTTACGCCAGTAAGAGCAGCATAGATATTTAAGTAGGTTAGTGGGTCTAGCAAAGTGCTAAAAGTAACCTAAAGCAAAATCTGTCACCATGTATCTTGATCATTCCTTTATTCCACTCTTGAAACCCTTTAAAATAGAACTGTAGGAAAGGTGATTTTATCCTTTTCTTTTTAGCTTTAGAATTCAGGGGCAACTTGTCTAATTAGGCAATGTGTCTAATCAAAGATGGGAGGGCTTGGATCTTCAGTCAGATAGAATCACCCTGCAAAGAGGCACATCCAGCCCCTCTGTGCACATGTTCCCATTCACTGACTGCAAAATTCAGGGGGTTTTGAGCAAATGTCATCTCTCATTTGTCCTGTAAAGCACTGCACAGTTTGGTTTAACGAACATTTGGATTACATTGCTAGAAAGTCATTATGTTCCAATTTGGGTCTAATACACAGTGGGTTGGCTATGGAGAAGTAAGCTTACCCTTTAGTTAAAATGGTTTTTGTGGGGTTTTTTTTATGTCATGTTTATTCCTGGGTTGCTCTTTTCTCTTTGTAGCTACAGCACACTGAATTCTGTTGACAGCTGCAAATCTGCCGTGCAATACAGCAGATCAAATTTTGTGTCCTGCAGCAGAGTAGGATACCTGCATGTGCTCTTAGTTGTACTGAACAGAAAAGTTTTAGAGACAGTTTGGATGAAAGCTGCAGGAGTGGGCTAGTCTGATTTCTCTCAAGTCATTTCTAGGATCATTTGCTATTAAAATTTGGTTTATTAAAAATTGTTAAGTCCCCATTGTCAGTCTCCCTCAATCCCCTGTTTTTCCTTTCTGAGTTAGTTTACAGCTTGCAGAGCTGTTACCACTCTCCCTCTGCTTATATTTTCCTACCCTAATCCCTGTCTGGCCCCAGACTGCAGGTGTTGATATACACTTAAGTACAGATGGAGTAATAGCTTCAGTTTAAGGAGCTACATAAAACAGTATTTGTACACAGATGAAAAATTCCTGCTCTGTTCAAGTTTGCAAAGCAATTCTTCAGAAGTAGAATCTGTCTGTCCCATCCCCTGCCTTTATTTCCCTAGATTGGTATGTTATTTGAACTGCAGCAATGGGGGTTTTTTAGCCATTAGGGGAAAGGAAATGACATATGGAGAGAATTCAAGTCCCTCCTCATTCCTAGAGAGTCTATCCAGAAAGTCAGTGTGCTGAGCTCCATCCAAGTGTTGTTTCCTGCTCAGAATTGGAAAGGGGAGCTGGAGGTGGGAGGAGAGATGGATACATAACATTAAATTGCTGCTTCTGATTAACAGCACATTTTGCACATGATTTCACAGTATTGCTTTGAACAGAACTGAACCTCTGCAGCCCAAATATGTGTAGCAATCCACTGATGAAAGAGCTATTTTTACATCTGTTTCATATAGTGGGTAAAAATGAAGTGATTGGGATGGTGGAAATGTGCTTTGGAGATTACTGAAGATTTTCTGATAACTTTGTACCTCCAATCTTCCATATGCCCACAGAGCATTATTAATACTCCTGGTGGTAGAGTTATTTTACCACTGTGAAGCTGCACACAAAGCAATCTGTTACAGAAAAAAAAAAAATAGGCAGCTTTCCACTACTTTATATGTATAAATGTATATATGACCCCATGATTTACATATATACACAAAATAATTAAATCAGACCTTCAAAAAATGACCCTATGATTTTCATTTCACACCACAATGCAAATTGAGGAAGATATGAAATAAAGGAGAATGATTCCTCATGACACTGCCTCTTTTGTTGAGCTCATAACTGTGATCCAAATGTCCCCACAGTGAAGTCACTGCCATTGATTTTGCTTTCAGTATCAGTCAATTGAAATTCTGTTCCTGATACATGATTTACACATGACTTCTGGAGCTGGCCTATTGTTTTATACAAATGATCAGAGAAAAATTTTAATATGGTCAAGCAAGTTGTGTTTGGTAAGAATTAACAGGATTTTTCTCCATCCTGCTTTATTTTTGCTCTCCCCTCTTTGTCCCTTTAAATCCCAACTTCACTTCCCTCCCACTAATGACACTCCCCCGGGGCAGTGGGTGAACTGCAGCCTGGAAAAGGGCCATGGCTCTTCCACGAAACCTTCTGGCTTCTGCAGAAGAGTGTCCATTTCCTGGAGCCAGTCTGAGACAGACAGTGCTCTGCAGTCAGGAGCAGGACTGGAATCCAGTGACCCTTAATCCATAGGAAGTGCTATGAAACTCACAGCAAATCAATTCTCCCTCAGCTGTCCACAGCCTGAGTGTCTGCCTGCCTCGTGTCAGTGCCATTCCCTGGATCAGTGAGAAGGAAGTGTTTTACAAACACTATGGACAGCTTTGCATACTTGGAGCAGGAATGTTCCTGAGTGGTGTTTCCTGAAATTTCCAGTTTCAGGGGGTGCACCCCTCCCAGTTTAAGGAGGGTGTCCCCTAATTCCCTCTTAGACTTTTTTCCTAACATTCCTCTGAAGGTCAAAGGGTTAATGTTTTTCCTGTTAGGTTTTAAGTGAAAGCCCTAACATTTTCCTCTATGGGTCAAATATAACTAAACATAATTAACCTTCATTAATTACTTCTGTTTTGACTAACAATGCCTCTTCCCCAATTTACATACCTTCCAAAGCTTAGACCTGTACTTAAATCTACATCATACCTTATCACAACAGAGCTGATAATCCCATATTCAGCAAAAGGATAACTGTGACCAGAGGTGCCATGGGTTAATTTACAGGGACAGACATCAGGATTCCCAGGTTCCAGGTGAACTCTGCCAGCAGCTTTCTGCATGTCTGTGGATAACTTTCTTGTGTCTCAGTTTGCTCTGCTGTAAAATAGATTTAGAAGCAGAAGAGATCTGTGAAATATTATTGGGTAGTGAATTCCTTTTCCTGCAAAACTACAGCTGCATCTTGCTGCTGATACACCACCGTAGTTCTGTGCATTTTAAATCATTCTGGATAGAGCAGCAGAAAGCAGCTCTGCTTAAGAGAATATTTCAGTCTAATTCACAGGAAAAGAAAAAATAGATTTTTACTAATTTAACCATTTCTACGTTTCCCACATTTTAAGCTGTTTTTCCTGCAGGGCAAAGCGAACAGATGTGCTACTGAACTGCAGGGCTGCAAAGTCCCAGCTCTCCTTCCAGAGCCTGGCACCTTGGGGAACAGCAAATGGAACAATCAGCCAGGCAGCATCTGCTGCCACCAGAATTTCAGAGGCAGTTACGTTTGCTGAGATCTCAGGCTGCAATCTTGCCATCACTCCACAGATAAAATAGCATTAGCAACAACTGCATTCCAAGCCAGTTGATGTCAGCAGGGGTCTGTTATTGTTGCTCTCAGCACAGAGGAGTTGGCAGACTGACACACAGGCCACCAGACATTGATTCCAGCCCTTGTCCTGAATGAGGCATTTGACAAATAAAGAGGACAAGCTCTTAAATCTGACTGGGCCATGCATTAAAAAAAAACCAAAAACAACAACAACAAAAAAAAAACCCCACAAACCAAAATACCAAATAAAATAAAACCCAGGAACAATAACAATTCTCCTCTTTCTTTTTGCTTCTACCATTTTTTGGAAGTTAGAGACGCAGCCTCATGGGTGACTGTGATCCTAACCTCAGAAATAGTTTGCATTTTCTTAGAATAAGAGGTGACTCACCCCAGTCACTTACTCATAACCATTGTAGATTGTTGCCTGTGGAAATACATGCTGCCAACAAGGCTCACTGGTGGATAGGCTGAACACATTTTTCTTGGATAAAAACAAAGTCTCTGGCTGCAGAAAGTTAATTATTAAGCCACTGAGCTGTCAGGCATCTAAAGATTTTGCAGTGTTGTATTATTAACTCATTATATTGGATGAACCTAAAACAAGTAACTAAAGATAACACTATTGAACAAATGTTCTGCATTTACTATATACAGAGACACAAAAGCCAAATTACTTCCATATGCTAAAGAGTAATTAAATGAATTGTGCTTTGAAGTAACAGTATTTCGATTTTAAAGGAGCTTTTAAAAGATTGTGTCTTACATTCAATATTTAACCTGGCCAAACACTTGGGAATTAGCACATAGATGTTCTGAGTATCCCCACCGCGTGCCCCGAAGCCATAGCTCGGTGTTTTTTATTCGGAAAACGGAGCTGATCCCACCTGAGTGTTCCGGCGGGATTATCCCGCCTCCGGCACCGCCCTCTGCCGGCCCCTGCGCTGCCCTGCAGCGGTACCAAACCGGGATGCTGAGCCGGGAATCCTTGTGGCTCTGCCCCTACCAACCCTCAGACAACAAATATGGGGAAGGAAAGCTGACTTGGCATAATTTATTTTATAGAGGTTAATTCCTTCAGGTCTCCACAGCCACACAGAAAATCACAATTTTCTAACTGATGCTTTTAGGTCAAGGGTAGGGGTTTGACAACAGAGCAAAGGACATGGGAGGCTTCACTGCAGGTGCATAAATGCCCTGTTTGGTTGTTTTTTCCCCCCCAGAAGAATAAAGGCTCCAGCATTACAAGGCAGGTGGCCCTTTCCCCTGTGCACAGGTATGGCAACACCAGACTCTGGTCCCAGAGAGCTGCGGTGGCTCTGCTCTGCCTTTGGCACTGCCCCCAGCTGCTTCCACAGGCCCTGGGTGCCACCTGCAGCCTCACCCTGCAGTCCAGGGTCAGGCAGGGCTGGAAACACAACACAGGCACAGCTCACCCTTCTTAGAGACACCCACAGTAGGGCTTAGTACATGCTGCAGCTTTTTTGGAGTTAAAGAAAAACAGTTAAAGTGGTAGAGGCCAAAGTACAAAGGTCATAATGAATCAGTTGGGGATGGTGTGGTTTTTACAAGCCACTCTCCTTTGTGACAGGTAAAATCTGCAACCCCTGCTGATATGTCAGTGACAGCAATGTGTCAGCAGGACCCTTCTGAGCTGGATGCAGGAACTCCCAACAGCCTCAATAGCCCAGCAGAACAATCATTATGGCAGTGACTCACAGATTACTCTGCACAAAACAGTATTGTTGCTAACAAGATGCATAGGACTGTAGATACAAATTATCTGCTGTCCTTTGTAAGGTTATCACAACCCAGCAATACCCTAGCCCAGAGAGGTCCCAGGGATGGATATCATCACCGGCCTCCAGTCAGGGAGGGAACCATTTGCCAGCAAATGTGGGATAGAGAGCAGCAGACCTGCCCCACGCTAATGGGAGCAAGTGACATCATCTACATTAGCAACATTTAAAGAGCTCTTTGTTAGCAGCACACAAGAGTGAATTCTTCATGAAGCACACCTGATCTTCTGTGGATTGCCAAGGAGTTACACCCAAATCCACTTTTCTAAGGATCTGCACTTCAAAATAAACTTGCACACAAAAGCTGACTAATAGAGTAGACAAAACCAGATTCTTCTTTCAGGTTCCCCTAGCAGAATAAAGGGGTTATCTTTTTTGTTTTGTATTTGAGTTTTTTATTCCCCTCCACCCATAAAGGTGGAAGCAAAGCCAATGGGAACTCTGGGAGAATTGCTTACATATCAAAATTTCCCCCCCATCTTTTATTAATAAAGTGACATGCTGTGGTCCAATAAAGGCATGTTTATGAAACATCTAGCCCTGAACTTTGACCTCTCCTGCACCATCATTGGAGCTAGAGACACTCAGTGAACTGAGACAATAGTTATTCCAGCACATTTGACTCTTAGGAGATTCAAGTTAAATCGCTCAATCCAAGTTTTTTTCCAAAAAGCTGCAAAACAGAACTACAGTTCTTCCTCCCCACTCAATACTCTTCCCCCTCCAGACCCTACTCTGCACAACCCCTTTGAGTGACAAAATGGGCTCCTGTAAGTAATGATTTGAGAAGTTAAGCACAGCTGATTCCAAGACAAAGCCTTCACTTTTGCTCTCTAGGGCAGGCAACTGCTTCAAAGCCTTTCCTGTGCTCTATCCTAAGGGTACCTGAACATGTATAGAAATGGTTAACTGCTGTACTTACCTCTCCTCCAAACTATTACTTACAGTTAAGTAGCACTACTAATCTTTAAATATTTCTCCAAGAGGCTGAAGTTAGTTTAGCTCAGTTATGCACAGGGTAAAAGGAATCAGATTTCTATAGGAAGTACCTGGAGAGAAGCAGCAGTTCCTTGGTCCTGTAATAGAAGGCTGCTGTATGCAGAAATCAGAGCTTGGGGTGATCAAGCTGTTTTAAATCCACCATCTTCAGCATTGAATCTCTCATGGTTTAGAACTGCATTCATGCCATTATCTATTTTTGACCAAGTTTACTTACCCCATCAGTCAGCTTTTAAGAGAGAAAGTGACACAGTTCAATTTGATGTACTGATAACACTTTATTGAACTTCAAGTAAATCTTCCTTAAAAGCCTGTTCAGTATTTATTACTGGAACAGGTCATGTAGAAGGTAAGAGGTTATGGGGAGGCCTGCAGAGCAGTGGCTCAATGCTTTGTGAGAGGCCTGAATTGCTCACATGCATTCTTTTCCTTGGACAAGGACAGAAACAAGAAGTATTTACAAGTGTACCTCAAAGAATGAGGTTTACATTTAGAAATTCACAGATACGTATAGAGTTTGAACTGTTCAAGTATGTTTCAGATGGACAAAGTGCTACAGGACACAGAAAAACCAGTAAAGACAAGAGGAACTATTAAGACAAAGAGGTGGCAGTCATTTGTGTGCGAAACCACTTGTAGGTGGTTGCAGCATATGCAAGACCTAGAAGTTGAAAGAATTTGGGGTACTGTCCTGGATTTGGAAGGTGTAGCTGTCAGCTGTAGAGTCTGGTACAACATTCTGGTCTTCCTCCTCCTAGAAGGAAAGAAAAGAAAAATGTTGAAATAGCAGTAGCATTTAAATCTAGTAGTCAGAGCTGGAATAGAAAATAAAAGTGGAAAAGACCCCTGAAGCTACTTACTTCTGCTGAGAAATATTTCTCAATGATGGTGGATGAGGCTCTGTACACTTGTTCATTTTCATGTGACTGGAGAGCTTCAATTCTGTCTAGACCCCCACACTCCTCAATCATGAGGCAAAGCTTTTCAGTCTCATTAATCTTTTCAGCAGCCTGCAACAGAAAAGTGTTGAATAACCTCCAGAAAGATGTATGGCAGCAGCTACTGAAGAGCCACTAGGCAACAACAAAGACAATAATCAAGTATACTGCAACCACATACCAAGAAGATGTTGGAAACTGCATCCAAGATAACAAGCACAGTTTTGCTGTCTTTAGTTGAGAGAAGATCCAGTAGGGGTTCAAGAACACCAGCCTGAACAAGGTACACGATCTGGTCAATTGTTCCACCACTTGTGTAGTTTGTCACAGCCCATACAGCTTCCTTCTGAGATTTAAAATCCCCCTGTGAAGGTAAAAGCAGAGTGCTAGAACACAGAAGTAATAGGAAAAGGCTCAACATAGTAAATATAGTCTTTGTTTACCTTCCTCAGAACACCAATGAGATAAGGCACAAGCCCATGGTCTACAACTCGCTGGATCTGATCCTGACGTCCAGCAGTGATGTTGGACATTGTCCAGGCTGCTTCTTTCTGAATGTTGTTTTTATGATGAGAAAGGAGACTTGGAAAGACAGCCAATGCTCCCGAGTCAATAACAATCTGTGTCTGCTCATCAGTACCAGTGACAATATTTCCTATGGCTCTTAGTGAAGGAGTCTGAAACAAAAATGAATGGAATACTCAGGAACATTGTTCAAAACCAGATTAGATTATAGCAAACACTATACTTGATGGCCATCCACTCTAACCTTCTCAGTTAACAGCATGACCTGCCATGTACAATGGGGTTTGGCTCCTTATTAGCATTCCACAGGCAGACACCAATGGCTGCATGCAGAGACTGCACCTTCCAAGGCCAGTCTGCAAACAACCACCCATGAGAGAGCTTAGGCAAACTACCTGCTAAATACTAATGCAGTTTTATTATGCTCTAATTACAGTGTGCACAGAGCACACTTGTGAACACTGTCCCTAGAATTTGGATCTGCAATAGCAATTGAAAGGCAAGCTTTAGTGAATGTTGACTGTTGTGCTGGCCTGTGAGGTAAATCCAATGATTACATAAAACAGCTTGACAGTCATTACCAGCAGCAGTCTGTCTCGTGTGGGACAACACCCAGGCAGGAGAGAATCTGATGTCTCACTTCACAAAAACTAGAACAGGTACCTGACTCATGTGGGAGAAGAACCATTCAGTTCCCTGGACACTACTCTCCTAACTGCAGTTCTAGCCATGGTTCATATCAAGCAATGGCAGCATATCCCATCACTTACCATTATTGGCAGATCACTACATCCCAGGAGTCTCACAAGTTGTGGCACCAATCCAGTTTTCACAACAATTTCTATCCTGTCATTGGAACCATCTGTGAGGTAGGAAATTGCCCAGCATGTGTCTGCCAACACCTCAGGGTCATCGTGGTGCAGGAGCCGGACAAGAGTCGGCAGGATCTGCTGGATGGCTTCGATGGGAGGAGCAGGATTCTTATTGCGACACAGGTTTGAGAGGGTCCATGTCACATTGCGTAAGTATCCAGACTGCAGGGGTTGAAATAAATGGTTAGCAATGGTTTAGCTAGGCTCTGCTCAGTACTTGTAACTTGAATCACTCTGCACACTTACAGCCAGGGAAGAGAGGTCAGGAACAGCAAGGAGACTCAGCAGTGGCTCGATTGCACCATATTTAATAACCAGGTCTCTGTAGGCAGAACCATCCCCTGGGGAGGAAAAAAAAAAAAAAAAAAAAAAAAGAAAAAGAAAAAAAAAGAAAAAAAGCCAGGTGAAGACCAGAAAAATATGGGACATGTGTACACAGAACCACTGTGTGTTAGAGGATTAATTTTTCTACTCCTTTAGAAGGGCTGGATAAAATAAGAAGGAACAAGAGAACAAAAGGACTACTGCCATGATTAATGATTAAGTCACATGATAAGCATGTTCAATCAAGCCACTGAGTTTCACCTTTTATGTTGGAAGAAGAGGTAATGTAGTGTTTTCTATACAGCTTTTCCTAAGACTTCATAACCATGCAGGGTCTTGCACATTTCTTTGGAGACAGATCTATGCCCTACACTAACAGACCTTTCCCCACTATATAGGACTTGAAATGCATTATAATCATCAGCTGCATGATGGGGGCTACTGAATAATACTGATGGCATGACAGTTTGACCAAGAATTTTACTGCAAGGTATAATAAATACCTTATAACTGATTTTAAAACTCTAAGGACAAGCTTTAAGAATATCCCAACCAAACAAGTCTTTTAAACAAGATAATACTCTTTGTGTGAACATTCCCTGCTCTCTAAGGCACAGCCACTGGAAATCCTAATACAGCAAGTAAAATATTTAGCTATGTTATTTATTTTGACCTTTAAAGACTGGATCCAACACTGGCAGATCAAGTAACCTTGAGAGAAGCACAAGAAACTTCAGTGCATCAATACTTATCAGCAGGCAGCCATTATTTGAGTCACTGCTTCCTGCCTTCCCCCATTTAGTAAACACACAGAGCAGAGCTCATTGCTGAGTCACAACAACACTGAGATGTCTGAAAAAGGTTTGTGTTGTAGCATGATTAGAGATCCATCAAACCTGAGCTGAAATCTGGAAGCAGTGCCCACAATACAACCCACAGGTTGTGCCAGGCATTGCATGAGGTCTGAAGATAAAGAGCTTGCTGCAGCTTGCTCTGCAATGCAGGGCATGTCATGACTGGAAAGCCATTGGGGCAGAGCTCCCAAGCAGCTCAGCACAAAGCATGGCAGAGCAGGAGGGATGTCCTCCCACCTCAGACAAGGGCACAGGTCTGAATTAGAGCTGTGCAGCACATGGACATACCTGCAATATTCCCCAAGGCCCACACAGCCTGCTCACTGATGTGAGTGTGTGGAGAGGCCAACAGGGAAATGAAGGCTGGAATTGCCCCTCCATCCACCACTGCCTTGGTTTGCTCTGACGTGCCAGAGGCAATGTTGGTGAGTGCCCAGGCAGATTCAAACTGGATGGGACTGCAGTCTGCTCTGCCCAGGAACGAGACAAACTTTGGGATCAAACCAGCCCGAATTATGTTGTCAATTGGGGGTTGCTTCTCTCTTGAGAGGAGTTTTCTAAGGAGGAAGGCAAACAGGAAACATTATTTTTGCCTACAGACATCTGAACAACAAAATAAAGTCTTAAAAGCACCATATAAAAAAAGTTTAGCATTGTCTTAACATTCAGAGAAGGCAACACAACACAGCATGAAAGAGAAATGCAGATAAACTGAACACTGACTTTCTAGGCCTCTGTTAACACTGGCTTTGGCATGTCTTCACTATGTGAGAGGTTCTGCTCAGACTCTAAAAGTAAAGCAGACCTGCAGGAGTCACAACACATCTGAACTGCTAGAGGCTTCTCAGCACAAAGAGGTTAATGACTGCCAGAAGCAGCACTGCAGCAATGTGCAAGCTTATTAAAGGATATTTTTGATTTGGAAGGAGTAAAACTTTGCAGACTTCAAACCCCAGTCATCTTACTGTTCACATTATTCTAGGATGGACTGCCACACTCATACATATCAGAACTAAGTGTTAACACAGTTTAAAAGGTACCTTACTTTGCTATAAGAAAGGGTTTACTATAATTATTCCTTCAAATCTGAGGAGACTATGGTTAAATTTGCCACCACTAGAGCAAATTACTTCTTCCTACTGAAGTATTCAGGCACTTTAAATATTCAGAAACCACATGGTTTCAATAAATTATAGTTCAGTTATGGGTACCTCAACATAGTATATAAGATGGTGTTTGTTGAAATACTGCTTGATAAGAAAGACATAAGCAGCCAATTATGCTCATAAGCCAGTTCTCTCACCTTGCCTAGTTATTGGCTTGCACAGCTGAATCTGTTTCCTCTGAACTTCTTACCTGGCAGCTTGAGTAGCCTGTAGCTGAAGCTCCATATTATTACTATTAACTCCTTTGACTATTTCTTCAACTGACCAATGTGCCAAAACCTGCACAAGAAAACCTTACATGAGTGCTTCACTGGGAGAGTCACATGCATTCCCGACCACAGAGAGCTCTTACACAATACCATCAATAGGCCCCAGCTTACAGCCACTTCCCTTAGTACCACCACCATGCAGCATTTCAAAACATCAGCAGCTACAGCTTCATCTGGTTACCTGAACTGCTGAAAGCTTTTTTAACCAAGTGTTTCTTACCAGTTATGCTAGGCTTAAAATGTAGCTGCAGCCAGCTGTGTGTAAGAGTGCTGTGTGTGTAAGAGGTGATAATAAAGAGCTGAGTTGTTAATGCAGATGTAGTAGAGCTGTCCTGCCCTCGAGAAGGGATTCATGCTGGCCTGGCTGCAGGACCTTAGACTGTAAGGCCCTCCAAGCCTGCCTCTCCCGAGTGCCCACTCACCTGGTTGCCTCTATTCTCCTGAAGAGGAGAAGTAGCATCGTCTGGTAAAGTGCTCACATTTCTTCTTTTAAGCATCTGGTCATCTTTCTTAGCTTTTCTCAGCTCCACATTGACTTCAATGCGCCGCCTTCTCATTTCCTGGAGGATAAACACTCAGAGTAAGCTCTTTGCTTTTAAAACTTAGATTTTAAGAGACAACGGCTGGCTAAAGTACTAATTGCAACAGAATACTCACTGTGCTGTCCTTTCCTTTGTTCTTGAATCTGTTCAATCGAGCTGATGGTGTATTTGCATTCTCATTAGTAGACATCTTGCTTTTTAGGTTTTTGAGTGGGACAGATAAAAACAAGCCTGAAAACAGAGCAAAGAAACAGCAAGTTTACTCCACGAATGTTAAATTTTAAAAATTGGATCCATACTCAAGAATGAGACTAACTTGTTAGCATTAATACTGTAACAACGTCTGACTTGATCGACAGCTGTCTCTTTAAACAGCCAGATGCTACAACAAGCTCCAGCATCAACACAAGAGCAGAAGACACAGTCACACGATTTTAAGACACTTTAAACGAAATACTATTAGTTGTTATTTTCAGGAGCAAGATAGATTTTCCTTTCCACAGACAACACACACGAGCTGTTAAATACGATTGTCACCATCACGTACCTGTGTTGCACAGGATCCCACCCAGCCCCACCCCGACTTTTTTGGACGAGAACGGCGAGCTCTCGCACTGGGAAGGACCCCGGCGAGCGTTTGCCGTGCGGGTGCAGCAGCAGCACATAACAACGGCTATACGGGTAAGAAGAAAACCTCTGAACCTCGGCTACCCCCAGCGTGACCCACTGCATAAGAACCGGCTTCGCTTCAGCCACAGCCTCGCCAGAGCGACAACCCATGCTAGGATACCCCAGCCCCGTCGGTCTCACAGCAGACAGCGGAAACGCGGGAGGCTTCGGAGAGAGGCCCCAGCAGGGATTTCCCGGGGAGCACGACCCTTTCCAAAAGGGAAGGGCAGGGCCCGCGTCCCCGCCGCCCCACGCCCAGCTCCCGGCCCCGCACCTCGGCCGGGACACCACCGGTCGCTCCACTGCTGCCGCACGCTGCCACTGCCCACGGCCAACCCACGCGGCATTTAAATTTCCCGCGGCCGAGCTCTGCCATTGGCCAGTTCGAGCCAAAGCAGCCTCCTGATTGGCCGGTTTGAAAGCAGCCCGGCTCGCGATGACGGAAAACGCCCTCCCAGAAGAGCCGATGGGAAGTGATGTCTCACAAGGCCCGGTACTACAGCTCCCGGCGTGCCCCGCGCCCCCCCACGGAGGCTTGCTGGCAATACACGCGCGAGGCACGCCGGGAGCTGTAGTGCACGGGGCCGGGCTCTGTGCTATCCCGGGATGGGAGCAGAGGATCGGAGTGAGGGAATTGTATCCCTGCAGGGATCTCGCTCTGAGCCGTTTCGGGTAGAAAAACCCATTCCCTCATACAGAGCGCAGATTCTGCCTCAGTAATCAGTAGGGTACCGCAGGCTTCCCCTGGGATAAGGGCAAGTAGTGACAGAACGAGGCTTCAAACCGAAAGAGAGTGGGTTTAGATGGGGCACTGGGAGGAAATTCTTTCCTGTGAGGGTGATGAGGCCCTGGCACAGGTTCCCAGAGATGCTGTGGCTGCCCCATCCCTGGAAGTGTCCCAAGGCCAGGTTGGATGGCGCTCCAACCAACCTGAGTTAGTGGAAGGTATCTCTGCCCATGGCAGGGGATGGAACTGGATCAGCTTTAAGGTCTCTACCAACCCAAACCACTTTGTGATTCCATAGCCCCATGCTTTACTGTCTCTGAGAAATGTGCACAGAAATGCAAAGAAAAGGGGGTTTGAGATTTAAGCTGAAAGCAGTTCTACAGCCAGCAGGGCAGATGAAAACTAAATCATTCAGAATAACAAAAGAAAAGGATTCCTGCCCCATGGCATGGTCTGAAAAAGGATGGGATTTTTTCCGATGGGTTTGCCCTGCTCATGAGGGATGGAATACAAAAGAATAACAATTTTCGCAGGAGATATAATCCAAACCATAAAACTGGGAAAACACAACTGACAGCAACTCTGACATTTTGAGACATGTATAAGGTATAACACCGTGAGGGGTCACAGAGCCCTGAGGAGGGGGTTTCCTTAAGAAGGCCGAGCGTGGAGCCGCCGCGGCTGGATGGAATTACCGGCCGCAGCACAGGAGCCACGGCCGAGCCCGTGAGGGGAAGTTTAAAGACGCGGGACAGGAGGGCGGCGGCGGCCGAGGGGTATCCGGGACAACGGAGCGGCCGCACGCGACTCTGACACCGACGCGCTCGCGCCGAGGGCGGGAACCAGCTGTGAGGCGCGGGGCGGGGCCGCGGGCACGCCCTGCGGGGCGGGGCCTGAGGGCACAGCCACCAATGGTGTGCGAGGAGGGAGGGGCGGGGTCTGCTCGCCGCGAGCGGGGAGAACGTGACGGCCCGCGGGGGGCGGGGCCGGGGCGGCCGGGCGGGGCTCTTAGCAGGCGGTGCGCGCAGGCTCTGCTGGGTGACCCAGTGGCCTAATGGATAAGGCATCAGCCTCCGGAGCTGGGGATTGTGGGTTCGAGTCCCATCTGGGTCGTGCCGCGCTCGTTTTGTGGCGCTGCCGCGATGGCTCCGCGAGGTCTCCCCTGCCCGGGACCCCCCGACTCTTTTACCGCGTCCGGCCCCGAGCCCCTGCTCTGCCCAGGGGTCGGGGGCCGCCGCAGGGGTCGGGCGGGTGGGTCCCGCTCCCCTCCCGGGTCTCCGGGGGAGCCGCAGTCGGGGAACACCGGGCGAGGCAATGTCGGTCCGTGTTCTGCCCAGCCCCGCCGGGGAAGCTTTTCCTCCTCCGCTGCTCGAATGCTGGAAATAATCCAAACGCCACTACTGTGCTCTTAATGGAGATCCTGTCCAGGTAGAGAGTCTGGGGAAACTGCAGACACAGCCCTGAATGAATGAGGGTTGAATTGCACCACCAGCTAATTCAACAGAAAAATCCTTGGAATACAGGTCTGTGGCATGTTCTACATGTGTGTCCATCCATCCATCCATCCATCCATCCATCCATCCATCCATCCATCCATCCATCCATCCATCCATCCATCCATCCATCCATCCATCCATCCTCTCCAGTGCTAGCACTCACACTCCAGCTTCTCCTGCTGGCTGCAGGTACCTGCTGATCACCAAAGCAATGTAGGAGGAGCCCTCCTCTCCCTCATCCTCAGTTTACATTCCTATTCCCTTAATTGCTATCTTGGGATAGTTCTGGAATTAAAATGTTTCAAATAACAGAGGAAAACAAGGATTAGTAAGTGCTGCTGTAGAAAAATAACTCCTTGAGTAACAGATGTGGTGAAATGTCACTTATTTTCCACACTATTCTGGTGAATTTTCTGTATCTTCCTTCACCCATCGCTGCTGGAGCCAAAGCCCTGAGCTTTTGGGAATCCTATTGAAATGCTTAATTAAGGCAGGACAAAACAAACTGCTTAAACTAAGCAACACTGAATCCCATGCCACAGGCACTGCTGAGGATTAGATTTTCTGTCAAGGGTGGGTTTTCGTGCCTTTATGGAGTTTTTAAGTTGTTGATTGTCCCTTAAAGTCATGAGCAGCTTCCACAACACCCGGCAGCAGCTGGTGAGTTAAACTGTCACAATGGAAATCTTGTGCAGTAATAAGGTCATTTAGAAATAAGCCTTCTTAATTCAGTAATCCAAATCAGGGTTGGTTTGGTGTGTGAAAATTTGCAGAGTTCTTCATGATGGCAAAGGGAGATTTAAAAATAAAGCTGTGTGGGATCAGCAGAGCTTTCCCTTGGACTGGACAGTCACTACTGCATTTTTCAGTCTGAAAGGAATCATTGAAACTGGTTCCTGAAACTAAAAGAGGAGATTAGCAGCAGTATCACTGGAGGTGGCCAGAAATCCCCAAACACGTTCCATTGTCATGCACATCCTTTACAGACCCTGCATCCCAGGGAGTTCCAGCACCTCCCAAATCCCCTCCAGAACTCAATTCTCCACAGCCAGGAAAACCAGCCTTGTTCTCCATGATTTTCCCCTACAGAATGCCATAGGAGGGCAAGATTCTCCCCAAAATAAAAATGTGCTGCCCAAAGCAGTGTGGGTGTGTTATTCCCAGGACACAGGTGATGCAGCCAGGGGGCTGTTCCCGATGGAAGGAGCACATTCCCCGCAGGCAGGGCTGGTGCAGGCAGCAGCTTGGTCCTGCTCCAGTGGGTTGTCCAGCACTGATTCCCGTTTCCCCTCAGGCTGCCTCTCATTAGCATGAATCGGGGGAAGGGCATAGAAGACTCCAGTTCATTTTGAGCCTGGAAAATCTTTACTTCAAAATGACAACCCAAGTGTTCTGGCTCCTCTGCTTTGTCATTAGATCATCTTCTGGTAAGTCTGTTACCTTCAGAGCGGGGCTGGGGCACATCTGCCTTGGGAATCAGGGGAGGCTAATGACATTCCTACAAACCCAACCTGTAGCCTTTTCAGCAGGTAAGGGCAAAAGAAAGAAACATTTCAACTTGTTTGTGGGATGGAAATGTGAATTGCAATATTTAATTTGCCAGCATTGGGAAGAATTAAGAACACCTGGCAGAAGCAGGCAGGGAGCTGGTGCTCTGTCCTGCCAGCCACTAGTGGCAGGTGAAGTTGAATTTGCTTCTGCATCCAGGATTTTTATAATTTGTATGTGACCTTTCTCTTTTAGTCCCCTTCACCTGTAGCTCCAGGTGCCTGACTGACTTTAACATGTTCAGTGTGCCTGCAGCAAGCTGTCTTGAGTGGATTTATTTCAGTTTTAGTACCTCACTGACAGAACAGAAATAGCATTTACATCTGTTCCACTGGGATTTGGTAATGTTGCAGTCGTATTTCTTAGGTTGCAACAACTAGACAGGAACATGCTGGTACAGGAGGAGGAACCCCAAGGTACTGAACAGATTGAGTAGAGAAAAACGAACTATTCTTGATCCAGTCTGTGACTGAGGAGGTGTAGTGAAGTGGTAGAAGAGTTTATTTACACACCCCAGTCTGAGACACCTGTTCAGAGGGCACAGCTCCACACAGAACCATCTATCTCCAAACCCCCCTTGCCTGCTGCTTTTGGCAGCTTGGACTTCTTCCACCCCTCTCTCCATGGACATTCTTTTGACTTTACGTGTGGCCAGCCCAAATATCAGGGAATCTTTCCCATGACAGCAGCTGGTGAGAGCACAGGGGGAGAAGTGGCAAGGTCAGCAGTTCAGTCAGTTATAGGAGATAAACCAGGACGTTGCTCATCTGTGTATGTCAAATCTCTCTTTTCACACAAGGAGCTGGGATCAGCCTCCTACACAGAATAACCACGGCCGTGAGCACCAGACAGAGGCTGTGTGTGGGTGAGCTCTGAGAAAACTCTGCTGGCTCACTGCAGGCATGCAGGGAAGGGCTAAAGGAAAAGGAAAATGCACTGCCAGGGGAAATTTATCTCCTGCCAGGCTAAACACTTTGGTGATTTTGCTTTGGGAGATTCAAGAGAACAAGGTGAAGGTATAAATGAATGTGTGGGTGACTGCCCAGCTTGTGTGAACAGTGCCATTAAGTTATTTTTTTTCTGGATTCCCAGACACTTCCTCTTTCTCAACCCTTATCCTCTCAAATAAAGCAAAGCCTTGAAATAACTGTTACTCAGCAGCACTGGTCTAATTACTGCTACTATATGCTCCAGTGAGAGTCCAAAACTGTGGATAAAGACCTTTCCAGTAGCATCCAAAGCCCCCGAAGAGTCTGGATGACATTGTCAACAGGCATCCCATGGATGGGAAAACCAAATAGTTCTGCTGTCATGGTCTTTTAAACAAGCATCCCAAATGGCAACATGAACCTTGTTTCCTCAGATGCTCCCTGGAGATTCAGGGGTTTGAGAAAAGGGTTTGTTTTTAATTTGCAACAATAATAATGTAAAAATGCAAATCTCCTGTTTTGCTCACACAGCTGCATTCCCTGTAGTGAACCTTTAATATCTGAGTAGAGGAATGAGGAGCTCTACTGTGCTTCATCTATTGAGATGGGATGGATGCTTAATCTATTGAGCTATTTATTAATTTTTTGTCTTATTGTTGAAGGTCTCACATATGGATTAGAGCCTCAAATCTTCCCATTCTGAAGCACTTGGAAAAAAAGACTTAAAACACTGATTTTCCCTGTGTTTTTTTTTTTTTTTTTTTTTTTTTCCTGTAGGATCCCTGCCCTATGCTGGGAAACCTGGCCAGGCTCTCAGCAAAGATGTTTTTAGTTCAGCAGCTGCTGCTGATGTTCAGGTGAAAGTGCCAGCTCGGGGCACGGGCAGTGCCAGCGGGAATCCCGGGCTCCTGCAGCAGCCAAAGCCCCCGGGAATCCCCTCCCTCGCCTCGGACAAGAAGAAACACGGGGAGCCTTCCCTGGAAAACAGCACGGGGCTGAGGAAGCAGCTGGGGCAGCCCAGAGGGGCGCTGGCCCTGCCCAGCCCGGGGCAGGGGGACTCGGGCCGGGCCAACAGGCAGCGCTCGGACCGGCGGCTGGCCAAGGCTGCCAACAGCCTCTGGGCTCGAGCCCTGCCCTCCCACCCAAAGGGAACATCCCTTTGGATGCAGCCCCGGCCTCTTCCAGCCTCTGCCACACTGGAGTCAAACGAGCCCAACTCGCTGCACTTCAACCGGCCAGGGAGGACAATTCCCTACAAACAGCCCGAGCCCTTCACCAGGATCCCCAAACCCTCCTGGGCCACCAACCGCTGGTCCCCCAGCCCCACGGACCTGGGGGCGCTGAGGAAAGGTGAGGGACAGGCTGCCAGAGCTCCCCAAAGGCTTTCATTGCCAACGGGATGAGAGATGCCCAAAGGGGCCGTGTCTGTCCCTCAGGCTGTGCTCCTGTTGCAGATGCTGACAAGGAGAAGCTGTGTCTGAGCGAGTGCAGGAAGGAGCTGGATGAAGTGGAGGCTTTTTGTGCCAGTGAGTTTGGTAGGTGGTGTCCCCCTCAACGCACAGGGACAGAGCACTTTCTGTCCTCTTGTCACGTCTACTTTTAAAATACTGTGATTAAGATACGGTAAGTATGCTAAATAATTACCAAGTATTCAAAAAGGACCCTTCACAGCTCTTCATGAACAGACTTGCATTATCCTTTCCCTACCTTGCCTGCCCTTTTTTCTGTTTCCTCTGGAGGAACAGTGTCCTTGGGACTGATCAATGGAACTGAAAAGACCAATTGTTTTAGATACTCTCAGATTAAACATTTCTGCTGGGTTATTTACTTCTTACTGTTTAGAGCAAGTTTGATTTTGGAGAATGAAGTTTGAAATTAAAATGGTGAACCAAACAGAACTAGGACCGTGATTCTCTCTCTACAGAGGATTCTTCTTGAAGTTTCTTAGGATTCAGTGTCTTTAGTCTTTGTGTTCATATTGATATAACTAAAGGTGGCAGGAAACAGCCTGGTATTTTTGTTTAAGACTGTTTAAGGACAAACATTTTCTGACTGAAACCCTGCCTTGTGCTTACAGACTTGTGAAACAGATACCAACTTTTTCTCACAGTATTTTAAGAGATAAGGAAAATACAAGCCCAGTGGTAACAGATGTTTCCATTTGTAGAACATAAACACGTTAGGAGACATCTGTTTTCTCTAAATGGAGAAGCCAGGAAGTGCTTTTTACAAATGCTGTCCTGCTTTGGTTTTTACCACTCTCACACATTCCTGTCCCACATGACCTCTGTGTGTTTTAGCCCTTAACCAACAGCTCTGCTCCTAAACTGAAAGGACAGGTAGGAAAAACTCTGAGCAGCAGATGAGCCAAGGTTCCACAACAGCAATAAGAGAGAACTTTTCCTTTCTTTATATTTACAGTGCAGATAAAACAATAAATGACTGAATCAGAATTTTTCCCATGAGGCAGGTGTAACATCAGGTGCAGTAGCCCCACTAATATTGTGCTGCTTTCCCATCCCTGCACTCAGCTCAGCACTTGCCAGAGCCAGAAACTGGGAGAACAGCATGAAGTGCTTGTCTGAGCTCCCAACACAACCTGCTTGGTGCCCTTGTCTCTTGGTATGACAAGGGCCTTTTATTTCAAAAGCCAAAGTGTTTCATTACCGTCTTGGCTTTGTACTTCATTGGAAAGTTTTAAATTTGAAAATTTTACTTTGTTAGGTAAATATTCCCACTTTTTATATATCAGGATAGAGAATGGTACTAAACCCATTGCTTTCTTTAGTAAGAAACACCTCAAACCTGTGAAGCACAAGGTTTGCAAAGCAGCAAAACTTCAGGCAATGACCTCCCCAGATGTGATTATTTGAAGCAATTCCTACTGCCCACTCCTGAGCCAAAGGATTCCTGACACTTCCTTTACAGCATTTTAAATGACAGCCTTCACACATACCCTGAAAATTGCCACCATATAAAATCTGATCCTATTTTTCCCTCTCCCTTAAAACAGCAGTGAATGGAATTGTTTATAACCTGGAGAGCCTGGGGAATGGAGTCCAGTGGATCACCCTGCTGGTAGACAGTGATGGATTGTACAAGATGAGTCGCCTGTATGTCACTCCCGACGCCTCCTTCTTCCGAGTTCACATCCTGGCTGTGGATACTTCAAACTGCAGTAAACCATGTCCAGACTTTAAACTTGGTAAGTCATTCCAGCTAAATCCATTCTGCTATTCTCCTGCATGCACTGCAGTATTAGTCTGCCTACTTTAATAGGCTTAGCCTGGTTGTTGGGAAAATTTGGAAGAAAAGTATTTACTCAAAGTTGAGGCCTTTTTCCCTTCAAAATTTCTCAAAACTTTCACAAGAGAACCAGCTGCATGAAGAAGTCAGGTACCACCGTAGCCCTTTCTTAATTCTGTCCAGTTGCAAAATGATGGCAAGTTTTCAGGATTCCTAAAACAATACAAGAGCTTAAGCTGTTGTCTTTGTAAATCATTCAGTTTTCCTTTTAAGTGATAGTTTATCAAATGCCAGCATTTCCCCCAGCAGTAAATCATCATTTCCATGCCAGCACCACCCCCAGGTCCCAGCAGAGCTCAGGGTGCCCCACGTTCAGGATGTTTCCATGGGCACAACTTCACATCTGTTCCCAACCCCGGTGCCCTCGGAGTGACCCCCTGTTCATTCCCTGTGGCTCAGCAGCCCTGCTTGTTTTGTTTTGGCTGTTGCAGGCAGCAGGTCCATCGTGATGGGCCCTGTTTGTTTTGTTCTGGCTGTTGCAGGCAGCAGGTCCATCGTGAAGGGCCCTGTTTGTTTTGTTCTGGCTGTTGCAGGCAGCAGGTCCATCGTGATGGGGCACATCTACCACAAGCGCCGGCAGGTGCCCGCCGAGCTGCTGCCAGCCCTGCGCGGGCGGCTGCGGCCGGGGGACGGCTGGGTCGGGAGCAGCAGCAGCTACGTGAGGAGATTCAACAGGAAAAGGGATCTCAGGGTGAGGGCAGCGCGCTCCAAGTGTCCCTAAGGCCCCAGGAGCTCCGTCCAGGATGTGGGAGCGGCGGGATCCACCTCAGAGCACACCTGGGCATGGGCAGCGCTCCCTGCAGAGCCGCGATCCAACTTCTGTGCTTCAGCAAACACGGGTGCCTCCAGCAGGCACCCCTGGTGAGGTTCAGCACAGAAGTCAGTCTAGGAAATGTTAACTGGCCGTGAATTTGCTCCAGCTGCTTTCAGAGCCACAGGTTATTGTTGCTTTCCCTGCTGCAGTGTGCCCCAAATAATCTGTAATGCAAAATTCTGGCAGCTTCGTCCTTGGTACACAACTGCACTTTGAACCCTTCACCTTGAGCACAGATGATACCACAGCTTTATCTACACAGGATGCTCACTGTGCTTTCACAGTTCTGCCTAAAGTATCACATGCATTTGATTTCAGAGAAACCAACACCACTAAGTACCATTTATAGTATTTTTGTCTCCTGAACCATGTCCATGGTATTTCCGAAAATTACATCATTCTTCCAGCAGACCTGGATATTCACACAAAGCATGCAGAATAGAGTATAATAATTTGAGTGTATGAACACACTGACTGAAAGCAAATCAAGAACTGCAAAACACAAATGCCCAGTTGCATTTACAAGTGACAGCACAGGGAATGCAAAATGAGCATGGGCTGCACACACTGGGTGTGCCTGGGCACTTGATCCCAGAGCTGTGCTGAATGCCATTCCCCAAGAGAAATATTGCCAAGCTTGTACTCGCACAAGAGTAAAGTTACTTTTCAAATCAAAAAGACAGTATTTTAGTACCTTTCATGTGGTGAAATTGAGATGTTTGCTGTTCCCAGTCAGTATTCGCAGATAATAAGTCTGTAAAAGAAACTAATAAAATGCTCATGAGGTTCTGCTTTCAATGTCTCCTGGGTTCTGGAAAACCCAAAAAGCTTATTGCAATGATGTCACACAAAGGCACCTTCTGTGTGACGAGTTGGCTGAGGAGTTGATACATATTTATATTAAGAAATTTTAAAAATGCAGTACAGATTAAAACCCCATATACACAGTGATATGATGTGACCTGCCACAGGAAGCAGTGGCTTCTCTAGAAGCATTTTGTGTTTTGAAACGAGGTCGTTCTGACACACTGGACTTGTCACACATCTCTGCAGCTTCATTTGGTGTCACTGGAAAGCCACAGAGCAGGGGATGGGATAGGCTACGCTGCATCAAGTATTTCTTGATATGGAGCCAAATACCAAGACCAAACACCCCATATTTGGGACCCAAAAGGCTTTTACTAAAGGATAGAAATTTACTCATAGCATGAGTCCACCTAAAAAATACCATGTCTCACTTTTGGTATGTGCAAGACTTTGCATGGAGCACAGCATGGATTGATGGAATTTTCCTGAGAAAATCGGGGGGGTTTTGATTTGGCAGAAGGACGGTTCTGGCAATGAATCAAAGCTCCGGAGTGACTGGGAGGGACAGGAGGAAGGGTTACATGTGCATCTCGAGTTTCTTTGTTTCTATTTTCAGGGGAAGCCCAGGGACTAAGCAGCAACTCCTCCAGGCCAGAGCAGCAGCCCAGCCCCATTCCCGTGATCCTGCTCCAGCCCAGGGGAGGGTGTGCACAAACCCAGCACGAACCTCCCTGTGCCTGCCTCGGGGAAGGGACAAGCACAGGACACCTGTGCTCAGGACATCCCAAGCCTGAGTTCAGTGCCCATCACTGACACAAAACACTGGGATACAGACGTTGTTCTGGGAGCCTGAAAAGCCATTTATACCATTTTATCTTCCTGTGCTACCAAGTCCTCTTACCTTTCCCTTCTTGATTGGAAATGTTAAAATGTTCCCAACAAATCCCACTGAGACAGGGCTGGAGCAGGAGCAGGACTGTTGTCACCAGGCTCATCATATACTAAACACAGCTCCTGAACAATTCCTAGACTGACAGGATTTCCAGTCTTGCACTTGCTATTCCAAAACCCTCCCAGCAGTAGCCATACTGGGAACTGGATGGCACTCATGTTCAACAGCTGCCATGGTAATTTTGGTACCTTACAGTCAATAATTTTCCTTCCAGCAGGATAAGTATGGAAAATCCTGCTGCCACCACACAGAAATCTGGGTGTAAAGGAATAACTGTTCTCATTCCATCTGTGCAAGGATTACTCAAGGCTTTATGGTAAGCACAACTTCTTACTGTACTTTAAATCTCCATTAACTTCTGCATGAACTAAATTGAGGCTGACAACAATTACTTCAAATTTGAGGAGATAGATAAGGAAAATCAAACTGGCACAGCTCACATTATCAATATCTTACAACATATGACCATTTCAAAACAACAGTTGCAATAATTTATAAAATACAAAGAGGACAAGGACTGAGCAGAGATCACAAACCTTGTGAACTTTATGTTTGATGGCAAGGTGGGGATTAATTACAAGTGATTTATTTCCTGTAACACCATTTAACTATAAAACATCACCACTACTAAATCCAGAGAAGTACCTTGACCTGCCCAATGGCAACTGAACACACTGAAAGAGGCTCTCATGGAATCACAAAATGGTTTGGGTTGGATGATTAAACAGCAGCATTAAATTATATGTATGGATTGTTTCCCTAATCAGCCTGATTCACAGTTACATATGATCTGGCAAAGCCAAGACCTATATCCAATAACATTATCAATGTTTCATTAGAAACACCACCAAATCCATGTCAAACACATTACTTTATTTGTCTAGGATGATGTGTCCTATAAGGTACAAAAAAGTACTCTTCAGTTTGCCACAATTTGTTAAAAACAGCAATCTATTGCCTACAGGTATGAAAGGTTTAAATCATGTCAATATGGATTTAGTTATGAATAAATAGTACAGAAATGCTGAGAAATTGGGATGAGATGCAGGATATGTCCCAGTGCTGTTAAAGGTAAGATTTTTTTCCTTGTCCCATTAAAACACAATGCTTACAATATGCAGCATTTTTAAAAAAAACTTCAAAGGACAACATAACCTAAATGCAACTACTCTTCTTTGACTTTCAGAAGCATAAATGGATTATTGTTTCCACACTGAACAATTAGTAATTTTCACAGATGGGTTAAATGACAACGTTTGTATGTACAAAAACACACAGGTTTTTAGTAGATAAAATCCCCCCAGAAGAACCTGAACACCTGAGCTGGAAGTGTAAGAAAGGGTGGTCAGTAGCAACATCTTTTTTAAGAAAAACAACAGAGGAGGTTCTTGCATAGCAAGGTGTGAGGTCAAACCCAAAAGGAGCTTATCCATAAATCAGGTAAATCCCAGACCACTGTAGAACAGAAGTTGACTGTGAGTTAGTGCAAAAGCTGGTCAGCTGGGTGAGGAGCTGCAGAGAAACCAGGGCTGGGAACTACAGACAGTACCAGAGGAAGTCAGTCACACACAGAGAAAGAAAAGCCTCCTCATCTGCAATTTGCATCTTCTTGGGCTCCAGCTGATCTCTCAGGGCAGGGCTGCTCCCACAGGAAACTTGAGGCAGCCCCAGGGATACAATTCCAGGTGGCACTCCACTCCACATGGCAGAGCACTGGGCACAGATCACTGAGCTCCCAAACACCTCCTGCCCTGTCACAGTCCTCCAGGCACCCCTGTGGGAATGCTCTGTTGGGATAACAGGGCTCCCTGGCCATTCCCACCCCTGCTCCTTGCACTCCCTACACTCCTGCACAGATCCCCAGAGTGTCTCACACACTTGGCAGCACACACTCAAACACACCTACGGCTGTGGGGAGAACAATGATCTCCATTTATTTTGTTTCATATACATCCATATTTTGAATTTTAATACAAAAGAAAAAAAAATTAGAATCTGACAAATGTTTACAAACAAGATACCTTCAAATAGATTTTACTCAGTTCAGTCTGGTGCAGAGTAAATGACAAATTGTACTGTTTGTTATATTCAAGGCAACAGAGTCTGTAGTCCATGACCACTCAGCCCAACTTTTATGCAAGCTTGTTTTTTATCTACCATGAATGATAAACTCCTTGTTGATTCCCAGTCCTGTGTGTGTGCACATGTGTACATAGCAGCTCCTTTCATAGAAAGAAAAGACATCTAGAGGTCTTCTTGTACTTTTACCTACAGGAATCATGTTAAGATACAGAATGGATTACATGGAACCGGGGCTGGATTTTATAAGAAAAAATAATTAGCTGACAAATGAGGGCAGCAATAAAAAAGCGTCTTTTTTGCAACAATAAATAAATACAGTCAAAGTTTTCTGTGTGGACTTTAAACCAGCTTCTTCACTGAAGAACAGACGTGGCATTTCCATGGAGTTAATCGTGACCCCATTTACTGTATCTTTTTTCTTGCTTTCTTTTTCTCTCTCCTTCAAGAAAACAAAGTTTTCCTGCTTCTGCCACAATAGTACAACAATTTGATCTTGACAAGAAAGTGGTGCTGCTGATTTTTATTTCTTTGTCCTTTGGACAAAATAAGCCAAGAATATTATTTGACTGTTGTGACCAATAAAAACGCAGTTTACATCAAGTCTCGTCAGGATAACCTGACTAAAAACATCTGGCTCCTTAATTAAAAATTGTCAGACAACCAGATCCTTGCTCGTGTGTTTGGTTAACACGCTGAACTCTAAGAAGCTGTAGACTGCAGTTTGTTGTTATGGGACCTGCAGAATACAGAAGAAAGTGAAGAATTAAGCACCCTTCAGTTTGGAGAACACAGTTGCTGCAAGGTGTTGCCAAAAATAAATCACAATGAGGGAATTACCATCATGTTGCTTTCATTTATTTCTTATCCCCTTCAGAAAAAATAGTGATTCTCGCTCTGAATTTTAAGCCCATTTTCTCCTCCAGAATACAAATATTTCAGTACTTGTAAAATGAAGTGTGTCACTGGGATTTTCCAAAATGCCTGAAATCAGGTTTACTCACATATTTACATAATAGTAGTCCATCAGAAGGAAAGCAAAAAGACATTTTTAGTTGTGAATATTTATAATAAGATCTACTTTGCTTAAATTTATTCAATAAGTCTTTGGATTAACTTACTAGAAAAAAAACTTAACAGTCATGTTAAAATCACATTCTTCCTAAGCAGAGTTCAGTAAAACTCCTCTTTGAAATTCACAGTTTTATTAGTGACTTAAACTAAAACAACAGAATACAAGGTTTCCATGATGAATTTTTCCTTTTTCTCAATACAGTATTTGAGGAACGGAACAGTTTTTTGTTAATACAGTTATGTTCACCAGTGTGACTGCTGGCAACAAAAACATTTACTTTTTAAACAAATGATCTGGACTTTTTAGGGCTGTTTAATGTCATTGGATTGTACAATAAAAGAAAGTGACCCCAACATCCAGTTCTGATTCCAGTTAAAAAGTTCAGACTAAAGATATCACAATCTGCAAGAAAAGAAAGAAGACGGATGGTATAAATGAAAAACAGTAACAAATAAGATGCAGCAATGAAATCAGTGTGCAAGCACAGGGAGTGCTGGGGACCCAGCTAATGGCAGTGACACAAACATGGGTTGAAAACCACCTGACAAAAATCATTATTACAGTATTGAACTGGAAAAAAAAATGCACATTCTTTTTCAGGGAAATGCTCTACATCAGCCCTTCTTCAAAAAAACTGAAAAGTTTAATTTTGAAAGGGAAATTTAGAATGTTTCATTTTTTTGTACCCTACTTTAAACCTTACCTACTCTCCTGTCTCAAAGGTGGTACATTATAAAAAGATGAGAGAAGGAGTAACACTGTAGTATTTTAATTTCTTTCATTGGATTATAAGCTTCAGGGTTGTCTCTTATTAGCATGAGAATCATCTGCTGCAGAGTAGAACATCAGCACAACTCAGACACAGTATTTGTCCTGATCAGAAATTATAAAGTTTTCTGCAGCAATGAGTTGAAGTATCACTCAAATTTTGCAAATTTATGATACCCCCTAAATTTTTAACAACACCTTTTGAATAAATATTCCAAAGTAACCTTCACAAAATCACATTTAAGCCTTAATTTTGACAAAATTTTCCAGGAAAGCGCTCAGAGCAGCAAATCCCAGTGCAAATGCAAGATAAGCTTAGAAAGGAGATTTCAGGGGTCAACACAACACCTGTGGTTAGGAACACTCCAGCTTACCTGCTTGCCTTAAATCCTTTTAGTTTCTGTACAAAGAAAGACTCGAGGACTTCTGCACACTGGTAAAAAGGGGAGTCACTTGGATTGTAGTAACGGCAGTTATCAAAAATTTTGGTCATGTCTGCCACAAACTCCGTGACCTTTTTGTAGTAGCGTTTCAGGATTCTTTCTTCCATGGTAGCAAGGTCTTTAAAGAAACCAAAGATTGTTTAAATGAGAGACTTTAATTCTAAACAGAAATCTACATCATCAAGACTGTGGGAAACAAAGCATTATCCAGGTGAGAGGCTTTTCCAGGAATGCTGGCTGTGACTGGTGACAGCAGCAGGTCTCTCTCAGAAGAGACACTTAGGCACGAAAATGTTGTGTGCAGGTAAATTCAATAAAATGCAAGAATCACCATAGCATCACCTCCTCCTCAGCCTCTGGAGTACATATCCTAACCTTTGGAGGAAGAGCTCATTACAAAGACAGAAAAAAATAGTCCCCTTTAAATAAAGAAATTTAAAAACATGAATTCTATCTTATTGCTGCACTGACTTCCACATTCATCTGTGAGACTGGCAGTATTTAGGGTGAAGGAGTCAGCCTAGAAGCAGATAAAACAGCCCTCATGAACTTCTGAATATATCAGTGAGAAATCACAGTGTTTCACTGCCTAACCTGTGTATTTTGTGTATTTTGCAAAATATGGCTGGAACTGGTCAGCAGGAAATTAACTTGCTATTCCAAAGCTCAAACCCACTCAGGCTGTTCTCACCAACACTTACCCATTGGTTCTTTGATGACACCATAATAATCTGGTGCATCGTTGGGATCTACTGGTTCTAGGAATGGCCATGCCATTTTGTGAGCCTGGCAGGGAAACAGGAGAGAATAAAAACATAAACTTAAGTTAAATTAGGCACTACTAATAGGTAAATATTTTCATCCTTTTATCTGTTGGGGTCTGGAGTTGAATTTCAGGAAGAAGTACAGCATTATATGAAAAAGGAACCAGTTCTCATCTGATGCCTGGGTAAAGTTTTAAATGTCAGTGACCCAGTAGTTGGGCTTCAAAACAGGAAACTGAAATTCAGACATAACAGGATACTGTGCTGAACAGGCTGCATGGAAAAGAACAGAATGAATTTACTGAGAGTGCTTTCAATACCCTGAAATTAATACACTTTTATAAATGCATGCAAAGTACAGGATAACGTAAAATATTACTTGGAGGACTTCTGTTACCATGATTTTAAGAATTTTACCAGAATTCTAAAAAATTCATTATAATAGTAGGAGAAAAAGCCTATTTGTGAGTGACAGACAAACCAGGAATATCAGACATTATTCTTATTATCAGGATGCCATCATTTACATGCTGATAATGATCCCCTGTGAGAACACTCCTGAAATCTGGTCACACTCAATTAAAGTAAGGAAGTGTGGATCACAACCCACAGAAAACTGATCTGAGAACAGAACACTGCACCTTCCATACCTTGTGCAGTTGGGCTCCAACTCTGCTTTTTGGGATTCTAAATCTGCTTCCTTTAAAAAACCTTTCACTGAAGGGATTGTTTAGTTTCACCCACCTGGGAGCAGTGATTTACTAATTATTGTAATTATTCCTCAGCACAATAACACCAAGCAAGTTTGCAGCTGACACAGTGGCACAGCTTTGCCATTCCCTCAAATCTCAGAGCTAATAAGGATAATTTAATAATAATTTCCTCCCAAACCCACTGGGATTTCACACTCCCTGGTGCTGCCACCCTTGCCCTCACCTGCAAGGAGCGCAGGACCCTCCTCAAGCCTTCATAGTCTTTATCAGTGAGTGGACTGAGCACAGTCATGGCATCCTCTGTGGACTGGCACTGGGGACACACGTACTCATCGATGAGATCGGCCTCGCTCTGCAGGATGCCCACGCAGCGCCCGTGGTACCAGTTCTGACATCGGTCACAGCCAATGTAAAATCTGCAAGAGCCAAACCAAATGTCAGTGCCTTCACCTATTTCAAGTCCAGGTTACATTTAAACACATAAACCTGCCATGCCCTGCACACAAGCAGATACTTGGCATGATTAAAAACAACAGGTAATGTCAGATTTCAGTGACAAATTCTACTCCAACTGCTTTTGTATTTACAAACCATTTCAAAACATGTTCCTAAATTTTATACTTTCAAGCCAACAAGATCACAAAAATAATTCCTCTGCTTTAGAGATGAAAGGAACAGTGTAAAGCCAGAAGCCTCACCCAGACAGTATCCAAACCAATTCAAGATGCATTTTGCACAAACTGGACTACAACTAGGGCTTGTTTCACTCCATACAAGCACTTTTCATATGGAATCTTCTGCCTTGTAACTGAATACAGAGGGAGTATTCTATGACACAAAGCCTTACAGTCAAAGATGCATATAATTCACATATATATAATCACATACCAACCATATACCCCCATACTAAAATTATGTTCTCCAGACAGAGGTTAAACCACAAAAAAATCCACTAAACATAATATTTGTCTTTTAGTCTTTCTAACCATCCCCTGTTAAATAAAAAATAAAATTAAAAAAACCAAAACAAACAAACAAAAAAAATCCCAAATTAAAGTACATGGCATTTTAGTAGTTTGTTATAAAAAAGAAAAACCACAAAACATTTTAACCACCCTGAGAGACTTCACTTTTCCTAAACATTTACTGAACAGAAACATTCGGGAAGGGGACACAATTACTGGAAAGCAATTTGTATTACGAATGAATACAATATATGCAGAATAACTCGTTTTTTACTCTTTGCAAGGAACAGGAAAGCACAGTCAGAGCAGTTTTGCTACCTAGACATGGAATAAGAGGTTCTTATCCGAACTCACTGCGACTCATCATAAGGTGTTCTGCAGATACAGTACAACTCCTCACTGCTGCCCTCTTGTGCCCGTTTACACTCATTACAGATGTACACATCCATTTTCTTAGCCTCCTTTTCTGTGATTCCAACACATTCTCCATGATACCAGTTAGTACAAAGATCACAGCCAATATAGAACCTAAAAGTGTTCACAATGAAAATGACAATGTAATTGTCATTTCAAATGGCATGGCACTTTTCCCTGCATTTCTCTCTGATGCGCTTGATGCTGGGCTACTTTCTGTCTCAGCTTCTCTGCTCCCTATCCTTACGTCTCATGCTGCAGCTAGACTGGCAGTAAGGTCACTTGGGTCAATTTTAATTTGACAATTCATCAAAATGCACATGTATTAATATGTACATATTAATATGTAACCAGACTTTGACAAAGCTATGGGCTAAAAATCTACTGTCTTCAACGTGTGTGTGAAAAACTACCAAAGGCACAAAAAGACAAGGCCAAAGGAAAAGGTTTACATTTTCAAAATTGCAGCTCAAAAGCCACTGAAACATTTCCTTAAGGTTTGAAAATGTAGGTCTCAGTTAATTTAAAAAACAAAAGCAAAGCGCAAACACCAACTAGGAGTTACGAGTACACTACAAGAACATGCAACCAGCAGTGTGTAGGTACATCTTGGTGTAACATGATATGAAAGAAAATGGGGTCAGGGCATGATTGTCAATTTTAAATCTTGGTTTTTTTTTTTTTTTTGGGGGGGGGTTGCTGTGCACTGAAAAACTGATAATAAACTACTTAAAACTGTGACAAAGTTGAATTTTGAGTGAATAATGTCTCCTCTCAGACACAGCTGTGTGACAGAACCAGGTATGGTATGACACAAAGTGAAGGGAACCAGGGACAGAATCATGGGGATGGGACCTTGCACAGAATGATGTGACAAAAGTGTAAAATATTATGCCAGGATGTTTGTAACTTGTGTATGGATCCCTCAGAACACACCTATGAACCAGTGACAACCAGATGGGTGACGCTCACATCCATTTTCTCTGCCTAAACAAAAGCAAGCAGACTCAGAACCTCCATCCTCCTGGATTTTGGAGACCTCAACCCCTTGCCAAGTGCTGCTGTAGCAATTCCTGCCACCCTGTCAGGCTGCAGGCCTGTGGGACACCACAGCACCAACAGGGCAGTAGCTACCCCATGTTCCACAGGAAGCATCTCTGATTTCCTGGGCCTCTGCACACATCTTGGACACTCAGATCCTGCCTTTTCTCTTGTTTTTCAGTCAGGCAAATCCTAAAACAAGGATCACACAACCCAATTTCCACAAAGAACGGCTAGACAGATTCTGACAACAATCAGCAACTCAGCCTGTGCCCTCTTCCCAAGAGGGGCTGTGTCTGCTCCTGGTCATGTGGGAGCACATTTGCATTCAGGAGCAGATGCTAAACCTTACCACTGAAATGTGGAGCAGGTGCCACATTATGATCTAACAAATAAGCTGGAATCTAAGTAGGAATCTTAGAAAGATATCCTTAATGACCATCCTTGAAAACACTATCAGCAAATCCCTAGAATCCTGGAGTATCATGAATGAGAACTAAACGTAAGAGATTTGCAATAAAATACACAGCACAAAAAAACTTACAAGGTTTTACTAAATCAAAGAAAATACACTGGGTATTCATAAAATACCACGACTTGGCTTTTCAAGTAGCACACCTATCTTTTCCAAAGTAGAAAAGAGACACCAGCACAAAGAAGACAATCCAATGCCTACAGATACATGAAAAAACGTTAAAAAAATTCTCAGGAAACTGTTTTAAAACTTGACTAATTCCTTTCCAAAGAGCAAAAGGATTATGTACTTCAACAGTACAGACATAATTTGTAGGAACATCAAATCTTAAATTCACAAAAAGCAAAGCAGCAGTGCTCAATCATATTACTAAGGATAACACTGAGTTACTGATATTGCATTTTCTTGAAATTTTATTCAGTGCACTGAAGCACAGTTCTCAATTCAAGCTAGCAAAATTCACTCTATGACCACTGGAGTCAACACAAAGTCTGACAAACAAATCCCTTTGCTCACTCACTAAGTCCAGATGCAGTAACACACAGACCTCTGGTATCACAGCCAGAGAACAGGGTCCTTCCTAGGTACACTGGGTGATCTAAAACCTAACACAAAGTTAAGTGAGGCTGGGGACACCCCTCAGAGGTGACAGTGACATAACAACCAGAGCATCATTCTGCTCTTCCTGCAGCACTGGCAGTCCAGGGAGCAGCCCCATTTCCCACACTGAAGTGCATAGTGCAATGGTCAGAGCTACTCAAAACCAAGATGAAAAAAACCCTCAAATATCTCAACTTTGTTAAAAGATATAATTAAAACCCCAAAAAGGCTAGAAGGAACCTCAAGAGGTCCCCTAGTCCTGGCCCTAAACTTGGAATAAAGAACCATGACCCAAGGAGTGAAGGCATCACTCCGGATCTGTGGCTTCCCTGTTATCAGCCCTTTAAGTACCATCAAATGGTACCAGCTCATACTTCTGGGTATTGTCACTTACTTGGAATTGGTCTGGAGTCAAATTTATCATACATACATCTCTACACAGCTCTCAGATGTTAACCATTATTAACTACTGCTGTTAGTCACCTCTAGCTTAAACAGCAACATGTAGCACTACTCCCTGGAACCCCTCCACTCCAGCACTTACATTTCTTCATAAGTGCTGTAAAAACTTTTCCTCATTCAGAGTCAGAATCAAACTACAGAGAACTGCAGTTTTCACTTTGTCAGATGCTTAAATATTCATTTTTATCAATCCTGGCATGCAAATAATAATTCATGGAAACCATTTCTCCCTGAAACATTGTCCAAAGTGAACTGCAGTCCAGCGACTCAGAGCCCCATTTACTGGGTACTGCCTTACAAAAACAAGTCATTTATTGGAAGACGGTACCAAAGCTATTTCTGAAGAACATCAGCTACTTCACAAGAAAATTGCTCAAACCAAATTGTCACTTGCTTCTGAGGCAGAGGCAAAACAGCAAAAGAAAGAGTAACAGAGCGGAGGGAAAAAAAGAAAAGAGTATGTGCATGTGAGACAGGAAGGTCACACAATGGAGACATGCAAACGAGTAAGATATAAACCACGCACAGTAACAGTATCAATCGAGTATGTTAATACTTGTAACTGCTAGTGGAAAATAGAGACTTTATTCTCTAACCTCAGTGATCCCTGCAATAGCCTGCCACTAGCTCCACTTCTAGGACTACCTGGTGCTACGAGCTGACACTAAACCTAAAGCTAAGGACATGCAGGAGGGGCTGTGGCACCACTACTCACTTGGACTCGTCGTAAGGCGTTTTACAGATGCAGTAAAGCTTTGTGTCCTTCTTCGTTTCCTTTGAGGTAGTAGAAATCATTTTCTTTTTCTTGGACTTGGATGCTGAGGAATCTTTCTCCTCCTCTCGTTTCCTCTTCTGGGAGGAGACTGGCACGGGGACAGTGGTGGAGGAGGAGGAGGTGACGCTGGCTGCTGGCAGCTGTGGCGGTGCTGGTGGCACTGGTGGCGGTGGTGGCGGCGCAGCGGCGGCGGCCGCGGCGGCTGCGGCTGCTGCAGCAGCAGCTGCTGCCTGGGCTCTTTCTTTCTCTTTCTTAATTTTAGTCAAGTCTTTCTTTAGCTCCTCCTGAAGTGTATTAAATGAATAAATAGAAGGAAGCACTTCATATGATTATTGCAAGACAGAGTTAAAATCTAGGCAAAAATCCCCAATCTTAACCAAAAGAAAACAATTAAATCCATTTATATAAGCATTTTTTTTCATGTTCTGAACCTACAATTCACATAATATTAAGAGATGACACTCTTGGACTACAATGGCACACTGGCTGTAACTTATCAGAAGCTGTTTCATGAAAGAAGGTAATTTCAGCCCGGAAGAAAACCAAGAGGCCCTCAAAGGACATATGAATAGCTTCAGAGAAATCTACAACCACAGCTTCTTCCTGTGAATTTCCTTAAAATCTCACTGAGCAAACAGACAAAGATTAACACAGAAATGCTCCCCCCAGCTTAACATCAAATTAGCCTTTGAAACTCTGTCCTTACCTGCACTTCAATCTGTAGATCTTTGTCCAGAAGTGCTCTTTTTTTCAGTATTTCAGCTTTCAGTTGCTCTTTATGCTTGAAAAGCAGAGCTGAGAGCTTGCTCGCGTTCTGTTTGCTCCGCTTCTGCTCCACGCTCTCTTCTCGCTTCCGTTTCTTAGCTGCCTGTTTTTCTTCTTTGTCTATCTTATCCAGAATATATTTCATCACTTGGTTGCACACAATCATTCTGGGGAAGGAATAAAGGAAAAGGACATTGTGCTGAGCTGCCTGTTTATTCAGAATAATGCAGAATCAATTCTCCAGTCCCCGCAAGCTCATTATTGTATTTCCTAAGATGCACAAGGTAAATTTAGCAACACTCAGTGCTTCCACTCCTGCTTATTTACTAGAGCACTGCTGGGAGAGATCAAGTCCCTTGTTAGGCTCAAGAGGGCCAGTCCCAATTTCACTTAAATGATCTGAGTACTAATTGTTCCTCCCCTCCCCCATCTGACTCCCAACAAAGCTTTGGCTTTAGTAGGATGAGAGAGATTTTCACTCAATTCAGTTTCCACAATTTGTTTGAAAGAGCTGGATTTTTATTCTGATGTAGGATGAAAGTGAGTTGGAAGCCTGTAACTTCTTCAAAACCAAACACTTCTATGCTCCAGTGACCATGAAATATTACCAAGATTTTGTGTTTTGGCATAAGGACTAAAAAATACTTTTCACTCTATAGAATCACTACAAACAGTTCCAAATTTCTTCACTACTGACAGCTCAAGATTAGCTTTTTGTCTGCTTTTTGTATCTTTAACTATCAATCTATTTTCCTGCTCACTTGTTTTGCACCTTTCATTTATTGTGCTTTATATTTCAATTAGAAAATGAATGCATTTTGATTCTTCTGAATTTACTTTTCCCTTCCCCATTCTTTTCCAAAACCATTAGAAAACCAATGCTTCTCGTTGCCAGAGTGACCATGAAAAACAACTCCCACTGAGCTGAGAGGAAACAGCAGAATTGGAATGGCCAGGACAAGCAGCTGCTGGCAACTCTGTGGCCTCAGACATTTTGTCCTTTGGTAAGACAGCTGGATTTTGATGACAAATGGAATATGTAGATAAATATTTGTAGGGCCATACAATTTTGTTTAGTTTGCTCTTTATACCTGCACTGTATCTACTTGATTTAGTCTGTATTTTTCACAGACTAAAGGTCCCCACATTGTATTTTTGAGGAAGAATCTATCAGTGAGATGGAAAGGCAGTTCCACCACCAACCAAACTAGTTAGAACTATTTTTTCATCTTTCACTTAAATTGGACTTTTTTCAGTCAAAACACCTATTTGGCTGTCTGACACCACGAAATGAAGAGCATATCCAATACATCTTTTTCCTTATGCAACTGTGAACAGTAAAGGAGTGGCACCCAGGGATAACGTTGTAATCAACTGAGCTTGTGATTTGATGATAAAAATTTTATAGAACATACTCTTCTTTTTCTTAGTATCTGACACACACTTGTGATTATCTAATTGGAGCAAACGCATGTGTGAAAAGGAGTCAAAATAATTCCAAGACAAATGACAAACACTCCAAATTTCTGTTTAGTAGCTTCAAGCATGAAATCTCTCAGTTTGACAATCTGTCTTCCAACTCTTCAGCTCCTTCTGTAGAGTGGGATGTGCAGAGACAAGAATGGAAACACATGGCCATGATAAAGGACAAACAAAACCCAGGTTTTTTTTTTTTTTTTTTTCAGCAGAAGCATTAATTCTTCATTCTGCACTCCTTTACCTGAACTTAAAAACTGTGGCCAGCTTCAAACACAATATGCAACATTACTTAAAAAAACATATTATCAAAATAAAATTGAGATTAAGCAAGATGAAATAAAGACCATTATGAAAGTTACTTTTAAGAGTTACTCTAAACAATTTAAAATAACAACACTTCTTTAAGCAGGTTTTTAGAGACCAGCATTTCATTAATACAATTAAAAGATGTAATAAATGAAATAATTGACATCTATGAATGCATTGTGATGCACATTCACCTCTGATTTTCTTCCCTCTCAGCTGGAGTCAGTGTCTTCTTCTGCTTCAAATGTTCTATGACAGCATTCTGCTTCATAACCACCTGTGATGATACAGAATCCAAAAGAAAAGATGAAAACTTAGTCAGTATTTCACAGTATTATGGGGAGAACTAGGACACTTCCTAAGTTAAAGTGTAATTTATTTCACTGAGTGACAAAACAAAGCTGATTTTATCAGGGGAGCAGTGCTTGTTTAAAACAATTATTTGAAAATTGAAAAAGAAATTTAAAAAGACCATCACCACCACCAGATATTTTGCTTATGTCACGTTTGAACCCAGGGACTAAATGTAAATTGACTCTATTTCCTCTGTGACTGTTTGTTTTATTTCAAAAGTGGTAAGAGTCCATTAAATATTTTTAAAGCCCCGCAGCCATCCAACAGCATCACATTTCAGATACCTCTTTGGAACCTCAGTTTTCAGGTAAAGAAAGTACTGCACGTGTGCTCTGTCCATCAGCTCTCCTAGCACTGACCTATCTTTCCTGAATTGAGAATAGAGATGGATTTGTCCCAGCAGTTAATGGTAAACTGAATCAAGGTGACAGAAGAATGCAAACATGGTACAAATGACTTGATGGACTGAATTAACTGGGAACATGTCATTAAATTGCCAATAGCAATCGTGCACTATCTTTGAAAGAAACAAATTAACTGCCTATCAAATGTATTAACATTGTTAATAAGAACAGGCATTTCAAATTAGATTTCTTTCATTCATTAGGTGTTAATTTCCTTCTGTTAACTTTACCTGTTTCTGGATAATGTCACTTTGATTAGAAGCCTGAAGGGTGTGCTCACGTTTAATTTCTATCTGTTGCTGCTTTTTCTTCTGCTGCTGCTCCCTGAGCTGCTGAACTCTGTGCAGCTGCTCCTGCACACTAGCTGCTTGCACTGTCACCACACTGGCAATCTGCTGAGCCTGTGCTGGGCTACTGTGCTGGATCTCAAGAGGTAACTGAAGCTGGATCTGGGGCACGCTGCCCTGCTGGGCTCGTATCTGAGCCACAACACATGGCTGCAGCCGAGACAGGACTTCCACTTGCTGCAGGAGCTGAGGCACTGCTGTAACACTTGTTGGAGGCAGCTGAGGATGAGCTGGGCACTGCAGAGGAACCTGATTTAAAATCTGAGTATTTGCAAGGGTTGAGCCCAAGGTCTGAACCTGAGGCTGCGACAGCTGCAGCAGAGCTGGCATTTGTATGGGAGCGTGGGGCCACACTGGGCTGGGCTGTCGGGTTGGAGTTTGCACCTGAGCTGGATGCTGAGCCTGGGCCTGGCCTGGCGGCGGCTGCATCGGGCCTGGCGCTGGAGAGAGCCCCGGAGCCTGGACTGGAGATGGAGCCGGAGGTTTGGAGGGCTGAGCTTCGGGGGCGGCCGCGGAGTCGCCGGGAGCCTCGGGCTGGCTCGGGGCCTCGGGCGGGGCGCCCTGGGGCTGAGCCCCCGCGGGCGGCGCCGCGGCCGAGCCGGGCTGAGCCTGCCCCTGGCCCTGGCCCTGCCCCCTGGCCCTGCCCCGCGGGCACGGCCGGTGCTGCAGGCGCCTGCAGAGCCGCCTTCGCTTCCCCCGCAGCTGCGAACACACAAACCAGAGCCATTAACGGCCTTGACAATCCAAACCCTCTGGAACTGCTGCAAAGCTCTAGGCAGGAACTCAACAGACTCTGCAATACGCTTCCAACAAATTGACTGCACTAACAGACAACCTCCAGCTGCATAAATACTCCCATGCAATTGAAATGGAAGCTTTTTTTCTGCTGAACAGAACAATGCTTACCCGAGGTTGAAGTAGAAACGGTGGTTGTAGTTGTGCTAGCTGTAGTAGCAGCTGCTGGGAGTGGGGTGAACAGAAATCTCTGAATTGTACCATTTGGCATAGCTGCTTGCATAAGCTGCTGTCCTGGACCAGGTATTACAGTCACACCCTGAGGGATTAATTGTAACTGACCAGTAGTTTGACCTTGTCCCTGAATTACCACAGTTAAGCCTTGACTGCCACCCTAAAAAAAAAAGTTAATATTGATGTATTAGTGACATAATTCTTAGACAGACTTGGGTGAAAATCAGAACAATTATGGGTTTGGATTTCAGAATTCAATATTTTTATCACATACCATTCTCCTAAAATCCAAAACTAGCATCTGAGATCACGAAATACTCAAGGACTCTTTCAACAATTTTATCACCAACAGATGATTGGGTTGGAGTTACACATTTTGTGAACCCACAGAACACAACACAACAACTCTGAGTCTTTGATGCAGAAACTCTTTGAATCATAGAAAGGTCTAGGTTGGGAGGGACCCTAAAGTTCATCCAATTCCAGTATCCCAGGTTGCTCCAAGCCCCCTCCAACACAGCCTTGGACACTTCCAGGGATGGGGCAGCCACAGCTTCTCTGGCCAGACTGTGCCAGAACCTCCCCACCCTCGTAAGGAAGAATTTCCTCCCAATATCTAATCTAAACCTACCCTCCTCTTCAGCTTAAAATCCAAGTCTTGTTCCAACAAAAAACCTTATCTGGCAATGAACAGTCTGTATGATGCAATCATTTATATGTATTATTTATACCTATTTATTTATAGATATTGTGGTAAATCACAGAAGGTTATTTTTACCCAAAAACTGACTCTAAATTTATTTTTTACCAACAGATCTTCATGATCTGAGCAGAAGTTTTAAGAACTTTTTCCTCCTCTGCTCACAGATACTGCAACTTTTCCTCTGAGATTCTGGATAGCATGAATGAAAAATAAATCTTCACATGAAATCAAAAGACAAGTAATCAAAATTATGACCTGAATGTCTACAAAACAGGCTATACAGAATAATTATGTCCCTTACTGCCATTAAAGATTTTTTTTCCATGCTGCTGAACATTCCTGATGCCAGTTACCATATAGGGAAATACAACAGGAAGCAAGAGTTAAAACTTTACTATTACATCTACTTACTTTGTATTTATTTATTATATCTATTTACTATTTAAGCTGCTTTAAGTCTGTAATTATGCCAGCGCTCATCCTAAATAAAACCAGACACACACATTTAAGGGCACAGGCACTACACTGCTGAAATGCAAAGGCTGGGTGGGTGTTAGCACATTTCCACACCCAGGGCTGTTCAGTGCTTTACCTGTCCTTGTGTGAGCTGGGTGAGCTGGGCCATTGTCAGCTTCACCTGGCCCTGCTGAGGGCGAGGGGGTGGTGCTGGGGTCTGTGGCTGAACTTGCTGAGGGGCTGTTCCAGAACTTGTGATGGTTTTCTGCCCAGTGCTGGAAGAAGCTGTGCTGGTACTAGAAATGGCTGTTGAGACAGGCTGACCCCTGATTATCTGAGTCACCACTTGCTGTGTCTGACCTGTAAGAGAAGAATTTGAGCTAAGAAACACACTTTCAGCTTTTTAACCGTAAGCACAGCAAACCTCCAAGTCACAAATTGCAGTGGGCTGTGATGGTGATCAGACAGTTGAAGCAAACACTGCAGTTTGCACATAAGTTTTCTTTACAAACCATTTGTGTGATTGAAAAATGTCTGCAAAATGCTTCCTATTTTAACTAAGGTTGCATGCATATGGAGTACTTCAAACACTGAGCTTCTCTTTAAGGAAAAACACATACAAAAAAAAGGCTTTCTCAGTGCACAATTACTCTGTATGTTTCTAGGGTTTTTCAGGTTTTTTTTTTTCCCCCCAAATAAATGGACTTAATTTTAAGCACTACATTTCCCAGTGTCAATGATGAATAACATTGACAAAGCCTCCAACAAACAAATCCAAAAGCTGAAAAAGGCATTAGTGAAGCATCAAAACAAGGGATTTTTGCATTGGGACATAATGACACACAAGGAATTCATGAAGAAACAAACCATGGATTTCACACTGGGAATTTAAATATTAAAGTGAACCTACTGGCTGGCAGAATACCTTGTTGCACCACTACAGGTGTTCGAATGATGGTCTTGCCCAGGGTGGGCTGCTGCAGCGGTGTCCGGATCACCGTCATCCCGGGGCGCAGCGGCGTCCCCTGCACCACCTGTGCACACCAAACAGGACAAACCTGTCAGCTGCAGGAAAAAGCCCCTGGAGTGTGCCCTGAATGATTTTCCATGTGTGTTTTAATTTTCCCAGCTGGAGGGAACTGTTGTACCTCTTTGGAATAAAGGATCCATACACACCATTGCTGAGACGAGCCAAAAACATTGAAAAGTCATTAGCCAGAACTTTTAATATCTGCATTTAATCTTTAATATTCAATAACTTAAAGTCTATGCACCCACATTTTTTTGAGTTAAATAACCAGAAAATCATCTTGCCTGTGAAGTGCTTGTTGTTCCTAACGTTCCTGTGGTGTTTGGCCTAATGGTTACAGTTGCTGTCCTTGGCTGGAATGAAGTAAAGGTTTGACTTGCACCTGTAGTTGATGGAATGATACCCAATACCTTTTGCTGAACTTGAACCACACCTAATTAAAGAAAAATTGAGAATTCATTAATGACATAATGGCCAGCAAAATAAGTAAATGCAACTCCAGGGCAGCATTTAGAACTCAAGTCTCCAGGTTTCTAGAATACCTTTGAGCTTTTCAACTTTTCTGGAGTAAGCCTTTGTCATATTGTAAAAAGAAGCAGCATTATACTTTGTCAATAGTCCAACTACATTTTAAGTTAAGAAACAGGTATTTTAGAAAAGATTAAGGAAAGTGTGAATCTTCACAAAGATCAGTTTGATGGTAACTGCAAAGAAGCCCTTGCACTAACAGGGTGCCACAAATTAGTGTTATACAACCAGTAAAAGCTATAATCTGATTAATTTCAAATATAGGAGAGCAGTTTAAACAACTTTCACCTACAACACTGTGGTGCTGAAGAAAATGGGCAATACTTTTCCTGTCACCTAAGAAATTTCAATACAAAATCTGCAGTCTTCACGATGTGCTCAGATGCTAAATACAATGGAGACAGAGAATTGAGCTTTTCTGTTCAATATACATTCACAAATCTCAAAATACCAAGTCCTCTTCTTGAGGCAAGAATCAAAAATGCTAATTTGAGTCTGGAGCTAAACTCCAGCTCCTCAGTGAAGAGCAGCTGTAGGCATTAATATTTTTGTGAAGAAAGCTGCTTTGTTGATTTAGATAAGAAAAAAAAAAAAAGAAAAAAAAGCATGCTTCATTCCACATTGTTCAAAATAAAGCTAATTTTGCACTAGGAAATGCAGAATAATTTATAGGCAAAAAACTTGCATTTTTCCCCTTACAGACACAAATATGCAACACAGGGGGAACAAGCTGTAGAAACTTGTATGTATATATATATATATATAAAATATTCTCCCCCTTCACGTCACAGTTTACTTCACTGGGAAAATAGTGTCAAAGGAGAGTTAAGCAGCAAGCTGGAATACAGTTTTTATTCAGTTCCCTTTGCCCTACCTCCTTGAGTTGATGGCACATTGACGGCAACAATCTTGCTGTTTGCAGGGAGTGGCAGCTTAGTTATCACTTTCCCTGCCATCGTTACTGGGCTGCCTGAGAGCTGGAAGGTCTGCCCTGTGCTGGCAATGGTTGTGGCTGAGGTGGCAGCTGTGCTAGTGGCTATTGAGGCACACAGAACAGGCAGGTTTAGAGCAGAATAATTAGTCAATGAAATGACTGTTTTTCAAGCATGAAACGGCAAACTACAGGATTACTTTTACTTCTTTTTTTTTTCAAATGTGTCATGCTTTTTTTGGTAAAGGTTCTTTTCTGGAAACAGTATGTGATATCATAGAATGCTTTAATGAATGATTACTAGTACAAAAACTAGTCAGTAATTAATGAGACAGGTCAGAAATGAGACTTCCTAGCAAGTCAGAACAAGGAAAAACTAGACAGGTATAATCTCAGAAATGTGCTTCTGGCATAGCAAGAGTTAAGAGCAAAGCTAACCAGAAATGTAACAATGCTGCATATCAGGAGAAGATGTGATGGGTATATAGGATGTGATGCATACACAGGATGAACTCCAGGAATGTTCCTTCCACGACAAATGACTCCTTACCTGTTGAAGACTGGCCTTGCTTAACCCAAGTAGCAAAAGTTTGATGGAAATTCTTGTTCTGTTGGAATGTTACTGTAGCTGGAGACCCCACTTTAGTGGTGAGCACTACTTTGGTTCCCGTGGGCACAGGGCCTGTCAGAGGGCCCACCACGACTTTCTGTGGTGTGGAGACTGTGGTTGCAGTGCTGCTGGCTGTGGTGGCTGCAGGGACCACACCTCCTGCAGGGATCTGCTTCTGCTGCTCCAGCCGCTTCTATTTAGGAAAAAATGGAATAAAGAGATAATTAGTATTTTCAGGTTTTACAGCATAAATGTTGTCTCTACCCAGTATTGAGAGAGAAAGGCCTGTGGTAGGATTTTAGCTCAAATTGTAGAGGATTGAAGAATAGGCTCCTTAACCTCCAGAACTACACATCTGCTTAGGATAAGCAGCCAGAAAACCTCCTTTATAGCAACTTTAAAATCCTTTGCTTATGTTAATTTAATTGCCCATTTTACTTTTAAAAAACCTGCCCATATTAATTTGTCTCAGATTAATCAGGAGGATTTAAAAAAAAAATTTAAAAATATCCATTTATACTTGGCTTTGACCATGTGCATGCATCTATGTCAGTAATTGGTACATCATCATCAACACGGAGTTTACTATTAGCATTCCTAAATTTAGAGCTTCCTGCACTGAGATCCTGCCAGTTATAGTAAAAAAACAGACTGTATCATTCTGTTTCACCATTGAGAATGCAATTTTAAAAAATAGTCTTTTAAATGTAAATCCAGTTTGCAGCCTGCTTAAAAAAATTAGGTTCAAAATCCCTTACCTTAACCAGTGACCTTCTGTGCTGAAACTGTTGAAAAAGCATATTTAATCTAGAGAGCCCCTTAGTGAAGAGATGTATCAGCAGGCTCTTCTAAAATGTCAACTAATCTAACATTTTTTCCATGTTACTGGAATTATCTCTGTATTTATCTAATTTAAATTTCAGCACTGTATTGCAGTAATACCCACAAATCAGAAGCACTCATTCACTACTAATGGGTTTTTGTCAGGGAAGATGTAATGAAAAAGGAATAAGTTGAGAAAAAGCACAGTTCTTAATAATGTATGTGAAATACCAACATGACATCAGGTTTCCTAATTTTAAATGCATACATTTAAATATAAATACATATACATATCTACATATATTTAAATAAAATTACCAATGGGCTTAACTCAGATAACTTAAGATAGAATAAAATCAAAAGATTCAATTTGAGTGAAGCATGAAATGCAGTTGTATTCCCAAGTCAGCTGTATTCCAAGGCAGCTTTCCACCACACACAGAACACTGAGAACCTTACCTGGAGATGGGTGCTTCCCAGCCTTCTTTAAAATGGAAACAAACTAAACCTTTCTAAAGTGTTATAAATGACGTAGGGGAAAAGCAGGCAATCCAGAACAAACCTTTGCTTTAACCCTGTTTCAAAATAACAAATGTATACAGCGGCAGCAGCATTGTTTGATGGCTTAATCTGCAGTTGGAACTATTTGAGAAATGGTGTAAGCAAGGGATAACTTCATTTCCCAGGCTGAGATGCATGTGGTGGGTGAGCAGTGCAGTTGCTGACTGCTGGGACGACCAACAGCTCCCCACCTGCTGGGCAGCCAAACGTTGGTGTTTTAGCTGAGCCTCCAATTGGGCCTTGAACTCCTCTGCCTTCTTCTGTTCACTAACCTTAGCCTGTTGTTCAACTGCCTGTGCCTTTTCCTTCTCCACCCTGCCAAAGACACAACCAAAAGTAAGTTATACCACCATATAAAATCCAACCATCAAAATGCATTTTGTTTTATCCAGTTTAACTGCTCTCATAAGACAGAAGATCACTGAAAAACTGGTCATGACTTGAAAAATATTTTGAAATAAATTACTGAAGTTGCATGTAACATCCCTGAAATATCCTGATGCCAAACTACTGCAACACCTTACAGGAAAGTATTAATCAAAACTGGAATTTATAATTACATCTGAGACTGCAAGGAACCCATCTAATTACATACATTTAAAATTATTCCTTCCAAGAGACTCAAAACTGTTGTTCCAACTGTAAACACATGATACTGAAAATATGCATCTTATGACTTGAGTATTCTCTGGCTCAATTTACTTGTACACAGTCATTATAGAAGTATTTAGCAAATACTGTACAAAGTAATGCCAAAAGCAGCCTACAGCCTTTCCATGCATTACAGTCATAACCTTTTAGTATTTAACAGTGGTTAGTTCACAAGCATGGAAAAATTAATATAATATTAGTTCTAAAAAATCTGAAATACCTGCATACCTTAGTTTTGGTACCAGTAAATAGTTTAGCTTTGTAACTTTAAGCTTGACTATCAGTATCAAAAGGCCCAGTAAAAATACAACACAGGTATGTTTCTAGTGATCACACTGACCAGGTCTGTGCTCTCTAAGGGAACTTTGATCCAACAACCACACAAATGTAGATTACTTTCTTTAAAAGCTCACTTTACCTTTCAGCAAATGCCCTGATCTCCCACAGCTCCAACTCCTCCTCTGCTACCCAAGTTTCCATTATAACAGGGCCTGTTTGCTTGGGTGTTTCTGGCCTTTTTGGCCTGAGGGCACTTGATCGCAGTCCCTTCCTCTGGGGTGTTGGAGTTTCTTTAGAGAACAGGCAAAATACACATATTAAACTAGACTGTAAAACGATACTGAAGTGTAAACCAAGATTTAGTGATGTTTTCAGTCCCATTTTATAAGCAGGGAGGCCTTTCAGCTTCAGATAAATCATGGCCATTTGTTAAATGCAGCATTTGTTTCCCATAGGTAAATTAATAGTTCATGGCAAGCTGCATTTGCTCCCTTGATGGGCTGAATCAGCATAAAGATCCAGTTACCTTAAATTCTCTAGATTACAGGAGTGGAAGAAGGGGAAAATGTCTAAACAAACCAACCAACCAACCAACCAACCAACCAACCAACCAACCAACTAACCAACTAACCTTTTGGAGCCTCCGGTACACCAATGGGACAAATGATTTTTCTTATACAGTACTCTGACCGGATCCCATACGGACCAACATCTCTCCGTTTGATTATTTCTGTTGTTGTAATTTCAGTTTCAGTTGTTTCTGCAACAAATTAGTCCCAGTACATTAATAACAGAAACAAATAAAGCTAAATATCCAATCAACCCAATATACTCAAGGCAAGGAAACAGCAAAAAAAATTAAAATCCCACAGCTGACAGCAAGCAGTCAGAGAGATGTTTTGAGAGAGTGTAACACTCAGAATTTACAGCAAAAGCTTTTGCAAAGAAAACCAGAAATTTAAAACAACAATACCTGTCCTTGTGGTTCCTCCCCCAGGTGGAGCTTTTGCTGCCATATCATCCCACTTGAGACATGCCCACAATAACCTCAACATCAGGCTCACTCCAGCCAATGATTTGACTGTTTGGAGTCGGTACCTAATGACAGAATGTCAATTATGTTTTAAAATAAATTTAAAATACCCAACCAAACCAACAGGACAAAGGTTTTATATTCAATTTTTACTGAACAATAAAGAAAACTGAATAATCAATAACAAAATTTGTGTGTCACTTGTATTTTAAAAATCAATTAATTTCATCACATCATAGACTTTTTCTCAAAAATATAAAGTACGTACCTCCAAGTGATCCCAAAAGTTGGTCTTGGGGATGGATATGGCCAGATATCCAAGGCAGGCTTTGCATTGTAATTGAAATAAGGAACCTCTCTGATCCCTCCTCTCCTGGCCAGCTTTTTTAAGTCATCATTGGGTAAAACAAATATGCTTTTTTTACTGCTTTTGGTAACAAATTTCCTATAAGATGGCAAGGCAGTTCCAGAACGAGTTTTTTTGGGTCTTGTAAATTTCATTAACTTCACTTTGTCTTTTGTGGAATATTCTTTGCTGACAGTCATGGAAGTCACCAAAGTGCCTTCTGGGGTGGTGAGTGAATCGGTGACTGTTGTTGTAACCACGGTTTTACTGTGCTCCTGGACAGAAATGACATCAGAGTTACTGTCCGTGGCTGGAGCAGTGAGCTTGGTCACAGTGGTGGTGGTGGTGACAGTGGAGATGGCACAGTTTTCTGTGGAGGAAACAACTGTGGTTTTCTCATTGCTGGCAGCTCCAGTCTCTGCGACCTTAAACACAGTCTTGGACTCCGTGGACACAGTTGAGGTTGTGGTAGTCACTTCAGTAATAACAGTTTTTATTTTACTTTCCCCATTAATATTTTCCATTTTGTATGTCTGTACCCCATTCTGGTCAGCAAAGTGACTGCTCAAGCTGGATTCTTCACACGAGGTTACAGGTGATGGAGCAACTTTCTTCTCCTCAGTTGCTTCAGTTTCCATAGATTCTGTTTCACTGTTCAGGTTATTTTCTTTACAGACAGGCTGTGTTGGTGGGGAAGCAGAGCCAGCACTGGCAGATCTCTCAGGAGAAAACTGGTTTTCTTCAGTTTTCTGCACATACTTGGGAACTTCATCTGGTGGCTGAAGACTCTCTCCAGACTCAGGTGAACTCTGCAGATGTGACTTTGAGTCCACGTTATTTTTACCCTTTGTGTCCTCTCCCATGATGTCACCATTCATGAATGGTTTTATTGAAGATTCCTTAAAAGTCAATGGTTTTATTTCATGTTCTGGAAAGGATTTATTAATATTATTAACTTTTGGTTCAACATCACTCCCTGCCTTAGCTTCACAGGTATTTTTCACTAAGCAGTCATCATTTGATAATGCTTTAATGTCATTGTCTTTTCCATTCATTTGAAATGATGATTTTTCTTTTTCTGTCTCAGTTTCTTCATCTTTATTACTCTTTTTGTCAGTAACAGTATTTACATTTGTCTGATCAAGATATTTGTTCATGGTACCTGTCTCCACTTTCAGCTCCTGACCTTTCTTTTGACCATTGGCCTCTGTTAGTCTAGAGCTCAGTAAATCTTCATTATCATCTTCCTCATCCATATGGTCCAGAGTTTGACTTTCAAGGTTTCTTTCAGTAATCAGCCCTGTTTTAAATGATTCTGGATCTTTATTAGTTGATCTTTGGTGAAATATCATCTTTTCAGATTTACTTTCAGTCTTTAGAGGAGCAATTTCTTCCTCCATTTCACTTTCTTGAGAAGACAGGGGTTCCATATGGCTTTTTATCACACAATTGTTTTCTGGATCTTTGCTTTGCTGTTCAGAATTCCCTTCTGAGTCTGTTTTTTCAACAGTGGCCACAGCATCTCTTCTACAGCTGCTTTCAGGTACCACTGGCCCTAAGTTTTCAAGCTCTCGCTGAGACACTCTGGTAATAGGTAGCTTTTGTTTCAAGGGTTTTTCATTTGTTTCTGAAACATCCCATTTGATTCTGCCTTCTGAACTGGTTTGTTTCAAACCATCCACTACAGAGCTCTCAGACTCTCCAAGAGCCTCTTGTCCTTGACACTCATCAGCAGTCGAAGGTTCAGGGTGGTTTTCTCTGCCATCAGTCTGAATAGAGCTGTCTCCTTCAGACGATTGAGGGGAGCCTTCATCCAGCAGCTGCCCCTCTTTTGAGAGCTTGTTTGACACAGGCAAAGAATTTTCATCTTCATCCCCAGTTTTGGTAGAGGAGATGCTGCTGATGGGCAAACAGTCTTGTTCTGTGTCTTCAGCTTGGGTCTTGTCTGAAATGCAGCTTTGATCTTGGGAAGAAGAGTCAAACTGGCTTCCTTCCTTTCCTTTCCTCGTTTGTAGCTCATCTGTGTTTTTCTGGGGGCTCACAGATCGAATGCCCCCAATTTTAGCACCAGCCTCCAGCTTAATCTTTTCTAGACGCTGTTTTTCTTCCAGTGTAAACTGTTTGATTCGCCGCTCCAGGAGTCCATCTAATTTTGATGATTTTACTTTCCTTTTGTAGCAAGTCCTTAAATGAAATCCCTCACTGACATTGATTATATCCCGTTTACAATGACTTTCCTCATCTGTTATGGAGGATTCAATTTTCACATCATCCACATCCATAGGTTCTTCTTTGATGACTTTATCATTTTCACCATCGATGTCTTTTTCCACTGTGAAGAAGAAGTAACTGAGTCAGTGAGCTCCACAACAATGAATACAAATTATATTTTTACATTAAGTACTAAGAAATAAATGGACCTTTTAGCATATTAATAAATTTCAATTTGAAAAGGAACAAAAGCTTCAGACACTACTACAATGGATAACAGGCAATCATTTAAGACATTTAAGATGTCTTGACAAAATCTGCTGCAGTTTTTCACTAGTTATTTCTGAGATTCTATGCTTTTCATGCTATAACATGAGTTTCACAGTAACAAAAGCTTATCACCTGTGTCTTTTGCATGATCTAAGTTTTCAGAAATTGTGTCAACTTCTAATTTGTCTTCACGCAATTTTTCTTCTTTTACTTGTACTTTCTCCAAGTTTTCTGAAACATCTGCTTTGTCTTTTGCTTGCAGATCTCGAGAATCCTTTCCTTTGTCTTTCTCTGTTTTTACCTTAGATGGACCTTTTCGTTTATCCAAGGTGCATTTTTCATCTTCGCTCTTTGCTATTAACAAATTAAATTATTTTGATTATCCAGAGTATTTTTTGTACTCTGCCACATTTGAATGTATGTTAGTTTACCTCTCAAATCATTTGCACATCATTAGTGAAATTCAGAAAGAGAATTAAGCATCCAGTGATAACTCCACAGATTAAACAGTGCACTACTGAATATATATTTATACACACCCCCTCAATACTAGAAAATGTAATTTTTTGGTTTTGATGCTCTACATAAATTTTATCCAACTTTAACAAGGCTACACAATGATGCACAAGTATTACACACAAAATAATTGAAACAATTTAATCTAGCTACAAAATGTCTGTGACAACTGAACAGGTTACACTGACTAAGATTATCAGATATCCACAAAAGCTTTGCTGGAACATTACTCCTAATGTCTCCTTAAGAAATATCACACACAAATTAACTGCAATTTTAAAAAAATGCAAGCAACGCAGACACTTACTTGATAACAATTTTCTGTAATTTGCATTAGTATTTCCTGGCAGTTTGGGCATAAACCTGTGGACATGGGTTTTACTAATCCAGCTCCAGCCACCATATCCTGTTACTCTATATTCCTCTCCTTTTTGCTTCCAAACCTGTAAATGTTTTTAAAAAAGTAATACTAATGATGCTATTTGCTGCATTATTAATGTTTACATTTAAAAACTCAAAGATAATTTTAAAAAATCCCACATTTTTACACACTTTTCCAAGCAAGTTGAAGTATATTTGTGAAATAATTCACTACAACTGAAGATATATCTGCTGATAATTATATTGATCTATCATAGTAACATCTAAAAGCTTCATTTATTTAATGTAACTGTGAAAATCTATTTACCTAAAAGATGAAAGATTATATGAGTTTTTGAATCAACCTGTATGCTTTTTACAGTAAGTGTGGAGCAAAGAACTACTCCAACAAAAATAGTTAATATCTACAATAGGAGAATATAAAGAGGTTTCTACAGTAGTTCCCATCATATTATACAACCTTCCAACGGCTGGATTTTTTGGGGAGAGGGAGTGGGACAGGGACAGACACACAGACAAGATTCCAATACCCCCTAGAACCTTCTATTAGGAAAGGCTGCATTGGCAGACCAGTATCTGTCACTCAGGCAGTGTCAATAAGGGCATGACACAGATCAAATTCAGTTCACACAAAGATAATGTGCTTGAATACATGGCCATGGCTCCTACTTCCATGTAGGAGTAACACAAGGACAAGAACACCCTAAGTTTAAATGAAAACAGAAAAAGAGTCAGAAGTCAACAGTATCTGTATTTTCTTCATTCTTCCCACAAAGGAAACCCTTACCTGGTGTTTGACAGGAAATGTGTATTTCACCCATGTAGCTTGCTGCATTGTTTCTTCTTCTTCTTGTTTTCTCTCTTTTTTTTTCACTTTCTCCTTTTCTTCTCTTTCTATTGCTGTCATTCTGCGTAATCTAATACATACAGATTTAAGTTATTTAAATACAGGATCTTGCAAGCAAATATAAAAAGTCAACAGCACATAATACCCCGTGAATAAATTCAAATATCTGAAGTTAAGAGGAATACCCACTATGAGGTTTTAGGTATTACTTGTAACAGGAACATCACTTTTTTTGCTATTTCAGTGAGGTAAACAAACACAACTGGATGCAATTGTGTCTAACACCAGACACATCTATTTTCTGCTTCTATGACAAAATGAGAGACAAAACTCAGACTCCACTGAACTGTGGAGAGTGTTGAAATTTGCTCTTTGACTCTCCCAGAGTTTTAGCAGCTCTGAGACTGTGGCTCAGATAAAACAAATGCTGGAGTGATGGCACTATAAAATATTGTCATAGTTTTTCAGTGTTTCTGTTTGAGAAAATACACTTCAAGTGCTGAACTACTATCTCAATTTAAACATAATTCTTACAGGCTTAGAGGAACTAGCAATTGCAAAACAAAGTAAAATTCTCATATTCAACAGTATTTTAATATTTAATAATTTTACCTCGTATGCCCCAAGGATTCCCGCCAGATGGGCAGCATGACAACTGGTTTGATTGCACACTCCAATATAGCCAGTGCTAGTGCAAATTCTCTGGGTTTGCTGCACATCTGAACAGCCTTAATCCAGTTAGACCTAAATTGGAAAAAAGAGAAGGATCTGAAACATATACATGCACTAATATAGCTTGCCATTTTAAGAAGATTTAATGGTAGGATAAAAACTCCTCTAGTAATACTTTACTCAAATGTACAACCCTTTTAGCCTCCATTATAAACACACATGATGTTTGATTATAGTGAAGCACAGCACTTGGAAATCACAGATTTGAAAAAACAAAGACTATTGTTTATCAACAGTGCTAGTAAAACCACAAGTAAAACAAGGAGAATATATGTTTCCATTTATTCATTTACCTGTGGGAAGCCCAATTAGGGTGAAGGAAAGATGCTGGGATATTATTTTCTAGCTGAATAATGGTCAGCCTCAGGGTGGATATGGTGAGAACTTTAGAGCCATGCACAGACCCGTTCCACTTGAACTCTCCAGCTGGAGTCAGGCAGAATTTGTGTGACAGGTGTCGCCTCTTGTCATGGTCCTCCCTGTGCTGGTGCTTGTTCAGAGCAAAGGAATTGGTGGCATATTGATTGTGATAAACACGGTACTTCCCCTCCTGCCCCAGCTTGAAATAGTTGTTCATATTTCCTTTAATCACAACGTCCTTCTTGGTGTTCACTCGGGAGATTTCGCCTTGAGAGTTGACCACCAGAACCTTATGAAAGAAATATTGGAAACTTTTCACTGAATCTGTAAAATAATTCCTTCTACTTACTTATTAATGATCTAGGCTTCAAATGTTTGTCTATAAAAGACTAAAAATACCCTGCACTGGTTTGTAGAAACAAATAATGGTTTATCCAATACACCAATATATGTACTTCCCAGACCAACTTTAACATTAAAAAATCACCATCTAGGCTCCTCAGACCAAACAGGAACGTGTTTTGCTGTTCTGATTGTGCCTATGGAGGGAGAGAGCTTTGGGAAAGCAGCTTCACTAAACTCAGGTAAGCTCTCTGTGAACACCCTCCTTGGTACATCACAGAATGCAGACATGCAGCAAAACAAGTATCCTGGACTTTGAAAACATGGTATAGATAAGTGATAATTACATGGAAAATCAATTAGCAAAAATAAAAGTAATATACCAAATAATATGCAGACAATTAATTGCAAAAAAAAAGTCACAACAGTCAGGCATTTTCTTCCTGGATAAACTGGGCTACTTAAAAAAAACAGAACCAAAACAACAAACAACCCAGTCACACAAAACAACTACACCAGTGCACTGGGCCACTGTCATCACTCTGTAGAGATCACTCAAGAGAGCAAAGGAGAGAGGGGGAAAAAGCTTCCTGTGATATTACAATTTCACCATTTGCTAATTTATTATTACTGCCTTTTTTTTTTTTTAAAGGACCTCCATTGTCTGAAAAAATAACTTTTTAAACTTTTCAATAAAATCCAGTATTCTTTAAAGAAACCATTTTTCTAGAACATTTTTTGTAATTCTTTGAGTTTCCCAAGACGTGCACAAACCTCTCTGGTTTCTTTATATAACTTATTTGTTTCATTTGCTGCAGCAGCAACCTGCTGGCTTTTCATCTGGCTCAGTTTGCTGTCTGGGTTTCTCAATCTGGTGAGCATCCGTGTCGAGCCTGGCGTGCCTTTCCCTGCACCTGGAGAATCACTTCTGTCACCATTGGATTTCTCTCCTGCCCAGGAATAAAAAAGGTTTTTAAAAGAAGAATTGGAAGTTTCCTATTGATGTGCTGAAGTTACAAAAAGAATTAGACAGTTAATGAAAAGATGCATAAAATGAAAGTTGGATATCTTATTATCCTTATTATTATTATAATTATCATCATCATTAGTATTATTACCTATATCCTCTGAAGCCTGGGATCCCCCCTCTGCATTTTCAGCATCATCAAGAGTCTTAATGGAGTCGATGTGCTCACTGCCACTGCTGTTCTCAACATCTGCCTGTGGAGGTGCAGCAGAACCACTGCTGGGGATCATCTGACCAGTTTCTTCTACAAAAGAACAAGTTCAGTTTTAGTTTTTTCTTTTGAATTGGATCAATGCAACTTTTTAAAGTTTTCATCAAAAAAATGCAGATGAACATGTTTTGCTGGAGACTGCAGGAAACATTAATTCCCTTCAGAGCATTGTATCCATGAAAGTATTTTTTGTTCTGTTTCAAGCAGTTTCAACTTCTACATCTCTGAAGAACTGAAATTTGTACTTGTATTTAAAATATATTTGTATTTCATCCAAGACAATTTTTTCTCCAGAGGCACACACAAATAGCCCTGAGACCGTTTTGCATCTGATTTTCTCTCCTTTAGTTTTCTTGTGCTTTAGCTGTTCCTCAGAGCACACACCATTCAGTTTCCCTTGTTTTCCATTAAGTCTTCGATTGTCTCTTCCTCAGCACCCTAATTCTCAGGAATCCCACAGATTTCTGTTCCATTGACACTGCTCTAAATATCAGCCCACTTAAAATATCAGTCCCTTCCTGATCTGAGGAGTCTTCATGTGGCATCAAATGGGCTCCTGGTCCTCTGCTGTCCTTGTTACTGTGTCTTGACAGCTCTGGACTTTGTTGTCACCTTACCTGTTGTGCTTCCCCAGTAGGAATTTTTGACTAAATATCACTGAATTGCAGCTACCTCAAAATAAATCTCTCCACCCTCCCAGTAGGAACAAGCCCCAATCCCTCGAAACAGCAAATCCAGCGACGTCTTCTGGGCTTAGTGCCAAAGCTGTTTAAAATCTACAAGATCTGCCTGTTTCTAGAATTCTTCCAAAGCATCAGGGATTCTGATGTTGCTAAGAAGAGTGAGAACTTCCAGCAGAAGGATGGATTAGGTAAATATTCTAGAATTCTTAAGAGGATCCCTAACCTGAATGCACCTTGATTTCTGACTGGGTCAAATGGGTGACTGTCACTGTTTGATCCATTTCCCTTTTTACTATGAGGAAAAATGGACCTCTTTCTATGGCTGCTGTTTGGAAGACAGTGGAAGCACCCAAACCAGACTCTTAATAAAGATTAATATCCAAATTGCATTTAACAAGGGTGGTGACATTCTCATCTACCTCTGCATTTTACTCATATTTCCCCCTCTTTTGGGGATAACTGCCTCACCAATCCTCGTTCAGTATCTCTCCCTCTCTCTGAGAGTATCAAAATGAAATCTCATAGTACGAACACAAACATCACTGTGAATATAGTGAATTAGACATGAGCAAAAACCCTCCTCACACACACTTTCCTACAAAACAAGAGACGGCAAATACACAACTCACATAGAAGTTTTGGAAGGAGAAAAGTACTTGTGAAAGCGTAATAAATAATGATAAATATGTAAGTGAATCTTTAAAATAAAATACAAAATAAAATACAAAATACAAAATAAAGGTGTCTAAAACAAAATTATGGGATATGTATCTTCCCCATTAAACCTCTACACAGTTATTTCTACTTTAAAAGGGAATAAAAAATAGGAGAACTTGCAAAAATATTTGGTCATGTATCTAAAATATATGATTTTAGTCTTGTACATAAGGACATTTTCTGTACTTAAAAAGTGTAAGCTTGCAGATTACAGACTAATCTTAGCTTTCATTTTGTCCTCCTGTTCAGAAAGATTATTACAAGGTTTGGATGCATTGACTTTTATAAGTTGAAAAGCTGCAGACTGTGCATGGACAACTATTTCTGTAGGAGAGAAAACATTCACAACCCCTTTTTAAAATATAACACACCGAGTATGCTCACACCATAGATTTTTAAGAACTGAGAATAAAATCCTGATAATTTTAACAGTGATCAGCTGTTTAGAACATTTGTTATGCAGTAAATCCTGTAACAGAATATAATTCTAAAAGTAATATAAAGTAATGCTAGAATAGTATACTCCTAGTTTATGTTACATCTAATCAACACCCACTTATTCCTAAAGCAAAAGTAAGTTTGTCTGGTTTTAAACAGTGTATATTATTACCTTTGAGTCACTGACATGGCAGAACAAAACATACTAAAATACAATAACCCTTGTGCTTATAATTCTGAAATCTGTTTAAAATTTTCAGCATGATAATTTTAATCTTGACATTTCAGTGCAATGGTTTGCTCACATGAATGAAAATGTTTTGTTAGTAATTTACACAGTAAATGAGAGGTTAAAATAATAAACAAGCCAGCAGCAAATTAGCTTTGAAATAAACTTTGAGGATGCTAACAATCATTACAGATCACTATGGAAAAATAAAATATACAGAAAATAGAAAATAAAAAGCTTAGCCATAGTTGTCTTTGGAAGGCATGGAAACAAATGCTAAAGTCACGGAGGACCACAAATTTCAAGCACTAGTTGCAAGAAAATTAACTTTGAAATGTTAATAATGACAACGTAGCAGTAAAGGATGGCACTGCAAGCAAACAGCATGAGTGATATATGCTGGGAATGGTTTTAGTGGACAAATCAGAGAGAAAAACAGATTCCCCAAATTACAGAGGCATTGGTAACAGTGCCTTCTGTACCTGAGAGTTCCAGAGGGAGCTCTGATGCCACCTTCTTCTCTGCCACGTTGTTGCTATCAAGGGTTTCTGACTGACACCCCACTGCGTCCTTCCCTTCAGAGCAACTATTCTCTCCTGCAGAAGGATTTGTGGTGCTGTCATCAGTGCTTGAGGTCACAGAGTTACTTTTATCCCCAACGACTGCTGCCTCTATAGTAAAACGCACAACAAAACTTTAGGGATGTTCTTTATTATGCCTTAGGATATCACTTGGCATCATCCATAGAAAGCAACTTCAGCACTTTGTTTGCTTGATAATGCTGAAAAATAGAGAGCTTTTTCCTTTCACTTTTTTTTTTTGCTATGAGATGGTATTGTCTCAGAATCAAAGAACAAACCAATTGCGAGTAGGAAAAAGTTAAAAATTATGTAATGTAGCTTACTACAAACATGTTGATCACAACCTGTAAGTGTCACCTGTACCTCAAGGCAGGGTAGGTAGGAGCCAGCTGTATAGAAGTAGGAAAATGGGTGAAATTACTTAAGAACAACTCCAATATATAAGCACAAAGGAACTGACAAATATCACCTATTACAGAAATACCTTGGAGAATCATACAAAGAAAGTATCACATTAACACTTAAAGAAATGTGGGGTTCACTTCATTTAAATGGAGCTGTTAAAGCACAGTCAGTTTCTTTACCTTCTGTTTTCTCTTTTTCCACATCTTGCTCACTGTGTGTTTCCTCAATTTTATCCTGGTCTCCAGATTCTTCCTTGTCTCTCTCAGCATCTGTCTGGTCATTATCAACATCACTTTTGGCCTTTTCTGCTTCATCATCTCCTGTATTTTTATCTTCCACTATTTCTCCTTTTCTTGCTCTGATAATGTCCAAAATTTCATCTACAATATAAAGCATGTTGTCAGCACGAAACAACAAATCACCTACAGAGCCACGGAGCACAAATAACATGACATAAATCCTGCTTCTGATGTAAGATAAACTAGATTTGATTCAAAGTGCAGCATCTATTCCCATCACACAAAATATTCCTACCATTTGCTGCAGAAAGGAAAGACTTGTTGCTGCCCCTTGCTTTGTTTGTAAGGTCTTCTGTCACATCCATGTGCCGATGAACCTCTTCACGCATCTCGTCCAGGGTTTTGCATAGGTCAGCTTCCCAGTAATCCTTGTCCAGGCATTCAATCAGCTCTGCCAGCTGGATCTTTGTGCTGTAGTACCAGATTTTCTTATCCTTCTCACTTTCTGAATCTTCCTCTCTGTAGAAGTATTTTAAAAATATTGATTTTAAAATATCTGGATGAATGATAAAAATTGCTATCAGCCTGCTTTGTGCAGAACATTACGAAATGTCAATACCTGAGTGTGAATAAATAAATCACATTGCTCATATGCACCCAGTTTAACATCAATATTCCTCTCTTGTTTCCTTCCCTTTCTTCATCTCCTCAGTTCTCATGACAACTTCCTCAGGAAAGCTTGAGGTCCCCTTAAAACTGGTTTGTCCAATCTGACAACAAGGTTTATTCTCATTACATTTACTATTTCTGTAACCAGTAATTTACTACTAAATCTGAAATAATCTTAAATCCAGAATCCATAATGGTAGTTTCTGCCAGCATATTCAGGAAAAAACATAGTTAGAAAATTCAAAGCATAGAATATCACATTCATAAAATATTTTATATTGGCACCCTACAGCATCCACCTGTGAGAGCACCAGTAAGGGATGAGTCATAATACAACCCCTTTGAAAAGATCAAGGGATTTCCACATTTTTAATCTGCAGTACTCCATGACCCCATGAGGCCAGAATTGCTGGTGGCAAGAGTACCTCAGCAGGGCCACAGAGCCAAAGGAGCTCCATTAACACCCCAGGTAACAGGCTCTCCTGGAGGCTGCAGAGCACAGGGATGATGCTCCAAGCAGTTCTGCAGCTGTTGGATTTCAGCTTGGCTTGATCCATCCTGTGGAGCAAGAGCAGCCAGATCCAGGGTGGCATGAGCCTGTCCATTCACTTCCACAGCACATCTCAGGCTCACTGAGAACCCTAACCCAGAGCTGTGACAGCAATGGGAAGCTGACTGCAAATCTCAAAGATCTGCCCTTGTGGGGTTTGCTGCAGGCTCCTCTCTACTGGTTCCCTTCCTGTGGCTTTTATACTAAGAAAGGCCCAAACTGGTTTCAGGAATTCAGAAAGACAAACAACCTTAAGGCAACTTGATCATTGTTGATCTACTGCCTCCCACTCTGTATTTGTGAAACAATCAGCATTTGCAACTCAAACAGAACACTACTGAAACAAGGTGGTTGTGAAGTTAATAATGGCAGTATTACACAAAATTCAACTACTAATTTGTGACAACCATTATTACAAAACAGATTTTTGGTTTTGATGATAAAACCTGGTGTACTGCAAAGAAACTTGCATCTCTCATGAAAAGCAACTAATTCTGCTTTACCCATTTATTCCTCTAAACTGCCAACATTCCATTAGTTTTAACCACACCAACCTGTTAAGTTTGACAAGTTTTCTCATAAAACAACTCATTTCAGGAAGACTGTCATGTACAACACACCAAAATGTAACAGCTGAACACTGACAATCATTTGACTCTATGGAATCTTCTAGGCATGTAAACTTCCATGTTAAAGAAGAATTACTGTTTAAACCATGTTTCCTCTAAACCAAGGGTTATTTACCAACAACAATAGCAATGACAGCACTTTCATTACCAGTGGTGAACAAAAGCCACGGAAGAGGAAGATAAAGGCAAACACCCAAAACCCAAGATGGAAGGGGAGACGAGAATGCAAGAACAGGGCTTTACACAGTGTGAGGAAATAAAAGGATTAAATAAAATGCTTAACTAAAAAGGACAGGGAATGGATGCCTTCAGAGCTTTCCCTGGCAAGTGTCCAAGGGAAATGGCAAGTGCAAGACCCTGGCAGAGCAGCAGTTGTAAGGCTGCTGTGCTTCTGACAAATGTGACTGTAGAATACGATGCTGTTATTACTCTATTTCTTAACTGACCAAAAAGAGAACTTGAACCTTTAATTCTGAAGCCCTCTGTTGTAGCTCTGTTGTAGTTACAGGATTATTTGCTAGAGAGATAATGCCATTAATGCATTCTCTTATATGACCTAGATATGCAACAATATAAACTCTTTATATAGAATCAGAGTCATTTCGGCAGGAGAAGACCTTTGAGATCAAGTCTGACAATATATTCTCATCTCTCCATGAGGAAAGGCTGTGCCTGCATCCATCTGCTAGACAAGCAGCTTGTACACACTGCTTCTATTTTGATGGTGATCATCCAAGTGTTTTCTTATTTTCATGTTTCTTCCCCCCATTCAGCAAATCTGAGACTGCTCCAGCTGCACTAATGCACCCAGAGTGAGCATGTGTGTCTCCTGAACATCCCAAGCAGCATCTGGCCTTTCCCTTCCCATCAGACCTTTCTATTCTAGGTTTGCAAGGTTCCATTGGACTGAAAAGCAATTAACTGCTGTTTTCAGTTTCCCTGGATGACTCAAGGAAATACCTTCAGCAGCAGTAAAGGTTTGCTGTGTTGCAGGCCAGTAAACCCCAAGGCGCAGTGTGCAGAGCTGGGACATCAGACCACCAGGAGTATTCTGCAGAAGACACTTGAAGCTAATCCTTCCATGTGTGATTTGAGTCCTGCCCATTAAAGAACTGCTCAGATAACATTCTAGAAATAGACAATGAGGTTATCCAAGAGTATTTGAATACCTTCCTACTTCATTTATATTGGGTTTGAGCATAAAGTTTGTTTTGAACTGAAGACTATCACAACCTTAGCAAGAGAATTTCAGGAATTAAAATAAAGAGTTTTCTCTTGAAAAAGCACAGACACAATGTGAAATGGCACAAACTGGTTGTTCTGTGTGCTTACACCAAACTCATCTCTGGCCAGACTTCTTTCAAGATTCAGATGTGTGCCAGGGGAAGACTTGGAGCACACAACAGGAATCATTCCATGCAATCCATTTCGCCAACTTAGGTAAGACTTAAATTAACAGTTATATCATTCCAGCTAACTTTCCCTTAACATCTTCTTGTGTTTACTAAAGGGACACCACTTCTACTCTCTGAAGAAATCAGAGGGGCTGTCATAAAAAGATGGAAAGATGCAAGTCTGCTCAAGGATGAGTTCCTAACGTTTTTCTTGGACAGTGCAGACAGATTTGCCAGCTTGGTGCTGGACAGGTCTGCAGAGACTCCAGGGGACTCAGCTGAGTCACACACAATATGTGAGGCCAAGAAGGGAGAAAAGAACCACATGACTACTTCCTACCTCTTTCAGCCTCCTTGGCTGCCAGAACTATTCACTGGCAGGCAGCAGAGACAAGTTTAAAGACTGATAAAAGCAACATAGAAGATAATTGAAACTTTTGAGTACGGTGATAACAAAATATTTAGTACTACTAGTAGCAGATACTTCCTGAATTCCATGATGATATAGTTGGAAACTGAAGAATTCAGGAAATTGTTTAAAGCAATCTATTCAAATGAAGACCCAAACTCTTTTTAATTAACTGGAGAAAATAGAGGAGGATCCCCTAAGAACATAAACAGCATGACAAATCTTGTAGGAAAAAAAGCTGAAACTGCTTTTGGCTGTTGAGGAAGATCCATACAACTCAGGAATAACAATGTGTGTCCTATTTCTGCTACCAAAATGAAAGCCAAACAGTGTTTCATTATCTTCTTTCACAGATAATTGATAAATCCAAAGCATCTCAATATTTCTATAAAGATAAACTTGTTAAAACACTGCAGCAGTTTACAAGGACAATGCAAGTCAAAGTCCTAAATTTCCTGAGTTAACAACTTGCAGAAATAATCTTCACAAGTAAAACAAATGCAATTGACCCAAAGGTATCATCCTTAATTTGTAAACAGCTTGAAACAAAAACGTCAGGAATTAATTTGCTCTTGGCCTGTTTTTTTGTTTTAATCTTGTTGATATTTGTTCATGAGGGGACTCCTTCAGTGTCCACATTTCCATCTCTGTAAAACAGAAGAGATGGAAAAGAGAAACAAACCCACAACAAAGGGCTTAAAAAAGGCAAGTGATGGAAATAAAAGTATCAGGCAACAAGTCTACAAAACCCCTTAAAAGGTAGGAAACCAGCAGTAGGTTGGATTTAAGACATTTAAAGGGGGAGAGGGGAGAAGTAGTAAAAAGCCCTAAAAACCCTTTTGAGAAACAAAACCACCAAGAATTTAGGATTTCAGTTCTCTAATCCTCCTGGGCAGAATTTCAAATTGGTATTTGTGCAGATTATTTTTAGATCTATTAGTTTCCTCTGATACATTTGATCACATGGCATTGGGGCATACACTCTATTCATTTTAATAAAGTTGATATGATAATATAATTTCATGAATCTCAGGTTTTAGCATTTGGCAGTTATCCCTTAAGTCATCCTTCAGTTATCCGAGATGTCAGGTGTGGTTTGATCCTGTTCAATGTGTATAAATAAATAAATAAGTAAATATATGCAAGAAGTTGGGTTGGGATACAGCATGCTTACTGAATTTAAAAACTGAAAGTATGGAGTTTAATGTTTATGTGAGTTATTAAAGTTGCATTTCCCTGGAATTAAGTTATGTAGTACTTTTTCCCCCTTATGGTATAATTTGCCCACAGAACACCTAAAGGGAATGCAAAATACTGGTTTTTAAAAACACAATACACTTAACTTTTGAAGATGTCTCTTCTAAGTGCAGTTAAAATTACTACCAATGTGCTAGAAAGAAACAACTCTCACATGTGCAGATTTCAAAGGGTCACGAAGCACCTGCATGACTCATTTCAGTTTGAAATACGTTTAGGTATTGCCTGCATCCAAACCTTCTGAACATCAAATACTCCACTTCACTGGGAAAAAACACTGTATCACAGATCCAGTTTGGTTAACAATAATTATCTGCCTATATACAGGGAGGAAACAAAGTCTGCCCATTAATCTCAAAAGCAGCTCCTGAGTGATCTGGATTTTTTTAATGTTCATTCCCAGATCTCTGCCAGTACAGGAGAGCAGTGAAGACAAACCCAACTTAAGAACAGCCTTTTTGCTCAAGAGTTCGAGGGGAAAGACACAAAAACAAGGCAGAGGAAATCATAAGTTATTAAAGCAGAAGTAACTAGAGCAAAAACAATCCCAGTTACGTGTCCTTTACAAGCAGGCATTTTGTGAAAATCAAAATTTCAATACATTTTCTGAAAACAAAAGGCAGGAAATTCTGTATGAAGTACTGGAATAATTGGGATATCAACAGCTTCAGGTGCCCATCATATCCTGGTGAACCACCTGAATGATCCACCCCTTACTGTGGAGCACATGACTGAGTATAAACATGGAGCATATATATATAAGAAAAAAAAGAGTATAAAAAACTACCTGCATCCTTTGAAAGGTTACTTGGCACTACTGTGACATTTATAACCCAAAGAAACTAAAAAAGATCAAACATGGACTTTTTCTTACGAATATGAAAGAAGAACACAGGAAACAGAGCAGAGATAATTATTACTTAAAGCATCAGCTGACAATACCCCAGAGAAACAGCTCCACATTTTAAAGGAATACCATGGGCCCTTAGAAGTGTCATCTTTGCAAGATGTAACACCATCAGCAGACCTCACAGTCCCTTTTAAACACACTGGCTACTATCTTAACATTCACTGTAACCTGCTTTGAAATTCTGTTAAGGTGTCCAGCTGTGGTTTATTTTCTGTGTAACACTGAATGGAAAAATGTGTTTCTGTGTTTTCAGAGCTCTGCTAAAATCTCTGTTTCTCCTAATTTAACAATAGCACTGATCTCACTTCAATATAATTTCTCGTCCATTATGAGAACAATTAGATAAGAACAGTCTTTTACAAGAAAACCAATCTTTAGCCATTTTCCTATGAAAAATGAATTTCAGATTCAACTTCTCAGGTAAAATCCAGGGCACAATGCCCTCACTAGCAAGGGTTTGATTCCTATTAATATTTTGAGGTGCATTTGTATCTTGAGACCAACCAACAAAAGGAAATTGTGTGAAACACATACAGTACTTCCTCCACAGCACCTTCCTCCAAGGGAAGTCATGTCTCATCATAGCAAGGCATGACTTGCTATGGTGACTTTCTTTGCACTAAAGAACGTTCAATGCAACATTTTCTGCATTTTTAGTAACAGTGAATCCTTTTGAGCATCTCTGAAAGTTTCAGCTTCAGAGGCAGAGCATCAAACTAGTACCAGAACTTGGCCAAACACTGCTTAAGCAGTAACAGACCACAGTGATTGTAAGAAGAGCCAAACTTCTCTTCAGTAACTTCTACAAGACACTGGGGAGTTCTCATTAATATTCCCTTTATTTTCCTCACATTTATGTATTTTAGACACATTAATATTAAGCCTGAGGCTCTGTTTTTATGTCTTTTTAATGTATAGATTATAAGAATAATAATTTTGAAAAAATATGGATTATTTACACGGTCTTTAGTAATCTCCTTACAAAACAGCAACCAACGGCCTTATCTAAAGAAAGAACAATTTTAAGATGGCAACAGCAATTTCCATGATGTATTAAAACCACAATATCATTGTGCAGAAATTATGCAATGATTAGTTCACTTACATGATGATTCTCCTGTTCAGGAACCAGTATTTCCGCCTATGCCGGTCGTATCCGATGGGCTCGTGTCGGATGTACGGTTTGTTTTTTTGGATTTCAGCCACACAGTCAGTCACCCCAGGCACCTTATGTGCCACGCAGACCTCGCACTGCCACTCGTCTTCGGGCACCTCCTCCAGAGGGGGTTTCACACACTCCAAGTGGTACACAGCCGAGCAAGTCTCACAGCAAAGCAAATCCCCAAGTTTGTGACAAACCCTACAATGATCATCATACTGAATAACACCTTCTGACATTAACTCCTCGCGTGCAATGTTTGTGGTAAGAAACTGATCCACTAAGAACTGCAGAACTTTGATTTTATTCTCTACTGGTCCATAAGGATAGTCCTCTGTCTCTTGGTAAGGAAGAACATGATGGTATTCCTTGTCACTCTCACAATATACCCGCAGAACCTCTGGCCACGTCATTCCATCTATGAAATACAAAGTGGAATTAACGCTATCTTTGAGGTCAGCAGGTCCAAAGGTAGTATTTGAAGTGTCTTCTTCACGTAAAACTGCTTTTAACAGCACTATATGCATCTCTGCCATAAGTGTGCACTGCTCTTGACTTACCAGAGCAGCACAGAAGTCCTCAAAACGAAAAGGAGAGAGGCGCAAAACAGTGCCAAAGTTCCTTAGTACCTCATAGATGGCAATAACATTCATTATATGCTCACTAGGCACCATTAAGTCCTCTGAGGATTTAGGAAACTCCAAGGGTGGGATATCTTTTTCTTCCAATATTGGAGAACGAGGACGATGTGCTCTTTGTCTTCTCCTACCTGGAATAAAAAGCAACAGTAAGAATTTTGCTGTTCACAGGTCAATGTGTTTAACCATCTATCATCAATCACTGTGTTAGCCTTCTGAACTAATGCAAATTAAGGCTTCACAAGCTTCCCGGTTACATAAATGTGTTAACTCAGCTAATCATCTTATACTTTAACTAACAGTATGAAAATAAAACACAAGATATCTGAAGTTTTGCTTTAGACACATACAGGAATTGCATTTCCCATACAATACACATCTACTGAAGCTTTAAAATGATATCTAGAAATTTAATTGTTTAAACTACTTAAAAAGAAAGACATTTCCTGCAGCCAAAATAATATTTTTTCCTCACTTTTATTCAACATGTCTAGTTCAAACCAGAAACACCAAGCTCCAAAGAGATATTTTGTATTAAATGATTTCAGGTTATTCTCCTATCCAGCAAGGACATCCAGGAAACCTCATCAAGCAGATGTCTTAGGACATCAATTTCAACCAAATTAAAATACAAAAGAGAACCTAAAGTGTGTTGCCCACTGCCTTCTAACTAGAAAATTTCTCCTGACTATCTACAAACCGAAACCAGAAGGTAAATGAGATGTTTATGAAAATATTTCAAAAATTCTCAGTTTCTCAAAACAAACAACCCCTCCTCCCAAACCACCCTCATGCTTCAATAGGAGACATATCCACAAAATGAGGAGGCAAACTTATGGAAGGATGAAGTTTATCAATAAAAACTAATCTAAAGAGCTGTTTTACTACCTAAAAGAAAAGACACTCAGTATAATTAATTCAGTCTCAGATGCCAATTCAGATAAGATGCTACACTTCCTTTTCTTGGATTCCACTATCCTTGATGCCACGCAGAAGTAAAAACAAAAGAGGAATGTTTTTGTAAATGACACTACCTGACAGATGCAATATTTTAATCTTCTATCAAAATAACAAGCTACATACAACTATTTCTCAGCTATCAGTTAAAAGTTTTGGGTTCACTCATTAAAGTTATTTCCCTTTATAGAAAAAAACAAGTTGAGAAAATCTCATAAACTATTATTAAGGTTTAATCCAAGAACTGAGATGAAAACCAGTTTTAGGTCCACTTACTAAGCATACTAAGATTCTGGTCAACAACTAAATTTTAGAATTATCCATTGTCCATAGACAAGTGTCAGCAGGATGCATTTCATGCACAGAGAAAATCCAAAAAAAAACCTGCAGCTATCCATAGCAGCCATTTCCCACACACACTTCATTAAAATGGGACATGTATTAAACTTTGTGTGTTCTGACACTGAAGGGTGACACAACCAATAGTCTGGAATTTAAAGATTCACATTCATAATTTCTTAACCAAATTCTGCACATAACAGACCTGCCCAAAAACTGGCTCAAGGAAATTAAGGGATAAAGTGAGCTCCAGTGAGCTTGGATGTTACCATTAAATGGAAATGGTAACATGTGGCATTTGGTCAATCCACCCTATTCCCTCTCATGCTCCCAGAAACACAGAAAATAAGTCTAATGTGGGAGAAAACCTGCTAAGGCAGATCCTGCTAAACCATCATTAAAACACTAATGCATTGAAAAGGGAAAAAAAAATCACCAAAAATAAAAGCTACCTCTAAGAAACATCCTGACGCACAACAAATGACTGCAGAAAAATAAATCAACCCTTAGACTGGTATGGGAAGAAGGCACCAGACACAGCTCTCCCTTTCCAATGTTAAAGAATTAAATCCTCTATAACAAATTACACACCCAAACAATATAGAAGATGGACTGCAAGATGTTTCCATTACAGAAGTAACAGGTCGACCTCATCTGTGGACAAAAATAACTTTCCAAGTTTAGTGAAGTTTGAGTTCTGACTGTGGAAAATGAAGGAATGCTTCTATGACTGCCTTCCAACATGCCTCTGCACTAATCAGTGGAAAATGTTTAATCATGACAAGCACACAAAGACAAAGGAGTCTCACAGCCAACCACAAAGTAAGTGTTCTCTAGATTAAACTCAACTTTTTTATCACCATGATCCAAAATCATATATGCATAAGCCACAGCTGGTTTAATTAAAAGACCCCAATGCAAAAGAAGACACACAACAAACTACCTTGGGGTCCTGAAGCTTTCTTCAACATTGCAGTCCTAGTTGGCCATGCAAGACACCACCACCCTACCACCACAGAACAGATATTCTGAAATCACTGATGGCCCTCACAGAGCCCAAATATCACAAAAGCCAGCAGAGCTATCAACCAGGACTCTTTCTGTAGCAGAAAATGGGTCTGTCACACAGGAAAGCCATAAAACAGCCCTTCAAGAGAGAGAGCAGCAAGGACATTAACCCTGCTTTACCTGAATTAATGAGAAGTGACAAATCCCCCCAGTAATTTTTAGACAAAGATAAACCAGAGTGAAGAACCACTGCTGGAAAAAATGGACTCCAAATATCAATTTCGCTGATGTCTCTTTCACACGAGATAACCAGGGTATGGAATCACAGAATCATTAAGGTTGGAAACATCTTCAAGATCAAGCCCAACCATCTGAGCCCCAGCACCATGTCCTCAAGTGCCACATGCACACATTTCAGAACACCTCTGGGGGGATGACCTACACCAGTTTCCTGAGCAGCCTGTTCCAGTGCTTTACAACCCTTCAGCAAAACAAAGTTTCCTAATACATCATCTAAACATTTACTGGTGCAACTTTAAGCCACTTGTATATTTGTCACACGAGATTAATAGCAGAATAAAAAAAAAAGAACTTTAAAACAAGGCATTCCTAATATGTTCTGAAAAAGTTAATCTCTAACACTTCCTCTTATGAAGGAAGCACATTGGTACAATTAAGAGATCTAGAAGTGTTATCAGTACATAAAGTGTCATAACAGCATAATAAAGAATTGTACTTTGGTGCAAGCACAATGCAACCCTGCATTAGTCATACTGTTCCATCTCCTACTTAAATCAATTTATGTATTTTCATGTTCACTTTGGTATAAAGAACAGAAATTTCGAAAGCAAAAATAAAACAGATGATAGGAAAAGCAGACTGCACTATAAAATGTGTGCTTCATTTGTGTTAGGCCTCACAGTTCCAGTACATTATGATATTGTGCACCTCAACACTCCCCATCCACAATGGAAACCAAACATCACAGCTCAAGAGCTCAAATCATTTCTCTTTTTGGACACTGAACTGCTCTGAACAATTCTCAACTAAATATAAATGGGTTTCCAGAGCTAAAAAAGGCAAGTATTCAAAGATGCAGAACATTTCAGAAAGAAACTGTATTTTTCTTGAATGACTTGATGGCACAGCATTTAAAGTCTTTCTATACTGGCATTTTTTCTTTCCAATTTCACCTGCAATTTGTTATTAATATTCTCTGTAGTGGGGTTGAAGAGAATATGAAGTTGAGAAGAGTCTTAAAGAAAGTGTGATTTGGAAATTCAGAAATTCCAAGCAATTTGTGCTTAAATGTATTACTGGCCAGTACATCAACTGTGATCTCAAGAAACATTCAGATACCTCCAAAAAAAAGCCTCAAAGGCCTAAGCCAACAAACCCAAGCATTCTAATAATCTCCAGTGAAAAGGATGGACATTCTCTGCCAAGGCACTCATAAATCTTGAAGCATTGCAAGTGGCTGCTCCACTGAAATTAGAAGTGCAGATCAATGGAATATGATATAATGATGTCAAAGCCCTACAGGTCTCTTTTCTGAGCTGAAATGTTAGTATTTCACTGGCTAGGTGGATAATCTTTCTTCACTGCTGATTTTTCAGAGTGCTGATAACACACAGCTCATGCTGCTTTGGAGCAGTTCCACCTCCTGTGTGAGGGTTTTTGAAGATCACAGTCCATGTTTACCCAACTGTGCCTCATACACAAAAAAAAAAATCCCTCAAACGTTGAAAAATGTCTCCCTACAATAAATGTATACAATTTTTCAAGCTCTTCATTTTCAAGGACAATTTTCTTTTTCATGAGACAATTGGGCCACTATTTGAATTTGCCATTCAGTGGCAGACAAAAAATGCACCACCCAACAAAGAACTGTGGCCACTTGAAACACTTTAGTTTAAATTATTTTAGAGATACTACGATTTGACAACCTTTTACTTGTTTACTTGTTGTCATTTGTCAAGGATTTGGGCCCCCACAGGGAATTTTTGTTTCAAGTAGAAATTGCAGTATGTACTATTTTGTTTAACCCCAAAACCATCAAGAGGATTGCAGAGGAGGTGCACTGGCAGGTTACTTCTCCTTTAAGCACCACCACCTGACTTACCAGACTTATAACTGAATTTTCATGTAACTACTCTAAATTCAAGAAATCGACTCGCAATTTACCCACGCTGAAGTTTCCCAAAACATACTCGAGTTTTATTACATGCAAATTAGACACTTCTGAGATAGTTTCTACAGGTTAACTAAGCCTCTGAATCAAATTTCATCTCCAAGTTTGAGGCAGTACAAAGGCAAAAAATGTCCACTTCTGCACCACTCAAATTCCATGGCTTTATTCGGTGGAAAAAAATTGATTTGCCAATAATCTCCTGCTGCCACAGCTGGAATATTGACAGGATCCAGATCCCCTGGAGTGTCTGAGCACTACATTTCTATCTAGCACAAGCTGCTTTTAAATGGCAAGTCCTTCACTGGTTGTCTCTCCCTAAGTCCTGAAGCAGTCTGCAGTGGTTACCTGTCCCTATTTTGAATTCCCTAGTTGAAGAGCCGCCTGTAATTAAGATGAAAGAGTAAACAATTCTATTTCCATGGCACATTTAATTATAGATACTGATAATTACACTTAGGATAATCAACTAAAATAATTCATATTACAAATATTTTAGCAAACACACTAATGATATTTAAAATAAAATAAAGTTACTCAAGTAACAGTCTGAACACCCAAAACAAGAATTTACTTTAAAAACCCAAACCATTGCTTTTTTTTTTTTAATTTGCATCTACTCAACCTACTCGGTTCAAATGCATACCCTTTCAGAATTTAGAAATTAAAGAGAGTTTAAAAGGGCCAAAAATCTTGTCTCCATTTTCATTCACAGATTGAAAAAAGGGAAAGTCACAACTACTCTTTACCAAAGGAGAACACAGAATTTAAAACTACTTTAACCACCTTTAACACACCTGCTCATTTATGTAAACAGAGTATCTGAATTAACTAAAGACATCAGTGTCCAGAATACACAAAGATTGTATCACAACTAAATATGATTTCATGCTCTTCAGCTTTAGTTGTATTTAATCACCATACATATGTAGGCTAACAAAAATCATAAAAATCCAGTTTTGCCTTGTCTCACTGATGTTAAACATCCCTCCCCTCCAGCAAACAGCCTTTCAGCCCAATATATTTCAGGTACTGAACTGGTGGAGGTCCTACAGAACAAATACTCTGCCAGAATCACTGTCTTGTTTAAACAGGGACAGAGGGGTGGCTGCATTGGTCTGACCTAAAAAATAAAACACTGGTTCCAGTCTCTCTTGATTTGAAAGTTTACAAATGGTCTCATTTCACTTCTCTAAGAACTTTCCCTTCCTCATGATTTCTCAGCACTTGAGCTCTCCAGCTCAGAGCTCCTGCTCACAGTTGCCATGGAGAGGATAAGTTTGGTAGGAGCACTGGGAGAGAAAAGAGACCAAGGAGTTTCAGATACTTCAGCAACTTGTCACAGGAGGGGGGAAAATACAGAACAAACCCCCACCACACCCCAGTCACACTCCACTAACTGACCCCAGAAAAGACTTTCAATTTTACCCCCAAAAAAATTTTGAATTTTGGCTTCACATTATACAAGCCAAGTCAAACCACACTACTCTTACATGAAAGTCCATCTTTAGTACAGTAGAACTGGACTGGTTTTGTTTTCCAGATTGTGAGTCACTGCAAAAACTTCTCAACATACAGAGCAGCTGGCAGTTATATACGATGTCCTGGGAGCATGAGCACTCCTTAGAGAAGACGCCCTCTCCTACATTTTCCTTCCTTCTGGAAACTTTGGCTTTTCACTGCCCTCTAATTCCCTGAGACCCTCCTATTTGGTTTGGTTTTAATAAACACACACTTGCTGTCCCATCTTATTGCTTTGCATCAGGCACATTTCAAATGGGACTGTACAGCAACACACCAGTTTTTGTTAAGATATCACTGACAAAACTGGAAACAGTTGATGAAAATGTGTAAGAGAATCTTTTTGTGTGTTCTTTCTCTCACAGCAGAATGCAGAAACTGGATAGAGCTGCTTGTTTGCCACAGCAACATCCAAACTGGTTCTTTAATTAAAAGTAAACCTCTTGGGAGAACATTAGCTCAGCTTTCACCAAAGAAAAAAACAGCAGTAAAATGAATAAAATAAGAATATATTATGAAAACCAGAGCCAAAATAGAAAAATCTAAACCTTTTTTTGGGATGGGCTGAAATTAAACGCTTTAACTTTTACTTTTTGCCTTCTAAAAATGCCAACATGATAATCACGTCTCAAATATTCAAAAGTCAAAAAGTCTCTTCCAGAAAAAAAAATTCTAAAAGCATAAGATGCATTTGTAACCACTTGTAGGTGCAGCTCCAATTTGAATATTACTTTGCAGTAATCACACCTAACCCAAATTTATTTATTTAATCTGGAGAAAAAATCAGCCATAAATAAAACCTAAACTAACATTAAAAATGAGGCATTCCAAGCACCAAAAAAGCTTTGGAAGTTGAAACACAAATTAAAAAAAAAATCACTGGTCATTATACTAGGTCTTGAGTGCACTCACATCACACAAATTCTCACACATACTCCTAAGTAAAGTTTGACTCCTGCCTTGCCTTGTACAATATTAGGATTTTATGTTCTTTTAAAACTGTAAAACTTTTGGGTGCTTCTTTTTTCAGTTTGCACACCTGTCAGCAGCACACCTTTAGATCAAACTCGGGTTCTCAACTGATTTGACATGAAGAATTTAATTTTCAACATTACGGCCACCTTCCCATGATCTATGGAATCACTTTAACATTTGGATAACTAATGCAAGTGCAAGGCAAGCAGCAGGTGAGATCACTCTGAGAAGGACTCAGAGGCACAACCTTTCTGTGCCTAGAACCCAGGCAAAGAAAAAAAAAATACCAACAAAACTACAGGTAGCATAAACAAAATGATTCTCAGGAACAGTTAGACAATTTCTTGGGACACACTCATGATAGGCTGTAACTAATTTAAGAAGTTAGTGAGCCCTGAGAGCTAGTCCCAACCTACTAAAATCCACATTTATTCACCTTACACCTGTTCTATGCAACACAATGAGCACTTACTGAATTTTACTGATTTACAAAAAAAAATTTGCTCAATAAAGTCATCAGCAGCACACTACCCTTTACAACACACATACTCTGATAAAGGTGAGGTATTTGCTGCTCAGAGCTTCTGAGATGACTGACAAACCTCTCTTCAGATAAGCTGCCAATTTACAAGCCAATGTAGCAGGATCAGCCTCAGATTTATTCCTTTGGCCTTCTGCACAATTTCTTTGTTAAGAATAATTTTTCAAGACTGGCATGATGAGCTAGTGATCCCTTCCTCTAGAGCACAAATCAAAGTGCAGATCACTAAATGGTAAAATAAGAGAATATGAGATTTAATGTAGAGCAGAGGGTACCCCAGGTAAGATGTTTAGGAGGCTGGTAAATCTTTTCCCACAGCAAAAAAAGAGGATGCATCTCTTAACGTTGTATCTCAGTGTCTCCACTCAGACAATTCTTCAAGAGCACGAAAATGTGTTCAGATAAAAAATGACTACAGCACCAGGCTCCCAGCTACATTCTTTCACTCTGAAAAGGACACTGTGAAGTAACTGGTTAACAGAAGCAATGGTCACTCCCTGCAAATGCTCAGACAAGCAAAATCCAACTAAAAGTATGATTTAATGTATTTTAAGATAAATATTTTGTCTCCCAACTCCCGTGTTGTGTATTTGTTTGACAGACTGATGATGATCTCATCTGAAATCTAGATGTATAACTCTTCCAAAAACTAGTTTTCTGATGAACAAAAATCAATAAACAAAAAATGAAGGATTTCTAGGCATCCTGATTCAACCCTTCTCTTAAAATTCTGCAACATATTAAATACTTAGTAACTATAATGCAACAGTGACAAGCCTCAAGTAGAATTTACAGTGGACAGGGAATGGCAAAAATGTTTAGTGATACAAGTTATACAGGATATCTGTCCCAACAGTTCATCCACCTTCTGGGGATGCAAATGGGTGAGAGGGAAGGGACATTACACACACAGAATCCCTCCATCAAAAGTACATCAAACAGAATAAAAAGAAATAGTTGTTATTCACACAGTATGTTTTTACTGTACTATGACTATGCAGTATATTGAAGACATTTTGTGTTTTCTAAGATTCTGCTTCTTTAAATAGTTTAATAATATTATTTTTATATTATAATAATATTAATTTTACTCTCATATTAAAATAGAAAGTACTTCTACATCTAAGTTCAAGATAAATCATAAGCTCCACATCAGAGCACAAAACCTGAAGCTTTCTTGGCCAGAGACAATGCTCTGTGATCTTTTCTAATTCATTGTTCAACTTAAGTTAGGAAAAACTGTAGTAAGTCCATCCCTCATTTAAGTGGGATGTAATTTACGTGTAAAAGCTTGGTTGGCAGGAGAGTTTGACTGGGATGGCAATTATTCAATACCCTGCTCTCAGAAACACTCTTCAGCCCCTACGAGTACATCCTGGAAGTGGCTGGAGGTAGGGGGAGAAAGACTGTTCATTATCTCTTCTGGTAAAAAACCTGCACAATTCTGTCAGGAGCCAGTTCAAGCCAAGGGAGGAGATGCTGCTTCCAGCCCTCCAGCTCGGCACACGAACTCTGTCACTGTGTTCCACTGCCTGGCTGGAATTCAAGGATATGAAATAACCCCCCTATATAAACACAGCTAAGGACCAACTCCGACTCAGAGTGAGCCTGAGTCCAAGAGCTCTGGAGCCCCTGAAGGAACACCAGAGACACAACTGTGCAGCCCTGCCCTGCTCTGAGCTCCCCTCTGCACTGCCCTGTCACACACAGAGATCCTGACCACACACAAACCCTTCCTGGCCTATCCATGCTGCTCTGGTGCCCGGCACCTCCTGATTATGACACGACTGAGATCTCCACCAGTGCCACCCCTGCACAGCCACGCTCCCAAAGCAGCTGTTTGTCCAGGATGAGGCACAAACTGAGCTGCCTGAATGAAAAGTTTCTACTTCCTTTGCAGAAGGGCAAGAGCATGTCTGGGAGAGAGGGAAGCACCTTTGGCAAACATTGAACTAATGAGAACCACCAGTAAATTTCCAAAATAACAACACAAACTATAACTCTCAAAAACTCAGTACAGAGCAAAAGCACCTAAGGATAAAATTGCTTACACTTAGACTTCTCTCAAGAAAGTTAACTAAAGTCATCCTGACCAAGTGAGAAATAAACATATAAATTATCAAAATGGTTTCTGATACACCTAAATACCACATAAAACCTGTCTATGCTTGTACAACAATGCACACACAGCTATCTTCTGATTTGCCAAAACACTTAGCACATTTGAAAAATGGCATACACCCATTCTCTGCAGAACTCATATTAAACCTGGATGCTCCTGTAAAAAATATTATCCTGACCTAGTCAGTTAAAATCATAAAAATATTATTTCTCTGACATAAGCACTCCCAAAAATGCAATAAAAATGAAAGTTATCACAACTAAGCAGAAAATGGAGAGTTAAAAGTCAGAGTATTTTAGAGTTTTTTTCCCTCTGTGAAGCCAGGTCCCAATCTTTACTCAAAAAATTTCAATTTGATTGCAGGACAATCCTGCAACAGGTAAACATCTTTAAAAAATTATCTCCAAATAAATTTAGTAATGTATGTACTTATTTTGATTCATTTAGGTTCTGGTGCATATGGATATAAGTTTAAAAAATATATATATATAAAATACAGAGCTTTTTAAAGTACTACTATGAAGTCACAAAATGAGTCGATATCATTAACTCACCAAAATAACAACAAATTACATATTTAGCAGCCACTACTCTCCCTTTTAAAAAGTCATCAGCTAACTACTCGGAACTACATTCCTTTTTTTAATTGAGATGCAATGCATTCACACCAACAACCTGTTCCTCCCCCCTTCCAAACTGGCCAAATACTGGAGCAACAGCAGTCTGCCATCCTGTAGCCCAAATCATACCAGGTTACCTACAAGTTGAACTACTCTCCTGGTTCAGAGACTTAAAAAAAAAAAAAAAAAAAAAAAAAGTCTAAGTTTGAATTCAGTTCTGGAATGAGTTCAAATAAATCCAAAGTACTTAAATTTAAATAAAAGAATTTTTGAAACTTAGAGAATGAACCAATTAAGGACAAACAGAAATGCAGGCCTTAAAAATTTCCCAAATTTTCCACTAAAATTAAGAAACCCCACGATTATGTTTAATGAATTTTAACCCCAGTATGAGTTTTAAAGGCTGCCATATCTTAAGATAAACGCAGCATTTAAATGCAAGACCTCTGACTCAACCTCCACCTTTTAATCTTTGTGTTGAACTCAGACTAGGTTTATATCCTTGCAATGAGGCCCTGTGCACTTTTCCCCAAACTATAACAATGCAATCTCCATTTTGAACAATGCACCTCATTTCCCTCCTTGGAAAGCTACTTTTGTCTTAAAGCCAATAGATGCTGGATCCAGTTATAGCTCTGATCTCAAGAGCCTGAAAATTCTCGGTGTTTACAGTTTTTTGGTTTTTTAAGTCACTTCAACTTACATGTGCTTCCTTTCCTTTCAACATCAAGTTGTATTTGCAAGGACAAGCCAGCCTTTCCTGTATTTAATTGAAAAGACCTCTTTGCATGGCATGCCCTCGTTTCCCTTGTTTTTAAATTTAAAGTGACTGCTTCACGACACTTTGGACATTGTCTGCAACACGTCCTGGTGGATCGCGCATTTCTGCGGTCACCAGGTTCCCCATGAATATTTGCAAAGCATCCCCTTGTTTCCGACAGTGCCGCCCGCCCTCCCAGCTGCTCTCCGTGCATGCGTTTGTGAGCATCTTCCAATGCTCCCCGTGTCCCCGGGGCTGCCACTGGTTATTTGCATACCCCTCTCCCTGGGAGCGCTTGCGGGCATCCCTCACATCCTCGCATGGGAGTGCGGACCGTATTTGCCAACCTAGAGGGAGCATGTGGGGTGCCCTCGACTTGTTTGAGTTCGCCCACGGACTCTCTACCTGGGGTGCTGCTGTAGGTGCTGTGGCTCCTGAAGCTGCTCTCAGTGCAATAACTGGCATCGTCTTCATCCTCCATCTCTTCGGGGTAGTCAGAGTCGTCGTCGTCCTCCTCCTCCATTATCTCCTCCTCCTCTTCCTCCTCGGAGTCCTGGTTATCCTCGGGGTCTCCCTCGTCCTCCTCCTCGGACACCATGCTCTCTTCCTCCTCCTCCTCGCTCTCATGATCGTCGTACACCACTTTGCTGATGCTCCTCCTGGTCGAAGCAGCCCTGCCTTGGCTGTTGCAGCTGCCTCCTGCGCCTCCTCCTCCCCCTGCTCCTGCCGCCCCGGCCCTGCCCCTGCCCTTACCGCCGCTGCCTCCCCCACCGGGGGTGCTGCTGCCGCCGCCGCCCGCCTTCCTCTTGCCGCCCCCCCTGGGCGAGGCGGCGGCGGGCGACGAGGCCTGGGCAGCGCCGGCTCCCTTCTGCTTGGGCCCCGCCGTCTCCGCCTGGGCCGCGGCCGCCCACCTGCCGCGGCTGCTGCCGCGCTGCCGGGAGCGCAGCCCGCCGATGGGGCCCGCCGGGGCCGGGGAGCTCGCCGGAGCGGCGGCCGCCGCCGGCTGCTGCTGCTTGGGCGGCCTGCCGCGCCGGCCCCGCATCGCTGGGCGCTGGCCGAGGGGGAAGGGAGGGGAAGGGCGGCTCGGGAGGGCGCTCGGAGTCCGGACAGGCGGCTACGGGCAAGCTGCGCGCCCCGCGGAGGGCGCGGGCCCGGGGCGGGGGGCCGGGCCGAGCGGGCCGCGGCTCAACGCGAATCGCCGGCGCCCCGCTCCGGATCGCCGCCGGCCGCCATCTTGTTCCCCGCCTGCGCCTCGGCCGCTCCGCGCTGACTGGGGAAGCGGCACCAGGCCCCGAGCGCCTCACGTGACCGCCGCGCCAGCCGCCGCCGCCAGGGGGCGCGCCCGCCACGGCCGTGAGGAGCCGCCGCGACGGGGCGGCCCCGCGACCCCGGACCCGGCACGGAACCCGACACCGGCACCAATCCCGGACCCAACTCGAACCTGCCACCGACCACTGACCCTGGATCCGACACCAAGCACCGACACCGACCCCAGGCACCGACATCGGCACCGACCCCGAATCCGAACCCTGCATCGACCACCGGCATCGGCACTGCTCCTCGCCCCTTTATGGGCCGCTTGCCCCTTTCCCCTCCGCCGGCACCCGGCGCGTCCCCCGCCCCATCTCACAGCCCTGCCACCGCCTCTCCCTCAGCCGGCCCTGCCCTCGGACTCAGCCTCTCCCCACACCAGAGTCGCTGGGCCCGTGGCCGGGGTCTCTCCCAGAGCTCGGCCCGCTCCCCGAGGGTGTCCCGGGCCCGTCGGGAACAGCTCTGAGCGAGGTGCGCGCCGGGCCCCGGGCAGGGGCTCCCCACGGGGCTCTTCATTCCCCGCCTCAATCAGAGCCCCGGCTGTCCCCTCGGGAGAGGCTTCCCTCCGCCATCGGCACCAAGCAGCTCCCCTGACCACTGACACTCATCTCTGTAAAAACCCCTTTAAAGCTCACCCTTACACGGCCAGTACCAGTACCAGGGACATACCATCACCGTTTTTGTCCATCCACTTTCTCTATTCTGCTATTTCCACAGTTCCCTGGACCACTAGGAAAGAGAAGAGCCCTGTCTGCTTTGTATCCCCTCTGTCTCATTTGCCAGAGCCCACAAAGAGCTAAAAATCAACAAAAACCAGTTGGGTTTCCAATGCCACTGCTTGAATTCAGGGTATCAGTTTCATAAGCAAAAGCAGTACAGGCTGAAAGCCAGCCCAAGGCACACAAACGTATTTCTTACAACCAGCCTTCCTGTTCATTGCTAGATCAAGACATCTTTGGGATTTCAGAGAACCAGAAGTCTTAGCATTAGCAAATCAGTCTGTTTATATGCTCATTTCTTTCAGTCCCTTGCTTATGCTTCTGAGCAAGGTAAAACTCAACAGTAGTCATGCCATAAACATGGCAGTAACATGTCCAACGTGTCATTTAATTTGCATTCTTCTGTAGTAATTTTTGAAGTCCTTTTGTTCATTAACTTGTTGCTCAGGCTGAGCGCCTCATTAAACCCACAAACCTGCCACAGTATCAGGAACGCAAGAGTGGCAGCAGGGTTTAGCCCAATTATCACTCTATATCCAGCTTTTTATCTGCAGCTCTTTTATATTCAGTGTTGCAGCTGCACCGGCTCAAAGCCCTGTCTAAACACAGGATGACACGCACACAGCACCAGCCAACATTGCCCAACCCCATTTACACCTTTCTACTCAATTTGTATTCAGAATCTTTACAAGTTACCTTTAGATTGCTTATGTCAGGCTGATTTTTGCTACCTCTTACAAGGTTGCAGAGGATTGTGGTAACTCTTTAAATACATGAATACACAGACACACATTTTCCATTATCTCCTTCTGGTATCATGGGAAAAACACCTGTGCATTCTGCCATCTATACACCGAGAATCTAGCAATGGTCCTAGTGCACCTACTGCACCAAACACTTAGCCTGCAGCATTGTGAAATCACTTAACACCTCCAAAATACTGCAAATTTTGTGTATTTGTGGTAGATCAAAAGTGCTGAGAGTCATGTGCTTTTGAACTGTGAACCAGAGTATCTCATCTCTTAATCCCATCCCGTATTAGTTGGTGGTGTGGAATTACTGAATAGAACTTAATAATTTTCATTTTATGGTAGAGAAATGGGTGCACAGAAAGGTATGTTACCTTCAGGGACAGGATATAAATTAGTTCTTTCCAACACACAGCTTAGTAGAGAAAAAAACCCCAAAAACCTGCCCACTGCACTCAGAGTAGAACACACTGATTTGGAACTCTACTGCTGGCAGAGTTAAATGAGCATATTTATAAGTGAATGGAATACAGCAGGAAGAGGAAGTTTTGTGTGGAGGCCCTATCCTGCTTCCATCCTTGGGACAGACGGAGAAAAAACCTCCTTCCACAAGGCACTTTGAAGATGAATAGTCCAGTTGTTCCAAGCTGCTGTCTGGGTGGGTTCCTTTCTCCAAGGATAAGGGAAAGAACTTAACCTACAGCTGGATGGCATTCAGAACAAGTGAACATATGCTCATGTTTAAATTATTGAAATGCTTTTGTCCAGCCCTTCATTCCAAACTATTTCATAACTTGCGTTAGGAATTGCATTCAGGTGTTCAGCTCTCAAATCAGTTCCACATACGTTTTTCTAAGACACTACGGTGCTGCTGAGTAAAGTTACGCTAGAGCTCAGCAGCAGACTGAAGTCAGGTGTAGGAAGCAAGGGCTTACACGACTTTTGCTGAGATAATTCAATATAGTTCCAATTGCCATTTTATTTACATGATGAAAACCATAGTATATCAATGTACTGATACGCTGAATTCTATTAATATTCAATCACATTATTAGTAAAAATAAGTAAAAATAACATTGTATTTGCTGTTCTGAAAATGTACTAATTATCTTGTCCCCAACAATCCATCTTATACTTGACTTAAGGAAATCCAGCATTATGCTTCTGCCCCATTTTTCCCTATTCCAGATGAACAGTCCCACAAGTATCTTGTAACAAGTCAGCTTTAAGTGATGCCTCATCAGAAGAATAATTCAACAGATACCTGTAAAATCTTCAACAAATGTTGTTTACATAAAACTTTAGTTAATCACTTTGTATTTCAAAGAGAGTCAAAACCAATCTAAGATATACTTTGAAATGCTACAATTCGAGCTCTATAGGTGACATTAACTAAGTTGAGGTGTTCAATATTGAAAAGTACTTACAGAAAACAAACTGATGTAGGTAAGAATGTTCTTATTTTAAATTCAAGATAAGTTATCTTGTCCAAAATATTGAAAGCAACTACTACCAGTGCCAAGAAGTCCCCCTCTGTATAAATCTTCAGCTGCCACTGCAGGGCTTTTTTTTTAGACTTCTACATACATCTGGTACTGTCAGTGTACCAATACAACTGAAACATGTCACTTTGCAAAGTGACTCGAGCCATTTAACTGTGCATGTAGCTCTTTCCAAGTTACACAGCCCAAGCCAGCAAGTTATGGCCCCAGCACTTCTGCCACAATCATCTCGAGTTTAGCCAAGAATTGTGTGGTATTATAGGAAGTTCTCATGATCACTTATTAAAATTCTACATGAAAATATAAGCAAATATCCAGCTTCTCACCCAGTCAAAAAGAGATTTTAATACACAAGGTTCAAAACTTACAACTCCCACGTAGCTACAGAGTAACCAGGCTCCTCCTATGTAGAAAACAACTTTTGACAGCCCCAATATGGAGTGCTAATACATCCTTGTCATAAAAGGAATCAATAAAAATAAATGTGTTAATGAATTTCAAATTCAAATGATTTCCAGCACTTCAATAGAATAGGTGTGAGATTCTCGCAGGTGGTTCAGTCTTTGTAATTCCCGCAAACTTCCTTCAATCTTGTTGAGTTCTGAGTAGAACCGTACCTGACAAGAAAAAAACAGAGACATTTATAGAAAAATATTTTTTAATTATTTTCATGCATCGTCATACTGTGGAACTATCTGTGGTTCTACACGGTTTAAGATATTTAAACCAACCAAACAAAGCAGCTTTTGAAATCCAAATGAGACAGAGGCAGCTGCAATTCATGCTCAGGAAAGAGCACACAGAGGAGGACACACATGATTTGATTCACTATATAATTTGTTGTTGTCTGTCTCCCCCCCTTCTCAACATTCATATTCTGAATCTAACTGAAAATCAAATAATTATTCCAGAAGATGCAACTTACTTGGGCTCTCACAAACTTATGCAGGTTTGAAAGCAACTCCTTTGCTTCTGGCAGCATCACCATGACAGTGAAGTGAGCATCAAGCAACAGGCACATCCAATCCATGATCTGAAGACAAACAAGAAAAGTACACTTACACTTCCCAGTCTGGAAATAACACACATTTGGCTTTAAAAGCTGAACTCTGAGATCAACTTCTAATGCAAAATGCATGGGTTCATATTTTCAGGCATATTTGGGTTTTGACTCTTGAAGTGTTATATCTGACTTCGTACAAGTTACACTGACAGACTTTGTAGAATGAATGTAGATGTCAGTTGATTTTAGATATTCCCCAACTACTCACAGTTACACACCCTAGAAAGGGAAGGAAGGACAGCTCTTAGAATGAGCTGCTCACCTGATTTATTGTGGGAGAGCGTATTCCAGGAAGAGTGGTGTTAACTTTTTCACTGCATTTCACATACAGGTAATATAAATACCTGAGAAATAGCTGAAAGTAGAAAAGTCAGAACATTTGTAAAGGACAAACATTTAATAGACCAAGAGGTTTTGTCCTGCACATGGTAATATTCATAAGGATTTTTAAAATTTTTTTTTTTGTTTTTGAATGCAAACATGGATGCCTGTATACCACACATTAAAAACAAGTTTGATGGTTCTCTTACACCACCCATAGCTGGGTGTTTGAAAATTCTCAGCAATATTCAGTGTAAATTACTTTGAGGGGTAATCACTGTTCCAGGAGATGTGTCAGAGCTCAGATCAGCTTTGTTCTGATGTGTGGGGTTTTTCTGACATCACTGGAAAATCACGTATATGCTCAGGTACACACAGCTCTTTAAGTTCTATTTCAAATTCTGAGAAATGGTGGGTTTTTTTCCTAAACTGAGGGGATCTAGATTTGCATTACATTTGGGATTATACAGAGTTTGTTTCTCATATTTTCTACATTTCTGTTTCTGGTATAACTGACTAAATTACCATGTCTTTTTCCTTTCCTAAAAAGCATCTAAATCAAGCAAAGCTATTATTACTTGCTAACAGAATATGAACATTTTCCAGGTATGCTGAGTCATAAAAAGAATTTCTTACTGACATGTTCTAAAACAAGTTAGGACTACAAATATCAAAGAAATTAATGAAGTATGTGAAAAAATGTGGTATTCCTTAACATAAAATCTTATTAGGCATCCTGATTCATTTTTGTGCATTAGTTTGTTATTCAGAAAGCAGAAAGTGAATTTCTCATATACAGTAGAAAAACTCTCTTCCCTTTCCCTCACCAAGAAATAATAATAAGGGTTTAAAAACCTTTTAATGTTAAAATACTTACAATGGCTTGTCCAGCTGGAAGGTTTTTCAGGTGAGGCAAAAGAAATGTTTCAGTGTAAGCTGAATGGAGAACAGCATTTCTGTGCAGTGCTATTAAGGGAACAACATTGTAGGAAAAACACCAGTTTCTAGAAACCAGAGTGAATTCTAAAGAAAATATTTCTCCAGATTTTTGAATCTTATTTCTACAATGAAAAATCGACAGCAACTGAACCATCACGATAGATTTAACTTGAACAGATCTGTCCACTGCAAGGGTGTAACTGCCTGAAGTGTTTGAACAGGCAAATACCCAAAGCACTGATACCTTTTGTCTTAAGTAGAGAAAGATTATTGCAAAAGTGTAATAAAACCAAGTTTAAATCAGTGTAGATATATTCTAAAACCTAAATGTTTCTATTTATATTTTAAACAGTTTTTCTACCTTTACAAGACCTGAGAAACTTTCAGCAGTAACAGAGGAACAGAGGCTGTGCCTTCTGGCACAAATAAAACATCCACAGCACATGCAATGCTCTGGCTTCCCTTCATGGAGAGGATACAGCAGTGCTGCCTTCTGAGGCCCAACAGGGCAGGAGTCATCATCGCTCCAGGGCTGGCTTTGCTTTGGGATTTTGGTACCACACATGTCCTGGTCCATCTCTGCACCAAAACCATTTTCTACAATTTCAGTCTTAACTTCTTTATTGTCGAATTCAACATCAATGTAACAGATCACAGAATCTAGATTTACATCTATGTTCTGAAGATGGGATTCACTCATGCTGTGGAACAAAATTTCAGACATTTAACACTTTTATTATTAGCTTTAAAATCAGCAGTGTCATCAACACACACAATGAACTCTTTGAAGCTTATTATGAAAACAAAAGCAGACTAAAATTTGGCGAAGAAAAAAGGAAAAGATTTCAAGTTACCTTAGAAATGCTTTCAGGCAAGCATAAGTAATTTCTTCAGGAATATCAGGAAACCGTTCTAGGCAGAGTTGTAAGAGATGCATGTCTTTTTTCTCCAAAGCAACAGCCATTAAATCTGGACATAAACTATAAGAATATGAAATCAATAGATTGCACAGTCCACACTGAGAACTAAACTGACAACTAAAGTAATAATACTAATCTTCCTCCCTAGATAGATTTTTATGTAAAATAGCAACTTCATCAGAAAATAAGCACCTTTGGTACTAAACTCTGATAATTCAAGAGCAGCTTAGAAGAATTTTATTTCTACTTCTTTTAATTTTAGTTTTAAAGACTACTCCTTACACTTCAAAAAATGCAGAGTCACTACCTGTAGGACAAGTCCCGTGTTTCAACAATTTCCTGCAGGAAATGTTGAGGGTAGAACTTTGGATTTCTTTTACATCTGTCTGTAAGGGCAGTGACCACACAGCCAATGGTGGCTTGCAGATCTGGGGTTGGTGCTTTTGCCATCAGTTTTCTCAATTCAGTTTCCAACACATAATTAGAAGCATCCTGGAAAAGACAAATACTGTGCAAGTCAGAAGTACATGGCACATGTTTGAGAACTGCCCTGGCATTAATTAGACCAAGTAGAAGCAGACCTATTTTGGAATTCAAGTTACAGAAATTTACAAAAATTCCTCACCATTCTGTGTTTTGATAAGATAGGTTTTCTCAAGCATGAAAGAGCCAAATGAGGAAATTCCTCGCTCTGAACTCAGGTAAGCAGTAACTGCTCATGGATTAATAACCTGTTACATCAGTGACAATACCAAGGTGTCCAGCCTGAACTGTAGGTAAGTTTCCCTCCCTGTGTGACCTATCACAGCACTTGCAGCAAGTTCTAGGAATGAACTAGATCTTATTGCTGTATTTGCAGTGGAATTCCTGACAATTCCTCTGACTTCCTACAGCTGAAAAGCCTTCAACAAAATTAAAGCCATAAATAAGCAAAGTTCAGATGAAATAGCCTCCCTTATTTACTGTAAGAGACTGCCATTAAAAACGAACAAATCTGTGCAGGTTTCCAGAACCCAGCCATCATAAGCCCTGTATTGTACAGTTCCCAAAACATGCTCCTATGACAAAACCTAATTTCATCATGCCCAAATGCTGTTCTTGCACAATAATGATAATAACAATATCCTTCACCTCACCTGTTCAAGGCAGCTTGGCCAACCTGATATGTGCAAGAGGACATGGAAAGAGGTAACAGCCTAAGAGACACCTAGAATATTCTGAGAGTGTCTAAGCACTACTTCAGGATATTTGGGTTACTTACTTTGAGATTTAGTAAGAGCTGCCCAACTGATAAAGTCTCCGGCTGTTGCTCAGTAACAGTGCTCCTTCTTGATCTTAACTGTGGTAAAGAAAAACACAGAGTTATTATTCGGCTCCAAAATACTTAAAGCAAGATACTTAATTTCAAGCAAGATAATGGGACACTTCATGTGTCAACTTGCTGTCCGGACTATGATTACTAACTCCGAGTCCAGAAACAGTGCTAGAAACAATCAGTAACAGATAAAGTGAAATTTCTTTCTGCTGCAACACCTAAAAGTAACAGCATGGGGAAGAGACAAGACAAACAACCATCTCAAACCACACCAATGCTAACTTACATTCATTCTGGACTCTGCTTTCAGAGCTACAGACTCCTGGGACTGAAAGGAAACCACCAGCTCTTCATCTTCCAGAGTATTCCAGTTCACAAATGAGGACACATCTGGGAACACACAAATGAAACTACATGAAGATAACACTTACAGCACATTTATTGAAATATGAATATTGCATCAACTTCTTATGCTAATAGATATTTTCTAAACTATAAAGCAAGTGATTTTATGCCAAGAAAATTGCCAGTTTTATTTTAGCAGCAGGTAATTTTATGGTCTTTTTTACACTGTTTCTCCATTTTGCCTCTGGGAGCAGAAGTTGTTATTACACAATTTATCCTGACCATTACTTGCAATGTTTTACCAATGCAGTGTTTAATTAAAACCACTATGACAGTACAATTTCAAATTGAAGTTCACAAACTAAGGTTTCACATTACCCTATCCAATCACATACTCCTTGAAAATACTTTCAAGGAAACAGCACTTCACTTTGTTTTCAGTATTCATCACCAGCATTCCAGTGTTGTCAGTAATTCCAGCATCTGAATGACAACTCAGGTTAAGCAAAGCCACAATAAATTCAGACATTTGTGTGCTTTGGTGTTCCCAGCACCAGTAAATTTAACAGCCTGGAACATGGTACAGTGTGAAGTTGCTTCCAGTTGTTTAACTGCAATAATTTTATAGGACTATGTTAAAATAATTTTTATACAATTTCAGACATCTTCCTTTTACAAGATCTTTTCACTGTAATTATTAAAAAAAGAGAAAATCTTACCAGAGGTTTGACTGCACTTGAGCTTTCCCACAGCAGCTGCCAAGGATGATGTTTCACACTTGTACATAATTACAGTCAGCACTTTCCCATGAATCAGAAAAAATTTTTCCTCATAACACCACAACTGCAAAATATTAAAGTGTATCATTAATGAGATGAGCAGAAAGTTCCTGCACTGATGAGTTCTGTGTTCAGTGATTTTATTCACACCAAACAATCATGGCTATGAGAAGTGACAAAGTACCAAATTATCACAGAAATTCTTTCAGGTCACCATCCCCCCAGTGAATATTCTGACAGAAACTACTCATCAACTGGTCAGTATTAATTTTGCTGCAGAAGTTGCAATTACTGCTCCTCCAGTACCAGCAGAGCTCTGCAGCCCAGCACTCCCTCCCCTGCTGCCCAATGCACAAAGCTCAAGGACCCCAGACCCACGGCTGAGCTTTACCTGGCCGCTGGTCCCCAGGGGCAGCTCCTTTGACGTTTGCAACGTCTGAAATTTTGTATTCCATATGGTCAGGCACTCTGAGGGAAGTAAGAGACAGATGAGACCAAAAAGCAACATAAGTGCTACATTTGCTTTTGCTACTTTCAGTTACAAACACTGGAAGAAACAGAAATAACTGTTTGAAACCAGCTCAGTCAGTATTTAGCATTAGGAATTAACAACACTCAGGTTAAATCTCAATTTAAAGAAAAGTTGATTTTCCAGGGAAGAGCTTTAAACCAGAAGCTGGCACAAGAGAGAAAGCACAATTTTCCCACCTAGTGCTCTGCCCAAGGAAATGTTACACCTTACAACATCTTAATATGATTTTTCAAGCTACCTCTGGGCTCTCTCCTAGGTGCAGTCAGACTGCCCAACACTGCAACGTGGTCTTTGTCCAGGGCAACTAAAGATGTTCCTTTCAGAACAGTTTCAGATGCTGAAAAGTTTAGTAGTAGTGACTTGGATAAAATTTCTTTTTCTTCTTCCTCTTCAGTATCTTGCTGCAGAGGTACCAGAACCCGGTACACAGAGTCATTGGAATCTGTCAAAAGAAAAATAATAATCACTCTTTTACAATTGTTTTTTGTGAAAAAAAAAACCTGTTTGATATCACATGGCAAAAGGACATCCAAAAAGAAAAACATCCAGTGAATGCTGAAAGAATTAATACAGGATATTTAAAGGACTTATTATGATCCAAAGCAGCAAAATAAAGATACAGCAATAAAGCTGCAATGAGATCTGCAGGGTACAAATGATCACAGGTAGGAACAGTTGGCCTTTGCAACCATTAAACTATCAGGAATCTTTAATTACTACTTGTAGCTCTTTCAGGAAGTTTAAAAAACTAAAAAATATTAAGCAGCAAATCATAAATATTAACATTTTATGTCATTTCATACAATTCTTTGCTTCTTTATCACAACCCATTAACAAATATAACTTACACAAACACAGAAGTGTGACAGTTTGGTTTGTTATATGTGCTGTGAAACACACTGGCTTGGCTGATTCCTGTTGTTCAAGCTTGTATTTGTGTAGACTACTCAGCTTAGGTTTCTGTACATAGACAAAAAAATCTTCATCCTAAAATAAAAAAAGAAAATTTTCCCTTAAATTACACAAAGAAGATAAAACAGAAATTCAGGTATCAGTACTGCTTAACTTATGATATTTGAAAGAATTAGGAAATTGTATTTTCTATAGGACATATAGAATAATTTGGAACAGTCTGCAGACTCTAACCAGTAAAGAAAATTCTTATTTGATGCAGCAAATGGATTTACAGGAAGAAGTATTAGCATAAAGACAGATTGATGTATAATTCCTTTTTTAAAACATACATGCTATTCAACAGTTCTTCACAATGAGCAATGAAGAGTCACACAGTGCTCACCATGCTTCATCTTATTAATTGTTCTCTGCAGTTCTGAGAGCCCTGAATGCAACACAGCTTCCATTTAACTGCTGTATTGATTATATCAGGATAATGATTCCACTAAAAGCTCTTAAAATCAAATGAAACTGGTGATGGATTTTGAAAAAAGCACTCGGGTCTCCTGCTATGAGAGTTTTGAAAATAAAAAGTATTCTACTCACTTTCTCAGTAGTGAAAATTAAGACAGGTTGTTGGCCTTCCATAAAAGCTCCACTCCACCTAAAACCAGAAAGCTGGATGAACATCCTCCAAATTCTAGGCTTGCACAAAGTCATACCACTATTCCTTAGCCACCTTCTAACTTTTAGGAAATCTCTATAAATAACTCTGATATCTCAGAAGAGAGGAGTCACCATCACAGTCAATTCCTCCAGGCAAGAATCATCCCAAAGTGGCATCACTTACCTGATGACTTCACCTGAGATGACATTTTCAATCTCCTGCTGAGGGGCTTCCAGGAGCACATCCAGCGTCCGAACGCCGCCTCCCCTGAACAGCACCACCGGCCCCGCCTGGGGCAGGGAATGGATCCTGTACACATCTGCTGAGAGCTGCAAGAACAAAACCAGATCTCTGCTCCCTGCTATACTATACCCCAAAAATGAGTGCTTATTCATTATTTTAACTTTTTCAAATAAACTTTTAACAGAAGAATGATGAACCGTTAAGATTCTTAATAACATAGATCTAGTAGCTGCTGATTTGCTGAAATGCCACAAATAATGCAAATACCCAATAAAAATCCAGGAAAATGTCCTGATGAGCATCACATTCCTGAAACACATTAGAAAAAACATGTGACAGGAGGTCACACAACTGCTCTACAGCAACACACAAAATTATGTTTAACACATCAACCAGCAGAGCACAAAGATCTGTAATTGAACACAATTCATCATCTTTAGAAAGTCCTCAGAAATGCTGGCCTTGGCACTTCTCACTTTAAGAGAAATATTCTGATGATAAAGTCAGTGCAAGTGGATTCCCTACAATACTCCACAACATCATGAAGCACAAATTAAGCTAAAATGCAATATGGCCAATACTATGAAAATTAGAACAGTTTTTCCCTCCACCAGGATCCAAAATACACAGAAGAGAACACATGAAGGAGACTTACTGTTGCTTTAAAGGCTTTGTCCAAGTTAATGTCCTCATTCTTCCATATTCTTAAAACCTTTAAGAGAAGCATCATTTTTAGGTAAAACAGTAACCACAGACTTCTCAACACTCAAAATACCAGCTACTGCAACAGGAAGAAAACACAGTGAGTATTCACAGTGACCTGAGTGGGAACTGCCCCAGGAGGGAGCAGAAACAGCACGAGCAGAAACCAAGCTCAGAAATCCTGAGTTGGAAAGAAAGGACAGGAAAGAATAAAGAAACAGACACAGCAGAACTCTGAATGAAAGTAGATCAGAGTGATGGAGACAGGTGAGATACAGGTGGCCTGGTTCTCACAAGCAATGCAAGGCCAGGAGTGATATTTCATCAACAACAATAAAAAGCCAAAGGCTCAGCATGATCTAAGCAAATGCTACTCATACACAGAGAAACTTTTAACTGTGGAACAAGAGCAGAAAAACAAGGATGGGGGTGTGAATTATTGTAACCACTGCAGTACCATGATCATGCAGCTGTAAATGTCACCCAGGCTGCAACAGGATAAAAAACTCATCCTTAGGGAGGGTATGCACGAGGCACTGAGAACCTCCTGTGTTCAAAGGCCTGCCAGACCACGGTGCTCAGCACAGAAGCTGCTCATGTCACCACTGTGCCCAGGGCTCCCCACACTTGCAACCAGAAATGCCACACTGCTGATCTTTTCCTACCTGCACTCCCTCAGGACCCACCACATCCTTTTTCCCTCTAAAGGAGGATGAAGGCTCTCACCTTGTCATCATGAACTGCGATGTACTCGTGGGTTTCAAAGTTGCACACGACAGGACAGGTGAGAATCTGCCCATGCTTGACTGACCAACAGCCCAGGGGCTTCTGATCCGAAATCTACAGTCAGAACAAAGACACTGCAATTAAAATGTAACATATGAAAGACCACTTTGGGGACTTCTCTCATGTAAGAAAGGAAATGTGAAGCAGTCACATCTGGCCTGAATTAAAATATTAAAATATGAAAATTGCTATACTCAGAAATTCCTCTTGAGCATTCCTGTTTCCACCTCTAACACCAACAGTTTCAGAATAACAGGGAAGAACTCTACGTTATTTAGATTTCTTTTCATGTAAGAAATAACTTTGACCTGTAACAGTCTGAAGGGCTTATGCCATGAAGCACAGGTACAAGGCACAGCTTTTTCAAAGGGCAGATATTAATTTTATCACTAGTGTAATTTGTTTTTACTGACTAATTCAATCATATACAGACTTGTGCTTTTCTCTTCCTATTTCAAGGTGAGTTATTGAGACCAAGAACAGTGGATTTTGCAGTCTGAGCTCCTGTTCTGTGTGATTCACACCTGACTACTCTGAGGGCACAACCCCCTCTCCTCACCCCAGAGTACACTGGGCATATTTACAACACAGCGTTGTCACATATTGTCTTGGCAGTGGGAATAAACAACCCAAAAAGAAGTTGTATAATCAACCCACTTAGATCATGGAATGGCCTGGGTTGGAAGGGACTTCAGATCACAAAGTCCCACCCTGTGCCATGGCCAGGGACACCTTCCACTGTCCCAGAGTGTTCCAAGCCCCGTCCCACCTGGCCTTGGACACTTCCAGGGATGGGGCAGCCACAGTTGCTCTGGATAAAAATAATTTTAAAAAAAGACACAGCAGAACTCTGAATGAAAGTAGATCAGAGTGATGGAGAGAGGTGCCAGGGACCCACCTCACAAGGAACAATTCCTTCCCAATACCTAATCTAAACCTACTCTCTGTCAGTTTAAACCCATTCCTGCTAGTCCTGTCACTACAATCCCCAACTGCATGATGTGATAATCAACTAAACACAGAAACTCAAATATTCGCCTTAAAGCTTCTTATGATGGTCTTCTGAACAGAGACCAGAACACACTTTCATTTTCAGGTACTGCAAACTAAAGTTCCTGCTGCCAGCAGGACGGCAGCTGACACTGAGCTGACAGCCCAGAACCCGGCACTGCAGGGAACACGCACTGTGGCTTCGGGAAAGTGTTTTTTGGGCCGGGGAGTGGACACAGATCATCAGCAGAAGGAGAAATACGCGAACATGCGCCTGAGCCGCCCCGTGTTCCCGAGCAGAGGGAGCGGGGGCAGCGAGGAGCGCAGGGGGCAGAGCATGGCCGGGCCGGGCCGGGCCGGTGCCGCTCCCGGGCCGGGGACAGCGGGGCTGGCCCAGACAGGCCCGGAGAGAGCGAATAGGGGAAGAGCGCGGCCCCGGCCCAGACCGGGACACCCCCCCACGCCGGCGCAGCCGGGACAGCGCTGCCGCCCCCGGGGCACGCGCGGGCGGTACCTTGAAGAGCGTGGCGGCCCGGCCGCGCTCGGTGAGCAGCACGAGGTCCCGGCCCGGGCCCGGCTCCAGGCACAGCCCAGGGCCGCCGCCGCCGGGGCCCGGCCCGCGCAGCGTGAAGCTCTCGCACAGCGCCGCCATCTTGGCCAGGCCCGGCTCTCGCGAGAGTTGGCGCGGCGCGCGCACGCCCGCGTAACCCGGGGCGGGGCCGGCCGGGGTCGGGACAGACCCGGCACTGTCGCGACAGGGAGCGCGTGCTGTGGTCGTGCGGCCGTGCCCGGGCGGGCCTCGCCTTCCCCGAGCGCTCAGGGCGGAGGGGCAGCGGGCTGCGGCTGAGGGTGTGCGAGCCCGCTGCGTGCCGGGTGTGTTCGATACTGTACATGTTGTAAAAGCTGAGGAAAGCGGGTGACAGCTGTCTCGGGGCGGTGTCACAGAGCGGGACAGTCGGGTCCAGGGCATGGCCCTCGCTCAGGTGTGCCCGGTGCATTCCGCGCACTGTGCCCATCGCCCCGCGGCGGATCTCAGGCTCGTCCGGCAGCGCCGGCTGCATGCTAATGAGGGGTCGGCTTATGCTAATTACCGGGTCACGTGCACGCCAATGAGAGGGGTCACCTCTCTGTCAATGAAGGTCACGTGTATGCTAATGAGGCGGTCACGTGCGCGCTAATTTGCACGCGGACGGGCGGTGGAGGCTTCTCTGGGGTTTGAGGAGCGCGCAGGTGGCGCTGGGTTTGGGCTGGCCTGGGCTGCGTGCGGCGCAGGGGGATTGTCCCCGGGCAGGGGGCTGCTCTGGGGTTGTCCCCTGGGCAGCACAGCCCGGCCCTGCTCCCCGCGCAGCCGGAGAGCCCCATTCGGGTTTTCACCGCTTTGTACTTTCCTGTGTAGGACTTTGCGTGTGTGCAGATCTCAGTGCAGCCCTACCCAAGCTGTAGAAGGTCAGGGCGGGTCACTGGGGTCACTCTGGGCCTGGGCACTGTCCAGTGACCCAGCGGCTGCCGAGATGTCCCCGGCGCCGCGCGGGCTCTGTCCCCTTTGCTCCGTGCCATTCCCAATTTAAAACATTTCCAGTCCCCTCTTTGTTCCCCTGTCCTGTCCCACGCTGCTCTGAAGCTTTTCCCTCCTGAATGAACGCTGCCGCTCCTCTGGAGCAGGGAAGGCTTAGTTTCTATGGAGAAAGTCTCGGTGTAAAAGCTGTAAAGAACCGCTGTGCGAGGGAAATTTCTGTAGACTAAAATTAGCTGACTTGGAGACAAGCCTGAGAGGATTCGAGAGCTCTCCTTTCCAGTATTTTCCAGTTATTTGGTGCAACACTGAGCTGCCAAAGCCTGCATAAAGAATTCGATTCCCCACTGAAAAACTTCCTTGTCAGCCAAATGATCATTTACAACTGAATGGGCCAATGCCAGACTGATGGGGCACCTGCCCGGGTAAAACCTTTACAGAGCTGGGGCACAACAGAACCCAGGAGAGGCTGTAAGTGCTTTACATTTTCCTCACAAAGCAATTTCTTTGCGCTGTTTAACTTTGAGGAAGTGACTTGCAGAGCTGGGGTAGAAATGTCAATGGTACATGTTAATGAGGAGGTTCCTGCCTAGAGGAGTCCCAGTAAAACAGCCACCATTGTAAAGAATAGTTGTTGGTAGTTTATTTACAACAAAATGCAACGAAAAAGACAAAATTAAAAATAATAAATAACTTGGAAAAAACAGAAACTAAGTGATATGAGAAAAATGACAGTCAAATTCTCCTGCTGAGCCTTGCACTATTGAACGTGCAGAGCAAACCAAGACTTGGTCCTTCTTTGATGGTGCTGATGCATTGCCTGATGTTGCCATCAGTGCTCTAAAAAAAAGAAATTAATTACTGGACATAACAAAATCACATGGAATTATCACAGAAATTAAATTAACCAATAAAACCTGTTTTAGTGACACCACAAAACTACAGGAGATCATAATTCAATGACCATGCTGTTCATTTAAAGCAAAATATTTTAGACTTATTTAGCAATTTTAACTTACACATAGAAAACCAAGTCCAAACAATGGCAACAGAAAATCTCCTATTGACAAGATCTTGAATTCTCTCTTACTGCACTCACTAATTCATAAAAAGCATATACATTTGGCTTATTTCAAAGGATAACACATTGTTTTGAAGTTATAGTGCAGCAAGCTTCAAAGCAATTTTAGCAAAGTATAGCGGTCTTGTTACAAACTGAAATTCAAGGAACAAATATTTCAGTTTCAAAGTCTCTACAGCAGCAATTAATGCAAATTGGCTACTAGATGTCACAAAATCACCTTCCAGAATAATCAAAAAAGCCAAAGAACAAGGTCAAATAGTTTCTTTCCATAGGATTTGTCCAATCCTTTACAAAATTAACCATTACATTCATAAGAAATCCCATTGAGTACATTTCATGTGCTGCTTCTCACAATTTTTGTGGGTTCCTCCTTTCTTGATTTTTTAGGAGATCAACCCTTCTGAAGCTACACTGAATTGCCAGTTGTTTTGTAATGGTTATTCTAGCCAAAATACACAAAAGTACAAGCAAAGCCTGGAGGTTTTCATAGAAAGCTGAACAAACTCATCACAGTTTTTGCTCTGAACTGTATTTTCCTTGATAAACAATTCCTTGCCAAGTCCTAGCAGAGCTGCATCACGGAATTCTTGTCACTGTGGCAGAGAAGAGGAACATGGCTGTGTTCACCATGCTCTGAGGCTGAACTCAGTAAATAATCACAGCAAAGTTTGTTTTTGCAAACGAAGTGAGGAACACCTGCAAAGCTCTTTCTTTTAATCCTAATAAATATGTCTGAAAACACAACAGAAAGGGAAAAATCAGTACTGAAAACTCAGGATGTTACACTGAAATACTCAGACTTTCCTTCCTTCTCATTTCATTTCATGTGTGCCTGCTGGGAATATTCTAGAAAAAGCTATCTTACCCTAAATAGCAGCCAACCAAACAGAAAAAGGCATTTTAAGATCATATTGACCAGATGGGTGATGACTGCTGGGGAAAGCAAGGCAGGACTCAGCACTGGGTACTTCCACAATTTGTGAAAACCTGGGATGTTCTTATCCAAAGCAGGGGCACCCCACACATCTTTTAATTGGCCTTGGCTGGGCAGCAGCATGAGGCAGTGGCTGTTCCTGACCCTGACTAAAGCTGGGAACAGCTTTACACAGGGAGTGTCCTGTCTCTCTGACACTCCAGGATCCCTGTCTCTCTCCTACATCTCTGCCAGGCAGGTATTCAAATCTGTCCTGTTCAGGTAGGCTAATGATTTTCACAAATGACTTATCCCCAAACCTACTCAATATAATGATTAATGTATTGGAAATCAATCAGTTAAACATGAGTGAATGTGGGACTGCTGTGATGTAATAATCTGTGTCAAACCCAGATTCCAAAATGTGAATAGAAACAGTCACGTGTGAGCAGTAGGACACTGAATAGAGTTGAGCAAATTTGTCTTGGACAAATTAAAAATCCATTGAAACAGACTTTCAGGTGGAGCAGACCTGAATTTTTTCTGTATGGACCAAAGTCAGGCAATAAGAAAACAACCAATGTGTTATGTTTTCAAAGGTTTCCCTTTGATGCCAATGTTCCAATCTTGATACTAAACCAATAATAACAATAAAATGATTACACATGATCCTGTGATCCCACAATGTGCACCCTTGTTAAGCTGAAATCATAAACCAATGTAGGAAAGCTTTGCTTTCAGTATTACAGCAGCTTCTTTTTAAACAAAACAGCATCACCCATCAGGTCACCAATGACTCGGAATTACCAGCTCTGGGAAAAAAGCAAAGCCAAGCATGGACAGGACATGGGAGAATGCAGGAAGTCAGACCACAGCAAACCTACAGAGAGCTCCTGGATTTTGCTGGCTGCAGGATTCCCCCTATCAGACAAACGAACACTTGTTTCAGTGCAGGTTGGCAGTGGAATTACTCCTGCTACTAAAACTTCCTCCTAAATACCACACATTCCACAAAACTTGTGCTGCAGCTGCATTTCAGCCACCGTGCCCCAGGTCTGGGCACCCCCAAACTGAGTGTTCAATATTCAGTGACAGCTCAGCTTTGCAGAAGTCTCTTTTTTCCTCAATCCATGAACCATCAGTGGTGGCACAAAGTCTCACCCCTGGGATCAGGATTCAGGTAGGAGCTGTCATTCATTCCCTGGGGATTGAAGTGGCTCAGTGATGTTACCAGGAGACAGGAGCTGCAGCAGCCATGGAACAGCAGCTTGTATGGAAGAGAGCAAAGTGCCCCAAAGGGGACAGCAGGGAAAGGTTCTCACCCGGTTCATGCTTTGAAGAGGAAGGAAGGAAGAGACCACTCCTGCCATTCATTTTTCTCCTTCTTCCACCACCTACACTTCCCTCTGGGAAACATCCTTGTCTACAATTGAATTCCTGAGATTGAAGAGTGATTTCACACACAGACCAGGAAGAGCACTTCTGGTTCCTCAACATCACCCACGGTTCGTTTGCTTTTTGAAGTGACTGATTTTGTGCCCCTTCCTCCAACGAGGCAGTGCCTGGACCCAGCTCCCTGTCAGATTGTTCTGTGTAGCAAAGATGTGAGGCAGGAAAGAAAAAGGAGTCTCCTGTTTTCTTTCCTTTACATTCAAGGTCTCCCAACCTGACTACTCACTCTTCTTGCAGTGAGAAAAAAAACAAAACAACAGAATTCATTGCTTTTGTTTCTCAACTGGCACAATTCAGCTGCTGTTTTCAATGTCACAGAACACCACTGATGAACACCAACACTGAGCTCACAAAAGGACAGGGGAGAGCTAATAGAATACATTATCTACAAGAAATGGGTGGTTCCTTTAACAAATTCTGTGCAAGGTAGAAATAGTTCAATGGCCTCAAAGTCAATATAATTAATTACAACTGGGGCTTTGATACAGTGATATTTTAGGTTTGAAAATATTTGTGTTTTGTGTTTTAGGCCCCAAATCCTGAGTCATATTAAGCAAAATGTGGATCTGTTGGTGTTCAAGTACAATGAGTTACAGATCAAAGGTTTATGAACACACAGGAGAAGCCTGAGAGTGGGAAAGATTTTAAAATTGGTTATAAGAAAATGGGAGGGTTTTTTTTTCTGTTAACCCTGCATTCTAGTTGGCACTAATTTGCCTCAGAAGTCCTTGGCAGATTTACTTAATACCTACTCCTAATTATAAATGCTGTGACCTAGATGAGGGTTTGCAGGCAGAATACTGCTACAGAAAGATTGGTTTTTGTTTATAGCATCCCCTCAGACTGTTCCATTGATGTCAGTAAGATGCACCATATGGCTTGAAACACTACTTTAGGAATATATAAACTACTTTCTCTTGCATGCACTTTTCAGAAGGTTTTAAGGATCAGGTCTGAAGAAAGGAGTCATCTTTCCACACTGGAAAGATTATTTGAAACAAACAGAAAAACCCAACCAACAAACCACCACGACCTTTGTAGCAATTGAGCTATGTCACTCTTGCTGTGGCAGACATGGCTTATCAGGAGGAAACATGCAGGGTTAATTTAAAAGTTTTTTTTCGATGGATCTGGAAGAGTAAGAGTTTCTGGAGCGGACTTTTTCCGAGGCCGATCTTTGGGAACTGTTAGGAAATCAGGAGCATCTGTGGAGAGAGGAGTTGATGGAGCACTAGATGGAGCACTGCGGGTTGAGGAAGGCATGGAAATGTTAGAGATAGATATTGCCGGTGGGAAAATCCCAATCTTCTTGTTGGTAGCTTCCTGAGTGGCTCGTTCAAACTCTCGGACTTCATCCATTGTCATGTCTTCAACGAGAAGGAATGAAAGACAAAGGCATATCAGAATAATTTCAAATAATCATTTCATTAACTCAGTTAAACTACTTCCATCCAAATCCTAAATCAGGGAATGATTGCTTATCATGCATCTCATTAAGTGATTCTCCACATGAATGCCTCCCCATTGTAAGGCGCTGACTGGAGCACAATGAGCACAATGTAAAGGAAACAAAGTTTTAAGTACATTAATCACGTACTAATGCTTCTTCTACCTGGGTCTGAGCTGAATAAAGATTGCTGCCTCTGTAGTTGCTGGGAAAATCCAGCTATTCCACAGGGAACTAAAGAGTACATTTGGATACAGTCAGCAGGTAGCATTTTTCAGAACTTCAAACAAAATACAACTGAAAGGGATTTTAAATTTTTCATTTAGATTATGAGCCCAAGCGGGCAGAGGGTTGTCATGGTTTGTTCATCTGCTGCAATTATCAAGAGATGAAAAATTCTCTCTCCTTCCATTGACTTGTAGCTGCAGCCTCATGCACAGGACCGAGCCTGTTTCGCTTTTCCACTGCTAAAGCCTAAAGAATTCCCTCTCACTTGAGAAAGCCACCACATTCAAAGCCGCACTTCCCAACTTTCCATCGGGAGCTGCACTTAAACCCCGCTGGGCAAGTGACAAATCCACTGCTCAGCTCCCCGCAAAGCGTAGGCAAATGAGATGAGGAACTAAAGCGCTTGGGAGTGGAAAGTCGGGTTCCCAGGAGGTGTCCCGGGGTACCGGGGCTGTCCCGGGGTACCGGGGCTGTCCCGGGGTACCGGAGCTGTCCCGGTGTGCCGAGCCCACAAGAGGGCAGCGCGATCCCAGCCCGGCGGGCTCTGCCGGAGCCGAGCCGTGCAAAACCTCCCGTCAAAGCCGCAGGGAACGACATCTGCTACAAACTGGGAAGTTGAGCAGAAAATCAGCAAGGCTCTTCTGGAACCTGCTGCTCCATGTCTGCAGCGCCTGCAAAACTCCCACCGAGCCAGCTGAAGGCAATGTTAATATTTTTGCTGAATGGCAAGTTAAATTCATAAATTTGAAGAATTTAATTAGACCATTTATAGATTCTTTGAACTACGAAAGCTCAAAAACCTAGAAATAAAACCAGTAGTCTTTTAATCAGTTAAGAAATCTCACACATTGGCGTGTCTGAAGCACAGGAACAGCAGTGTGGATTACCAAATATGTGACAAGATTCTGTCCTTCCAGGGCACTGGTGCTTTTTACCCGGACCCAGCTGCAGATATGTGCAACCTTGGCTGTCGAAGGAGCTTTCTGTTGTGTTCCAACATCACATTCAATAAACAAAATCGTGCATGGTGCTGCCTTTGCTCCCCCTGCTCCACATCCCAGGGACCTTTCCAGCCCACACTGGCACTCACTAGGAGTGAGAAACGCCGGGTTCAGATCTGGCAGAAGTGTTGGCAATAAACAGATGGTCCCAGGGGAACTCTACCTACTCGTGTTGGAGAGAGGTTTGAACCTGTTGTGCTGGTTTACATTTCGTTTCACACCCTGTAACAGTGGGGAAGTGTTTCTGCACTCAAAGTGTCCCAAATCCCCCTGAAATCCCAGGGATTTTGATTGAGGGATTCTGCAGGACATGAACCAAAAGCTGTCTTGGATAAATGAGGGGCACAGTAAGGTTTCTCAGTGCACTGTCTTTTGAAGTGAAGTCTTGCTGAGTGGAGCCTCCAAGACACTTAATTTTCAATTCAGCCATGAAACTCTTCAATTGACTTTTACTTTTTAGCTTGTATTTGCTTTAATTTCCTTCTGCTGTGATACACACTCAAGTAAAAAAAAACCTCACACTGAGCTAGGAGGACTCAAATTCACTTTTTTTTTTTTTTCATTAATAACAACTTGTGTTCTGACCTCAATGACAATTTTTCCACATGGAAACTACAGGTGGCAGACTTCATTCAGAACCAAATCCTGAAGCGTAGAGCCAAAATCTGAACTTATTCTCTGCTGAGGAATAACCTTGATGTCAGCGAAGCTGCTGTGTCATGAACACAAGAATTACCTTCCTGGGGACAGCTGGCACTGAGCAAGAGCCAAGGACAGACTTGGAGCCCTTCAAGCTTTGCCCCACACTGATTACATGACTAAACCCAGCATTGAGTTCCACAGCACCATTAGCAGAAATAAAGGAATAATGACATTTCAGGAACAAAGGCCACTGCATCTTCTCTACTTGCAGATTATCAATCTCTAATTTTAGGCCTCTACTTATGGGGCCCAAATTAGGTAATTAATTACTTTATGAAATCTCCAGACTTTGAACCAGAGAACCTACACAGAAACCTTTTCCACAAACCACTGTTACATACTTCTGAAAATACTTCCCACCTTGTTGGTAGCTGATCAATGAAGGAGACATTAAAGTTACCTTGAAAAGAGTGAATAATTCATTAGATTTTTTTTTTTTTTCCTGGTGAAACAAAGAATTTCATGAGTCCCACAGAAGTTTTCCACTCCCCATGTTCTTGGCTTTTTGACTGGACCACTGTGAACTCCTGCACTTTTTAACTATTCAAAGAATAGAAAGTAAAAATCCTCTTCAACTTCCTCTTTATGCATCCAAATGAAATTTGAGCATTGTGTTTTCCTGGAAGCCAGAGAGTTGTATAGGAGCCCAACCCCACCCTCCCTTACATAACTGGCAGGATTACAGTGCAAACCAAAGGCAGGATTGCACTTCATGGAGAAAGATTCTGTTCTTATTGAAGCAAAACGTCCCCAAAATTCCACTGACTGATCAGCAATTGGTTGCCCTTTTCTGGTCTGTGCAGGTGTATTGGCTGAGGATGGGCAATATGTTTTAAAAATTGACATACTCTTGCTTTGGCATGGCTCTCTATTTCATCCACAGTAGATGAATGTTGGTTGCAAACTTTAATGTTGGTTTTTTCATGCATATTTTTCTCGTATTCTCGAACATCATCCATAGTCATATCTGTAAAAAGTTCAAAATTGTTGGCATTTTCCATTGATTCATTGCAAATTTCATTTTTTTCTTTTCCAAAAGAGAAGGTTCTAGGAACACAAAGTCTTTCAGCAGAAGCCAACAAAGGATTTTTTAAAAAGCAAGGAGCAACTAGCTTTATGAAAATTGCCTCATAAAGGTAGTTGTGTCAGCCAAGGAAGGTGCAAGGTTAAGTCAAAGGGAGTCAGAGAACAGGAAGGAGTGGAAATTGTTTAGGAGTATCTGTGTAATGTAAGGTAGGCAGGAAGTACTGAAGTGCAGGCCTTGGCAGAGGCCAAGATCTTCTAAAGAGATTTTAGAAGATCCTTTGGAATAAAGGATAGATACAGAAATATTATAAATATTTACTTACCTTTCCAGGACTTGCAAAAAGAGTTTTTGTTAACTTTGCATTGTACATCTCATAACCAACAAAACTGTTTGTTTTAGAGCTCACACCAGTTTAGATTCCAGAAACTAGCACTTAAACTGGGAATTGAATTAATAGTGACTATGTTAATGGTTGTGTAGCCTCAAGCAATTGAATGAATGATGACAACTAGAAATATCCCACAAATGAGGCTGATCCCAACAGGATCACTGAGCACTGCCCAGCCTGTCAGGTGCTGTGCAACACCAGGCAATGTTTAACACCTTCAACAGGATTTGTCACCAACCACAACTCCAGCAAAAACATAAAGAATCCAATCATTGACCCGTGACTCTTGTGAGTATTCCCATGCTTTCCATAAATCCACTGCAGAGTGAGGAGTCAGAACAGGAGCAGTGTCAGAGTTTGGTCTGTTCTTTATGAGGCTTTGGGAACTTCAGAGCCTCATAAAAACAGCCATCAACTTTTTACTTAAAACACTCAGAGAGCACTTTATTAGCACAGTCTGCTTGCAAATGGGTGCCCTTTTGGTCATGCACTGTGATCTGCTCTTGAGGCTCCCATTTCCCTCAAGTTTATGATGTGCCACTGGGATTTGGGAATTCTTGTATCACACCACTCCTTGTTCTGTGCTGTGAGGCTCCTGCTGCATTTTAAGAGGCAGCTTTTAAGGCAAGATACAACTTCAGCTGTTGTAGTGGCAGCACCATGTCAAAATTTATCAGTAAAAAGAAATGCAGTCTAAAATTTGGATCAAAAGGAAATATGGAATGCCCCTAACTTGTACTCTTTCAGTCTTTTACTGTTACTGGAATGAGAAACAAGCTCAGAAGCGTGTCAGTAACATGCTGGGATGCACTTTGCCAAGCAGAGAACATGCTCTTTATTAGTAAGCAACACTGAGAAAATAGAATTTCTTCATAATAAAGTTAAATACCGTTTAGTAAATTAAATGACAAAACACATTCATACTTACAGGGTCAGTAACAGCAACCAGTCATTAATATAACACATTATTTATTACTGATTATTTGATTCAGTTTAGCTGACTACCACCATCACCAGGTCTTTCTCAAACTTTCATTTTAAAAGATGTTAATAGACATTTAAAAATTATATTTTTGATGCTAGATCATTATATCTATTTTATTAAGCCCAGAATTTTTAGGTTTTGTACTTAGGTTGATAATTAAGCTCTTAAAAATGCACTATGTAAGTTAGTAAAAAGGCTCACTCTGGCAGGAAAAATCCACAATATAATCGTGTATCACAATATTTCATTTGTGGAAAGAATATTTTTGACAGGGAAATTTCAGACTTAGGAGGGGAAAATCTACAGTGAAATGTTTTTGTGCTAAACCTGTTTGGTATATTTAACTTCATGGCTATTCATTTGTCATCATTATCAGTAACAGCTAAAGTGCAGCTGACACTTTGCTCCTCAGTAACATTCTCCATCTCTCACTGTATAGATATTTTGGGTAGACTGGGAGCCAATTTATGGGCTCAATTTTTACATGAAGTCAGGCTATTTTATTTAAAGTTATCAGCTTCCCTAGCTTACTATAGGGATTTCTCTATTTCAGGTAAAAAAGAATGGATTGCTCTACTTCAGGTAAAAAAAGAAACAAATCTAAAATTAAAAAAATTAGCTCAGAAGAACTCTCTGACTGGATCTAAAATTCTCTTAATAGTTTACATTCTAAATATATTGCCAAATCCCCATGATATGTTACAGGCCTGTCTCAGAATGTGCTTCAAGAGTAGCTGTGATTATGTATATATATTACAGAAAATGCAAGTAAAAATACAAACCCAGAGAGCTCATTTTAGACAATGTGATTAGCTGATGATATTCAGCCAATTTTTGATATTCAGATTACTTTGTCCTACTGGAAGTGCCCATATTCCCACAGCTGGCTCATGTATTCCCAACACTTTTTGCATGCAGCTGCTGCTGAATCAGACCCTGTAGGATTATTGCTTATGTATATATTTTTTCAGAAAAGCTCCATCTTTTCTTTGTTACAATCCATATCAATAGCTTAAAACTTTCCTAAAAAGCTGGAAATGTTTTGGATCAGAGGCCTCAGGAGTCTGCAGTATGGAAATGGCTGCAAGTTAAGGCAGCCTTAAGAAGTAGCTTTATTCAAACCTGCACGAGGTTCTCCATAGAGATGACTCCTGCCTGCAGTGCAGGTGAGGGCACTGGTGCAGGTCCACTGACATGCTGGGATGGAAAAGCATCCCTGGATGCTGTCTAAATCCAGCATCCTGGAAGTGGGCAAGGCCAGGCTGGATTGGGCTTTGGGCAACCTGGTCTAGTGGAAGGTGTCCCTGCCATGGGAGGGGGTGGAAGATGATCTTTAACATGGTTCCATCTCCCCCATGAACAACTCACACTAGGACCTGATGATTCATGACAGCAAATGGAAACTGCTGCTAATTGTGTCAGGCTTTGCAGCAGCCCTTTGAAGGGGCCTGGCTGTGCAGGACACTCACCATACCACTCATCCACCCAGGCGAAGGCCTGCCGGTGACCGATCAGCAGGATGTCTCTGACCACCTGCAAACAAGGACAGGGTTAAAGGCCCCAGCAGCAACAAAACATCTCATCTGTTTCCTCCAACAGGACTGAAAGTGAGAAACCCTCTGATGGTTTTGTGTGTGAAAAGCCGTGCTGGCTGTGAAGGGCTCCTAGCCCAGTTTCCCACTGGAACTGGATCTGCTGCCAACACTGAACCATGGCTTTGACTAGCATGGGAATCCATTTGGGAATGTCTACAGAGTCCACTAATCTTTGGCCAATTAGACATTCTGGATCTCTTCTTTTCCCTTCTTAGTTTTCCAAACATGTAGAAGGTCAATACTGTGAAAATTTTGATCACCTCATAGTTATGCTATTTACTAATTGATTTTTTAGTAGACTGATTAGAAAACTTTCCCACTGTCTGTTACTAAGGAATTCTTCATCTCACTGCAATGTGTATGGGACCCCTGTGTACTCAGAAATACTTCAGCTCATATTGGTCACAGCACTGAAAATGCTGTTGGTAGTTTTTCCCAACCTTAGGCCTGAGCAGCTTTGTCAGGTTTGTACCCAGAGTGAAGTCCTGGGCTCTGCTCCAGCTCTGTCAGACCTTGTGAGAGGTCTGAGCAGACTGGGCCGAGCTCCCAGGCTTCTCCACAGCCACAGCCACATTCCTGGGAGTGCTCGAGTTCTGCTTATGTGAAGGATAAGAAACAGCTCCTGTTTCACTGACCTTGTGTACAAATTGCTCTACTCTGGTTTGAAGTCCCCAGACTTCAAATTTCACAGTCACAAGTTTGTAGGAGCACATAATTGGCTGATGGGTCTCTCTCCAGCCTTCTTTCAATTGGCCTCTCCCAGTTTTCTGTGACTTGAAGTATTTGGGATCCTGAAAAACAAAGAAAACATACAGGGAAATGCAGGAGAGGAAGTTGTGTTTATCAATGTGCTAAAGTAAAAGTTTTGATAAGACAAAAAAATGCTAATAAACATTATGAAAAAGTGATAGGAAATGGACTTTTAAAATGCACTAGGATATCCTAAAATCCAAGCCTGGCAGTGAATCAATGGCAGCATATTCTTGGAGCTGCATTGACAATCATATCATCCAGGACATTTTCTGTTATTGCAAGTCATTACAGTGCAGTGCACTCCAAGGGTTATTTATGGCCCTTGGGAAAAAAAAAAAAAAGTGGCTTCTTCAGAGGCTGCTTTTCCACTGCCCCTTGGTGCAAACTGCCTGTACTTTCCACCCACACCTGTCCCCTGAAATCGTGTGCAGTTGGAGCTTTGGCACTTCAACACTGACCCTGACAATCCCATTTTCAGTTTTAAGTGAACTTGCTCATCCTAAGCTAAGTAGGAAACTCCTGCAGTTTATCCAACTCTGGTTATAATGAGTTATGAGCAAACACCGAGTAATCCCAACTCTGTTTCTCTTCCAGGAACTGGGAAATCAAAGAAACTACACCATTGAAATTACAACATAATTTCATAAAACTATTAAAAGCATTAGTTCATCTTTTTAAAGTTTACTTTCATCTGTACAAGATACAATTTTATCTATGAAAGTGTCATTTTCCATATTGGTATAATTCTAATTCCCTTTATGTCCAATCCTGCTAATTATATCTTGTAAATAGAAATAATTTATGGTTAAGCACTGATTATCACAACTTGAAAATTATGTCACTTCAGAAAATTCATAGTGGAGTTTTTAAAATCTGTCCTAAAGAGTAAGCAGCAGTGCTCAGCTGTGTTCTTTCCCCAGTGCTGAGGTCTGGGGAGATCCTTTGTTATAAAAGCAGTTCAATGTACTTAAATAGTGCTTAAATTATGCATTAAATGGATGACAATCAGGAGGAAAAAAAGACAAAAAAATTGATGACAACTCTGATCTTCATTTTGCTTCATTCAGTGTGAGCCTATGTGTCACCCAGCATTCATGTTTCCTACTGTTTAGTTATCTCTTGACTTCTGGTTTTATCCTAAACTGAAGCTCTGCCATTAAAGCTTCTCTACAAAGCTCTAATGAGGTGATAGTCTTTCCTCCTTGTGAAAGTCACTGCTTTTATTGCTGACACAGCTTTGCAAAGGGGAGACTTTGAGCTCACAGTACAATAAGGTTTCAATGTTAAATCACCATAAAAAAGTTCAGCATCATCATTTATCAGAGCAACACTCCCCTGTACAGCACAGCTCATGGTCACAGGCTGCTGCCAATCTTCTCACCCAACAAAGCTCAACCACAGATGGATTTACACATTTTCTGGTTGAAAGAGTTGTTCAATAATTGATCATTGCCTGAAGCAATCAAGAAAAGGGAAGAAGGCATAATATTCAGAAAGATGTAACATTATAGTTGGATGTTTCTTAAAAAAGGAAATAATTACAGAAAGTATTATTTCAAATATGTCAGCAAAATATTCCAGTGTGAAATAATCTCTAAAAAGGAAAACAGTTCCCTCTAAGTCAGGGTCTGCTATTTCTCACACACACACAGAGTGCTGGTGTGATGGAGTCATTGCCTTGATTCAGCATTTCAGATACACACTTCAATAATTCTGAGTGTTGTACTTCACAATCCCTCAGAGAAAACCAGATCTACAATGGAAAAACTTTAGTACAGTCCAAAGTAATTTAATGTAATCAATTTGAGTTGGTATCAAATATCAAGAAATTCTAAAAATGAAATAATGAATAACTACCCTGCATCTCTACTTGGCTCCAAGTTTTATGGGTTGGGTCTGTTTTGGTTTGGTGAGTTCAATGCAGAAGACAAGAGGACACAGAGCAGGAATCACTCTGAACTTGGCAGCCCACAAATCACCCATGACTGCAATGCAACTGATCCATGACCACTGCCAGGTGCAAATTCCCTTAACAGCACCCAGAGATGGCACCTCTGCACCCTGTCCTTTTTTCTTGAAGGACATGAGGATTAGTCACAAGTTGGCTGGAGAGCTCCATGGGAAGAGCCAGCCCATGATGGACGGTTCGGGCAACTCACATCAAACAGCTCTTAGGGAAATTCCTGCCTCTCTGGAAACATTAACATATTGATACTATAAAACTGCAGAGGGATGAATGGAAGCCAGCCCTCAGAGGAACAGATTCCCAGCCTGCTGTTTGAGAGATCAAGGTGTTAAAGACTTTCCTGAGTGCTTGCTCAGGGAGCTGAGGCTCAAAGGCTGCACAAGAGCCAAGCAGGGGGATGTAAGGCACACAGTGACATTGGGCAAAGTCAGCTTGAGAATTTGATTTCTGGGCCATCAACTCAATGTTTGAGAGAGGTGAGCTGTTGTAAGGAAAACTAATATCCCTGGGCTTTAACCCAGCTTCTAAAATCTACATGTTTAACAGCATCTCGACTGTTTTAGAGAGACACAAATTCTGTCTCAGCAATTGCTTGTGCTATGGATCATCCAAGGGGAAGAATCTCTACATTCACCTCTCTGTTTTTACACCTTTCCTAGGCCTCTGCTATTGACCATAGCCATGGGCAGCAGGCCATGCCAGAGGGACTTTGGTGGGACCAGGACTGCTCATCTTTTGCTCTTCAATTCCTGATCCAAAGCCTACTGAAATTAATGAGAACTTGGACAAGAATGATTTTATGTGCCTAACTTGTGGGTTCAAATTGCCAGATTAAGACTCACAACCTGAATTTCTTTCTGCATTTAGGCATATAAGGTCCTTCTATAATGAAAAATGAAGCAGGGCTGATCATTTTCCATTAAAAGCAAGCAGAAATGATATTAGTACCCAGCACTCGTGTCACACATACTTGAAGCTTTTTTCCTGTGACTAGAAACTGGGCAAGCTGAACTTTGCTTGGACCCCACTTTTATGTTTTTATTTACATAATTAATTTTGTTTTTTCCTTATTTTTGCTTTTAGACACGCATGCCTTTCTTCCTAGAGAAGGCATCATCCAAAGAATACTGTGTCTATTCACTATTTTCCCCTTGATTTATCTACTGGCAAAATCCTCAATCTGTTTTAAATGTAATGGCATAGCTAAAATCTTTTTGTTTAAATAACCTTCTTGTCCTTTTATCAGACACAATTTATTAGGAAAGCCCATCTGGCAAATCCTTTTGCTAGAGGAGCAAAACCTACCCTGTATTTGCAATACATTATTGCCAGGTGCAGAGTGATTTAAAAATAGCAGTTCTGCCAACAGAGCAGAAACATCATAACCCGTGAGCTGGGTTTAGTTGAGAATAAAATGTAAAATTACAATGAAATAAAAGCCTCTGTATGTGGGATATGTATTCAAACATAGCACTCTCCCAGGGTTTATAACTTAGACCACGAGTCAATGTGGTTATTGATGGAGTCTATTATTTAGCATTTAGCATTTATTTACTTAACTTTCCTCACAGACATCACGGGCATCAGAGGAGGAGTGGTAACGCCCTTTCCAGGAAGCAAACACAGCACTGGGTTGTTGCAGTGCCTTTTCACAATTCATTCTGAGCTGTTACTTTGTACTCGAAGTTAAATCATGAAATGCATTTGTTGTTTACAGAAAACCTCCAGATCTCCCTGGCACACTTGCCTCAGCTCTGCCATGGTACCAGGCCTGATTGGAAGCTGCCACTCCACCCTGGAGCTGGCAGCTCCTCCTTGTGTGTGCTGGGAGCCTGCATGGGACACCTTGGCAGCCTTGTCACCCTTCTGTCCCCCCTTGCTGCTTGTGTGGCCGCTCCAGCACGGGCAAAGGTCCCCAGGCTGAACCTGCTGCCAGAGGTGAAAGTGCACCCTGCTTGTGCCACACATCCTCTTCTCTCCCTGGAAGTACCCAGATGTCCCTGAAACAGATCCTTCCTTCTTTTTTAATGCCTGGATTAATTTTTTCAGACTCCTATGGCAATATCATGGTGCTTTTGAAGTGCAATCATTTTTTGCCTCTTTATGCTGAAGACCATTTTGTTTGATCTTGAATTTCAGAACCAATCATGGGTTTAATACCTGTCATGTGGCATTTCAGCATCAGCTGTAGTTGCTAGGTTTTGAATTTCAGCTTTCGTAGCCAGGGCTTAGGAAAGATTTTTTGATGTAAAGATGCTACCATAGACCTTTATGTGTAATTTTTAAGGACTTTAAAAAAATTTCCATTAAATGGTATTTTCTGGAAGATCCAGCTAAATACTTTAGAACTGTAAATATTGGGACAGTTCTGAGGTGTTAAAATATGATAAACCAGTCAGCCTTTATGTAAACTCACATGGTGAGTAAGGAAAAGGAAATGTTCATACTTTTTCATATCCTTCACTGAACTCCTGTGCTGACACAGTGCCCACACGCCCCAGGGGCTGAGGCAGCTGGATTGTTTCAGCTACCATCATTTAGTAATGTGACAGAGGTTTTGTAACTCTGAAAGCACTCGGACAGGAGCAAGGTGGACCTATCACAGAGCAGCTGTGCTAAAGGAGAAAGCCAGCAATGGAAGAAGAAAACTGCAGCAGCTGTGTGGAATCTGTTTAGAAGCTGCCTGGAAAGTTTATTCCATTTGTCCAGCTCTCCATTGCTTTGTTAAAAACAGGAAATGAAACATTGTTAATTCTGAGAACTTGAATATGTTTGCACTGAACATTTTGCTCAGTGGCTCACAGCTACGGTAAATGTGTCATTTCATGAATGATTCACTGGAGGCCCTCACTCCTCAGCATAGCTCAGCTTTGTTCTTTCCTATGTTTCAGACAAATTTATCTGCCTGTATAGCTGGTGATACATATTCATCAATGCTAAAGTCATCAGGAAATTACTTCACAAAATGTACAACTACTCTTACCTGGCTGGTACATTCTCTGTAAATAAATACAAAATTCTGTACTCGATGCAAGATTTGGAAACACCCGTGGCTCCTTACAGACAAACAGGCAAACTTGTTAGCTGGATGTAGAATCAACCTTTCTCCATTTGGAACCTCACACTTCTTAAAACTTAAAGGATTAGACCTTACCCTTGCAAAAAAGCCCCGTATTTAAGATGTGGCTACTTCACAATGGAGTTTGTAGATGGTCATGAAGTTAAGGGAGGTCACCTGCTTTAGGATACCTGAATTGCTGCAATTTCACCTCCTCCAGCCTTCCCCAAAGGCAGAAAACAGCTCAGCCCCACAATAGAACTGCACTCTCTTAATTGTTTATAATATCTCACAAAGCTCTCTTCTGATTCACTACTGACCTGGTGATTCCAGTCCTGTGCACACTGCCAGATAAGCCCTTCACCCTTAAGGGAATCTCAATCACTTGGATGATTCTGTTCAAGAGATCCCTTAGTATTACTGGTAGAGGCTCCCTTAAAGTGAAGCAACAGCTCTCCTTAAGCCTCCAGCTAACTGGATTCTTCACTTTTCAATTTTAGTTAATATTTAGAAGGAGAGAAAAGCAAATATGCACAAAGTTGAATTCAATCATTTTCTCTTCAACCAGAACATTTTTGTGGAACACATTTCCTCTCTCAGCACCGGTGAGAATGAGCTGTTCAACTCAAATGGAATAGTATTCATATAAAGATTATTTATATAGTTTATCTTTTTATGTGTGAATCACTATTATGGAAATGAAAATGGAATCTGTTTTTAAGATTCATGTCAGGACAACTGAAAAACTACTTTTTCAATCATAGGTTGGAGGACACGGTGGCTTTGTCCTTCTACCATCAGGCTCATAAGTCCCAGCCCAGAGGAAGAAGTGTGTGAAGGCTTTAAATTATGTAAGCCACTCTCTAGTATGCAGCATTACAGCTAAATAATGACATTTGCTGTTAAATCTGAAGTATATTTTTAATTGAAGAGGAATGCGTTTTCGTCAGGATGTAAAGAAAACTAAAGCTCATTTCTAGAAGCTGCCAAACACACTGACCCTGATAAAGAACTTGCTTTATTTTAAGCCTGTGAAAGAGCCAATGAAATGAAGAGATTACTGACATGCCCGAAGTTAAAATTGTTCTCGTTGGCCTTTCCGGATGGGAGTCAGGACATTTATCCTGTAGGATCTAATTGTTAAATCCTGAGGATTGCACTTCACTTTTAAACTTAGTATCAGTTCAGATTACATGATCTAAAAGCAGCCAAATTGTTGTTATTAGTGCAACTAAAATACCTTTCAAAAGCTTATACTAACTGGGCTTATCTGAAGCTGCTCTTTGGGAAACACAAACCCTTTCTTATTTGCATAGAATTGCTGTTCTGATTGAAAACCAACAGAAATTACATTTACAAACATTAAAAATATTTTATAGTCTTTAAATTATGTAAGAGGCTTCATCAGAAAGGGGAATTTAGCTTCATGTTCATCATATGGTAGCATAAAAACTCATAGTTTGTAAACTTCAGAAGATCCACCATTTTCAACTATTATTAATTCATTATCAATTGTGGCATGTGCACAGTTAAACACTAAAGGTATTCTTACTGCTCAGTATCAATTCTGAAACAGAATTTGGAAGTCAACAGAAAAATCATCCATCAGTACAGAAAAAAAACAACAGATGCTGGGCTATTTTTGTTGTGTAAACCCATAATAAAATTCTATTTCGCTTGGAATCGGGTCTTTAGATTTGTCTTTGAAATAGCAACACAAAGACTCTGAAATGCTTTTCTCCTTTAAGATGAGCCTGTTTTTCTCTGTCAGGAGATTAATCATAGAGAAATTATGCTTAACAGTTGGCTATTAAAAATGAGCAGGAAAGTTGCAAAACTGGTTGTCACCTTTGTGTTTACAATTTCGAAGTGCAGAGATTGAGATGAAAAATCTCACAGGATTTCTTTAAAGTACAGTCAAATGCTGACCTGTTCCATTAGCAGCTCATTCCTAAATGGAGCCAGGAGCCGTGGAGCTCAGATAAGATGATGGGACCAATAAGCTGTTTCATGAGGTGTTATATAATTTTTGGTACTAAACAGATGGATTTCATTATCTAAGGAAAGTAATAAAATTACTTTTAATTCTACTGTAGGCTCAGTTTTGGTTTATGACCCGTACATAACATCCAAAATAGGTTCTATATAAATGGAAGATAACAAGTACTCAACTTTTTTAGTCTCAAAATCATATCTCCTATAGTATAGAAATATATTCCTTGGCAAGTCCTCACTTTCTATCCTAAAAATGATTATGTAGTCTCGTTTTAGATAGTTAAGCAGCTGCCATACTCACTGCCAACTATGAATATAGACTTGGCTCCAGAGGCAAATCATATCTCCAAAATTAAATGCAAGCATAGATCTGATCATTCCTCTCTAGCTGCTTGTTGTGAACCGTCATTTATCAACCATGAGATTAAAACATTGAGACCTCATCTTCATTTGCATGGTGGCTGCTGATTTCAAACAGTGAATTGCATTGACCTAGAAGAAGCACGCTCTTCAGAGATGTGCTCCATCAAATATACATGGGAGCAATTTCCGAGGGAATTTTCAGAGTGACTCTGCCTGCTGCCATTGATGCTTTTTGGCAGATCTGCTGCAGTCTGCAGTGTGCTTCAGTCCCTCTTGGTCTTGTGTCATTGTTCCCTTCAAGCAATTTTGCATCAGCCCCTTGTCACTGCAGCACATCTGTCCTTTGCTGGGCTTGGGCACTTTGCAGGACTCACTGATCAGGGTGGGATGCAAGTAAGGACAGCAGGGGTGTTTGAAAGTGCTCAGATCTGCAAACTCTTCAGTGAGGTTCATAAGGCAAAGGAAAGGCCTTCTTTAGTTTGGACTGAATATCAAAGGTCTGGTACAGGTTGTGTTCTGATAAGGGTAGACAAGCATTTCAAAGAATCATCTGCAAAAGAAAATGTTGGGCAGTCTAGACAGAGAAGCTGCTGTCTGCTCCCCCTCAGACCAAACACTCTTGCAGTATTACTGACCAGCAAGATTTTACACAAAAATAAAACTGTTTTGATTCCTATCCAGGCTTTTCTAAAGCCTCTTACCTTCCCTTTCTCATCAGTTCATAGCCAAGCTGCCTCTTACCTCTGATTCCTTGTAATAGCGCTCGGGAATCTCATCACTGGCAATATCAATGAAGCAGACTTCTCGCTCCAGATCTTTAGCTTCTTTGTCAAAAATCTGCAAGAGTTCAAGAAATTCAAGGCTGTTACAGAACACCCTCACAAAATCCACCTGGAATAACTGTTACAAGCAAACTGTTTCAATGACTTATGCAACAGAATGTATTTAAGGCTTACGCCTGAACAGCTCTGTGTAAAATACTTGAGTTTTTGCAGGAACACGGTCATGTTCTCCACCCTACTGCTCACATCGTGTTCAGCACTTTCTGCTCCCACTGCTGTTCTTCCTTGGATTTTTTTGGAATGGAGACTTTGATTACAAACAGTGAAGTCAACAATTTGGATTGGTTTTATTCTCCAATCTTTGTACTAGAGTCTGCCACTGTGTAAAAAACCTGACTCTCTGGACTCAAGATGTTTTCACCCTCTAAGGACTACAGCAATGTGCAGGTGTTTGCTGGGAACAGTCAGTCTGAGTTGTTACACTGAGAATCAAAATTTTTGTTGAACTGCCTCAGTGGAAGCTGCAAGCTTCCCCAACCCATCCATGCACACACATTTCAATCCTTTAGGACCTTGTTTGGAACAGCAAACCTGTTCTATGCAAGGCAAACAATAGAGATGTTTTGAAAATCCAGGTCATTTGCAGCAGCAACACAGTATCCTTCTGTGCCTGTGTCCATAATTTAATTATTTAGGCATCTCAGTGACCCATGTGACTTACACTGTGTCTGCAATACATTTCCCTCATGATTCTGAGACTGTGAAACAGTGCTGAGCTAAAAGGCTACCATGAATTAGTGCCATGAAATTCAGGGAAGGTTGTGCATTCACTGTCAGGATCAGTAATAAGCTCACAAAGTGCTTTTTCCTTTGGGGCACAATGTTCTATAGCTAACATTTCCAGGAAGAAAAAATTTTTATTTCCTTTTTTTTTTTTTTTTTTTTTTAAAAGCAGTGACTGCTCTCTTGATTTAATTAAATTCTAGAGGAACAGTTAAAAAGACAAAATGCCAGCAACTCTTTCGTAACAGAAATGCTACTTCATTACTTCTGAAAGCATTGGAGCTGCCCACTTAAAGCATTCAGAGAGAGCAATGGACTCCAGTGAACACAGGAACCAGCTGGGAGGAAGAACATTGCCCAGGAAATCATCTTTCAAATACAGGAAAAGCTGATGTTTGACTCTACAATTTTAACTTGTCTTGGTAGTGAATAAAACAGGCAGCACTGAACGCTTACTGAGCTGAATGCAATATGTTTACACATCTGAAACTGCAGAGGAATTGAGAAATTCCAGCCTGGTTTTATTTGTATTATTATCCTTCTCCAATCATTGTTTTGCAAAAATATATGTTGGTTATTTGAACAAATTGGAACTGGGAAACCCTTCTCCTGTAGTGCTTCTTCTCTGAATTGGGTGCATTGACATAAATCACTTCTGTGTTCATATATATAATATAGGTTGCCTTTTCTATGCTTCCTAGCTTGTTGTTTTCCTAAACAAATTCAGAAATACAGAGCAGCCCCTGATGAAATCAGCTGAACTATTTCTGGAACAAAATGCATTTCACCATAATCTCTATAAAATAATGGAAATTGGCCTTAAATGGACATTACCAGGTCAGCTGAGGCTTTGAATCTGTCCATGTCTTAGGTACAAGCCCCATAAATTCAAGCCCATGCAAATCTCTGCCCATTTGCAAGGACCTAAATGGAGATTATTACACAGTATCTTATCCAAAGAAATGTGCCCTGCTCTGTCCCAGGCTTGATCCACATATTTCACCTCATATGAAAATAGTTCTAAATTCCATTTCTTTCTTTAAAATGCTGTGATGGAAGTGGGGATGACAGATGCCTTTGCCAATCTGTCAAAACCAGGAGGAATTTTTCAACCATTTCAACGATGCCTTATTCGCTGCCAAGGCTGTCTCTGACCATTTCCTTTATTCCAGAAGTTTGCTGAATGACATTCTCACTTCCCTTTGCCAGCAGAACTTGTTGTCTAATCATTTATGCTTTTCCCTTTCTCAGATTGTCCTCACAAGATTTGCAGCTAGAGATTTAATCTTCTCATTCTATCAGCAGTCGAAAATAAGAAGTCATTAGAGAACAAGACTGATTTCTTTCTTAGCTCTAATTCTCTTATTGCCTCTCCTAGCCACAGAATCTTGGATTGCCTGAAACCCTGTAGGGAGGATGGGTTTATTGTGGTTGGGATCAAAGAGACTAAAGCAAGTTTTAAAGGAAAAGATTAAAGGCCTCAAAAAGAAGCATAAGGCTCCCAATCTGTGCCACTGTATTTGCAAATGTGCAGAAGCTGAATGGTGAGAACAATCTGTATCCTTAAGAAGATGATGTAGAAAGATGGAATATTAAATATTATATTGGAAAGAACTGGACAGGCTTTACATTTGGAAGCCAAGTAATTAATTAAGATTAGAATACAATCAAATGGAAAACAAAGAGCAACATTCAGACTGAAGTGGCCTTTTTGCTGTGGGTTTTGGTTTTATTTTGGGGGGAGTAATGTGAGAACTTTTTCACAACAAACATTTTTATACTTCCCCTTCCTAAGAGGAATGAAAACTCATTTCCATGGAATGACAGAAAGTGGGAGAAAGGTTTCAACTGGGTCTTCTTTATGACTGTCAATTTTTTCTTCTGGTGAAAACTAAAAAAACAAAACAAACAGACAAACAAAAAACCCCCAAAACAACAGAAACAAAAAATCTGCAAACCAACCAACCAACCAACCAACCAACCAACCAACCTACCAAAAAAAGTCAAACCCAACCAATCAACTGATCAGAAATCAAAAGAAAAGTACAAAAACCCCCTCAGGCAGGTGATTCCAGAACTTCAAGAAAGGCAGCTCATACAGGATAGTGCAGAAATGGAAGTCCTGGCAAACTTAAATTCCATTCCTTTGTTTCCCTCCTGCCTCACAAGGACATGTCCTGGAACATCCTTTGCTAGTGACTTCCCTTCTTCTGGTAGCCACAGTCAGAACAGAAAGTCAGGATATGATGGGAAATTTAATATCCTCTTTTCTACAAGAATTTTTTCCTATTTTTTCCTTTTTTCTATTTTCAGGCTACGTTGCTGGCTTCAATTTTATTCAGATGTAGTTAATCTAAAATGTGACTTTTATGGCCAATCTCTGCAGCTAACCTGGACTGGATATAAACAGCATAAAACCAGTTTCTGCTGAATGTATTGATGCCATCCACACTGGCAAACTCCTCCCTCATCTGCACCACCAGGACTCAGAGGGTCACATCTGTGCCTCTGGCTTAGCTTTGTTTCATAATACATGATTCTCTCTTGTGATGTTTGTTTTCCATCTTCAAGAGCAAAGGAACCATCCAAGGGATTACCAGCTGAAAAGGTGTTTGGCACTGTCATTACTACAAAATGCTTTTTTTTCCCAGCCTAAACATGAGGAGTTTGTGGTTACAAGCTGTAAAGAGACAGCTAATTCATGGCAGGGCTGTAATTGTGGTAAGGACTACAAGAATAATCCTTTTCTTCTTCTAGAAAAAGGCACAAAATATACTCTCCACCTTGAAATTTTCATCTCTGTAGATTGTCATGGCCAGAGCCCCTGGCTGCTCCTTGGTGTTGCTGCACACCTTGAGCAGGTTGTGTCACCTGCTCCACTGGAGCCTCATTTTTCTGTAGGAAAACTCCGACTCGCAACTTGATCCATGGAGTTTATTCAGTGTATAACTTTTCAATAAGTCATGCTCCAACCTCAGCTACTTCCAAATTCCCTAATTTGCTTTTGAGATTTATTTGGGCAGAGATTACAGGAATTGACCAATTTCACACCTGTTCAGGGGATGAAACTATTTATGTGGACACACATAATCAGGAGCAATTTTTTAATGGAAAAAGATGGAATCTCTCTTTGAGAAGAGAAAATTTGGCTGCCTGAACTGGCTGGGAATATCCCTGTGTGCCACAGAGAAGGAGAGGCAGTTACATATTTATCTGCAGCCTTTGTCCCTGCTCCTTTTGATCTCCATGTCACGACTCCCCTATTATTCCATCCCATATGAAATATCTCATTGAGATTTGTACTTTCTGGACAGAGAACTGGATTTTTATGTAATTATGTCAAAGTAGTTGTGCTTCAAAGACTGCAATAGACCATCTATAATATTTACTGGGATTAGTTTTTTAAAGTCACATCTAGTTCAAATGCCAGATTTACTGACTAGTTTCAGAAATTCATTTAGAAAAATCAAAAAGTAGAGGCACAACCATATCACTTGTTCACACTCTGTCAGTGTGGGCCTTGTCATATGTTCTGTGATAGCCATATGTGCTTGGGACATACGATCTGCAGTTCAATAAAGAGAGCTCTTCCCTCAGGAGGAATTTCGGACTAACCTTTCCACTTGTTTGCCTTTATCTTTTCAGGCTTCTTGAGAGGGGGAAACTTCACAAAATCATAATTTTTCATTGCACATTATGGGATACTCAGTGCCACCATACAGGAAAAGTCTAGGTGCAAATAAAATCACCCTAAAAGTGTCCCTTGCTTTGACTTTGCCATATTTTGAGCAATGCCCAACAATCCTTTTGACAGTTTCCAGAATGAGATCCTGTGGTGCAGTGAGGCTAAACCAGGGCACAGCTGAATCCTTTTCAGCTGAAATCAGTGTTTCATGTCAGTTGCCTTAAATAGTGAATTTACATTTAATTTCCATGTGCTATATTCAAGTTTGTTACAACCTAGTTCTACATTGCTAAGATGGGAGACAGAAATAGAGAAAAAACCACCCTAAACTCAACCAAATTAGAAATGGATTTTCTTGTTAGCTGCCATACCTAAAATTTATTTTACTGTAGCTTCATAATCAAGATCCAGCCACTGAGTTTTCCAGAGAAAAATGTTATGCTACATAGAACAAGGCACTGGAAGTTTTACATACAGTCAATTTTCATTATTGACAACCTTTGAATTATTTGACAAGCTGTACTTTTTTTGCTTTCCCCAGACACCATCAGATGGCAAAAAATCACTGCCCAAATATCAGCAGCAATTAATTCTGTGACTAAAAAACAAAACAAAACAAAACAACAGAAATCTAGCAAACATAATGATCCTTGTGCAACAAATGGGAAAATTGAATGTCTCTGTGATTCAGTGATTTGCTTGAGCAGTGTCTGTCCCCACTCTGCCTTTCCTGTACATTCAGCTGCTTTGCAGACATTTTCCCCAGCAGCAGGGTGACATGCAGGGACAGCATGTGTGACATGGCTGAGCATTGATTACAGCAGCCACTGCAACCATATGGTGAGTCCTGTAATCAACACAGCTGATTGTAATGCACAGTTGGTGCATTCCCCACTAAAAGGGAAAAAAACCAAAATGTGTGTCTGTAGTGCACACTGAAATTGTAAGAAAAAGAGATGGGAAAGCAGTGAGAGCAAGACAACAGTTCGACTGTATTAGTCCTTTGTCACACAAACACTGAGCAGTCAATGGACTGTTGAAAGAAAATACCTGTCCAAATAAAAAAAGAGCTCCAGGAAGTCTTCTCATGGAAAGCACACACCCAATTTATTGACACTCAAGCAGTAACTCCACCCTCCTGCTCAGATTTCTACCTTTTCAGTCAGTAGATACCTGTAAGAATTCTCTTAGATATCCCTTATGTTTTTAACATTCAGAATACACACTTTATCTATCTACATTCAAATTCCCAAAGTGCTCATTTTCCTTTGGGAGAAGGGTGTGATTATTGTGCCCTTTCACACTGCTCTGTGCCCCCTGAGGCTGCTGGCTGGAGGCATCTGCACTTCCCCCTGCCCAGCTCTGCCCAATGCCAATGGAAGCAGCTCAGGATACAAAGGGAAGCAATATTTCCATGGACTCTACAGATGCCACCTCCCATGGCATTTACACCCCACAAAACATTCTAATTTTTTAAATTCCATTTTAAAATTTAAAATAAAAGTAAAATCAAAATAAAATTTCTCTTTAAGAAGTTGACATTTAATTTAAAAGATCTGCAAGAAGAAACACTGACTGGCCTGACTGACTGGTCCAGTTTCTGACAGTATCAATGAAGCTGCAAGGCTGCAAGGTAGCAGGGACAATATTTGATGTACTCACATGTTCATCCAACACTGGCTCTGTTTTTCTAAGAACAGAGTTGCCATGGAACATTTACAAGGATACATCAAAATCAGTTGCTCTGAGCACTGAAATCACACTCAGTGGATTTATGCTTCTGCACTCTTACACAAGGTTACCTAAATAAAGATATTTATTGTCCATTGTTCTTTCTGTCAGTGTTTATATTTGTGCAAATCAACTGCAAACTTTAACAGATTGGAACAAGAATGCTTTAACACATTTAAAATAGAATGATATAAGACATAGAAATGTCTAAGACATAGAAAAATCAGAGCAGATACCATCTTTCACTTGTATCACTCCTATCTTCTATCATGTCAAATGGGAAGGAAAATTGGTAGGAATTTTGCATCAAGATATATTGCAATAATTAGGTAGAACTATACCAGACAACACAACATATTAAATAAAATAAGTCTAATAACATCCCAGCCTACCAAATGACAGGAACCCAAGACCATTTATATTGCTTTCTTCCATGGATCAGTGGAATTAGTTTTAGTATCCTTATGTCCCAGTATAGCTTTTCACAATCAGTATCTACTTTATCAGACAGTAAGGAAATGAAGAATAGATCAGAGTGCAAAAATTTAAAAAACCTGCATGATCTAAAAAATACACTGAGAAATAGCTGAGTTAAAATCAGATTTGTATTATTGCCCTCATTACTGTAACATTAATATTCATTCAGTCTATTTTGCATTACAACTGCAAAATTAACAGAAGTATTTTTTGGATTAATTATTTCTTCATCAGACAAGGCTGATAGTTGCAATGAAGGAAAATACAGTGCATGTGTGGAAATCTATAGGAATGGGTGCTATGCTTCCTGTTGTTTTCTACCCAGACAAACAATGACATTTAATCTAAACTTGTCTGAGGACAAAGTTTTCAAAGGAGAAATGCACTTTGCAAGTTCTTAAGGGAAGTTTAAGCCTGCCCATTGGGTAATGGAAATGAGGTTGACTCCTAGCTCCAAGGTGTTTGGATAAATAGAAGCCTCTTCATATTTAGGAACCTTCCAGCATTTCAGCACTGTACCAGTCATGTCTGTGGTCCCAGATAAAGATCATGGGAGCAAGAAAAAAATGTAGATCTTCCATTGGTTTATTGTGTTCACACTAGGGAACAGCACAGCTCTCAGAATTACAAAATCAGGGGAATTAGGGCTGGAGTGCAACCCTCAATTCAGCTGCTCTTTCTCCTCCTCAGTTCAAGTAGGGGTCAGTGAAATCTCTTAATCTTGGCAAACACTGCCTTAGCCTGTGACTCAGGTGCTGCAATAGAAAGGTAATATGATATTACCACACTAGCACTCTGGTAAAAATGACATTGGAAGAGCTGGATTCAAGCAGAATACAGTTTCTTTGATTTACATCACTGGAGTATCCCACCTCTGTGCCACTTTCATCTGAATTCCTTGGCTGGATACTGTTCAGGGCTTGATTCACAGTATTTTAGCCACAAGCTGACACACTGAAAGAATTCACTCTGCTTAAATAGCTTCAGTTCTTCCTCTGTCAGACAGCAGCCCAGATCATGTCTGCTCACTGCTGACATTATAAAGCACCAGAAAATTAGTCTGCACCCTCCCAAAACCAAAGGTGTGGGCTTGCTCTGAATTAAAGTGCTGCCAAAAAGCAGAAATAAATATTAAAAAATGCATAAATTACACAATGTTCATCTAGCTGGTAATGTAATACATTTCTTTTTAACTCACTCACTGATCTGGTTTAGAGCAGCAGTGACTGTGAGTGGTTGGTATCTGGAGGCTAATAGATGATCCCTGTCATGTTCCCAGTGGGAAAGTGTCTGCATGCCAAAAGCATTATTCCAAATTCCACCTTGTTCTTGTACATGTAATTACTCTGCCATAAGCAGTGCAACAGCTGTCAGCCTCATGAACAGGCAGCCTCAGGGGGCTGAGGGAAATGTACCTTCCACCTGGAGAACAGAACACCTTCCTCTTACCAAAGCTGCTGGAGGGACACACCAAAACACTGGGAAGCTGTGCTCAGACCCCTTAAAATCTGCTTGACTGCCTTCTTCCTTCCCAAGAATGAGTTCAAACACCCCATCATTGGGTCTCTGTTTTATGGATAAAATTTCCAGACATTTAAACTTTACTTCATGCCTACAAGGAATTTCTCCCCGTTAAGTCTGCAGCCAACGCATACCAAAATGAAACAGGGACAAACATATCTGTGCCTGAACCCAAGGGCTCAATCTTTTACCTGCTGGGCTTTATTGAAAGTTGTTTTTTTTTTTTTTTTGCAAGATGTATGACTCTGCTTTGCTATCTGCACAACAAAGTGTGACTGACCTCCTGCCTTCTGCTCCTGAGCCTCTCTGATCAGCAGGTGCTGTCTACTCATTCCCACCTTCCTCTAAAGAGATTTTATGTAGTTAATTGGCCTTCTCATCTCTAAGCTGTAACTCTGAAAATTTTTAACTTCGGGTGAGTGACTGCCAAAAGCACTGCCTAAGTGCTCAGCCATTGTTTCCCCTAAGCTGCTCACTGAGATCCCTCACCTCTGACCATTGTTTAGTTTCCTGTTTGTTCTTCCTGACACCCTCTTGGAAGTCAACCCTCTTTATTCAGAGATAATAATGTGAAACACAGAAAGTGGAATATAGGCACACAAAAAAAATCCCTAGTGCTCTTTTATTTACTTTCCATAAATGTTCATCACTACTAAATTCATATATGTAAATTATGTTGTGTTTAGAGAAGGATCAAATAGAATAGAAGAGGCAGAAAGGAAGGTGTGTGCACAGATCTTTCATCTCCTGGTACTTCAGAGGTAACTCCTCTACAGCTGCTCAAAACCCAGGGAGGGGCAAAGGCACAAGTTTGATGGGGCCTTTTTCCCAAACTGAGACACCTCCAGGCCCTGGACACAGACTATGGTTAACAGAGGATTAAATCAACTTTTGCACAAGGTGTCATACTTACACTGTCATTGCTTCCTTTGTTGTCCTCATATTTTGTCTCTATATGAATGGAGAACTTAGGCAAAAATGAACACTGCAACAAAAGAAAAGTATATTTAACACAAGAAATTCACCTTGCTTCATCAGCTGACACATTGAGTACATGACTTTTGGTATCATCTTTCTCATTTTTTTCAGGTTACTTCAAGAAAAAGAGTAAATGTTCACAGAATGTAAACCTGAAAGGTTGGATGATTCTGGAGGGATCCAGAGATTCTATCTAAAAGCTGAAAATTATAATAAGGATATAAATAAATCAGTATAAGCAGTCTGGAATAATTAGATGCAATGGTTTTCATGCTCACTATACCCAGGAGTATGAATGTCCTGAATGTCTTGTAAGAAATTTAATTCACTAAGATCTTGAGAGCAATTCAATATCCCTCATTATAGATCAGTATATCCCTCACATAGGAAAACTCAAGGACACTTCCCCAGATGCAGGTTCTGACCAAACAGACAGCAATGCTTTCATATGTGAGGGCTTTTCCTTAATTTTCTGTGAGACATGAATTTTATCATAATTTCCTTTGAATGAAATTAAGATGGATTATGAGCCCCTGTGAAAATTCCTTTATACTAAATCCAAATAAATCTGTAAATAATAATGCAAAAAAACCAAACCAAACCAAAACAAAACCAATGTTTTTCTGTTAAAGATATTCTGTATTTACATGGGAATAAATTTATTTTTCTGAGGATTGCTTAGCTTAGCTGGCTTATGAAGACTGACTTAGGCAACATAATTCCATCATAATAAATATTTCAAAATTTTATTTATCATTTCACAGTTCTTTGTTCAAAGCAAGTTTTCAGACAGGCAGATAGAGCAGCTGTCTAACCAGCTCTAAATGACACTAGTTCAGCATCTTTCCTATTAGTCACCAAGGCTCTCCTTGCATTAACTGCCAGTTCCTTGTGTGATGCATCACTAATCCCCTATGGCAAATGACTCTTTCATGGGCTGTACATACAGGTTATACAATGAGGATGTTTGAATGCCTCAGTGTTCACACTGCTGCTGGTCCAAGTTCAGGCTTGAAAACATTCTAAGAGTTCTTCTAAGGGAGGGGCTGGTGAGTAAGGGCATTTAGGAGGCCAGGTGTAGTGCACCAACTGCAATGAGAAGGCAGCTCCTTGGAGACTGCAGCAAATCCAGCCCTCCTTCAGTGGCTATCACCCAACAGGTCATTGCTCAGTCTTCTTCTGATCACAGAAGAAGATACCCACTATCAATAAGCACATCTAGAAGCAATCCTTGCCAAAAAAACAAGTGAGACAGATTCCTCAAAATAAGGTTCTGGTGCCACAAAAGGCCAAACCCTCTTCGTGCTGTTGATCTGAAGCACAGCTGCAGTTTCAGAGTGAATTATGAATAAAGCCAAATGCCAGATTTCCCTTTTACCTTGGTATTAAAGAAATGCCTGCCATTTTCAATCACTGTCCAGAGGTTGCCAGCAATGGGTCAGGTCATGACACTGAAATGTCACTGTTCCATGTACTGGACGTGAGGCTGCATTGGGATGCCTGTAGCAACTCAACAAGCCACTGCTTGAGTCTAGTTGTTGATTCCTGTGACCCAGAATCTAAACTCTAATTAAAATAAGAGATCTTCTAACCTTGTATTTCAAAAAGAAACATTAAGAAAAGCCCAAGGATCCTTAGAATAACACAGAAAAATGGTGCCATTTACCTCAAGCCACCTCATTAGAGAGCCACTTTCTGTAAAGCCACCCACAGGCAGCCTCCCTGTGTGTTTAATATGAAGGAGAGAACTGTAACAACCTAATTTGAGATTATAAATGGTAACATGGGTTTACCCCAAATGAAAATTCAAATTCACCAGAAAGTCCTCCACCGCAAAAATCTCTCTCAGAAACTCAACTGGCTGGCAACCACTGCTCCAGCAGCTGTGGGGGGTCTCGCTGCCTTACAGGAACACTTAGCAGGGTCCAAATTTTTGAACATTTCACAGAATGTGTCTCATGATTCATCAGCTGCACTCTGACTAATTGGCAGAGGGCTCTGGCAGAACCAGAAAAATGTTTATGCATCATTCGAAAGACTATTATTCATCATGCAAAACTTGGGTTTTTCCCCTCAAGTGGCCACATATTTACTTAACTGGGGATTAAAATTGTTATGCAACAGTCAGAATCAAACTAGGGAGTGAATAGTAGGTAATAAACCTTTTAGCAGATTCTTGTTTTCTTCTGAGCACCACTCCCTTTCTGCTCTGCCTCCTCTGGGGCCTGTGTTCTTCCAGCACTGACCTGGAGGCGATCGATCCCGAGCACACACAGGAATGCACAGGGCACTGCTTCCAGCTCTCTGTTTCACTACCTCTACAGCCTGCAAGGTTTCCTCTTGGGAATGAAATAGTGGAAAATTCAATCTTTAACTTGAAATTAAACTTGAGTTCTACAGAATAATTCAAAATCTTCAGTCAGTGGCTTCAATGACAAGGTGTCTTTGTGTAAAGCTCTCAAAGGAGGCATCTTAGGTATTGTCACCTCCAGATTTTTTAGATGTCTTTAAACTCCTTTAAAAATTTTTATACTCCAGCACACCTGTAACACTCAAAAACAAGTAAAGGAAATATTCAGGATTTTTTTTGGTTTTCCAAAACTTTCTATATTTGGCACCTCAATTTTGGAAGAAGCAGGGGAGGTTTAAGGCTCCAGAGAGCAGCCAGTGCAGTAACAGGAGTGTGTGCCAGTAATTACCAGCCATGAGCAGGGGTATTTCCACCTTAGAATGAAGGGAATGAAAGCAGCATATGGAAAGCTCAGCCCGCTGTTGTGTTTGCAATTCCCTACACATAACCTCTTGAAAAATGAAAGGCCTATTTTTAGCATGATGATTGATTAGCGTTGCCATAGCAATAAGCAACACTTACAAGAACAGGGTAGAACCTAAGTGTGCCAAAACACTTGCCAAAGTCTTAAAGAGACAGTCAAACACATGTGGAGTGTGACAATCATTTAATGGAGAGGACTGTCAAATTAACCTTTGCGTAGTAATTAGACCTTGTGGGAATTATTGGAGTTGTCAGCAAATATGTTGGTCTGAGAGAGGTTTCTTCACTCTCTGGAACGTGCTTTGTGTGAATGATGCCAGTTCATCCATACTGGTGCAGCTGGTTTCACTTTCCATGTGGTTTCTGCCTGCAGAATGTTCAAAGACCTGCTGGAGACCCCATCCTTGCTTTTTACCTCTCCTGCTCCTTGTGAATATTAATCCACAGACCTTGGCAGTTATTTCTGTGCAGTAAAAATTAATCCCACTTTTTTTTTTTTTTTTTTTTTTTTTTTTTTTTTTTTTTTTAGCAGCGGAAGCATATTTCCCTAAATCTTAAATAAAAGCCCAGCAAGGCAGACATTTCATGTAAATGTTCTCTCTCATCTTCCACCACTTCTCAGACTGATGATTTTTTTCTATGGTCACATATGCATTATTTTGACAACACAAGTGGAACAGAGAGCAATCTCCATGGACAGACATCTACAGACAAAGAACACAGTGACTGCTACAACGAGGTGATAGTGTTCAAGAAAATGAAATCTTTTCCATAGGTAACTTCCATATACCACATCCTTTAAATTCAAGATTTTGGGGCACTATTTTGGTACTCAGCATTTCTTTATTGAAGATCAAGAGCCTGGGAAAGAGAAAAGAAGTCCCAACTTTGTTGTAATAGACAAAATGGGATGTGGGACTGTGGGGTGATGGAAGGTGAAATAGTCAATGTTGTTTGAAAAATAGAAAATGGGGAGTTATTGACTCCCCTTAGATTGCTCCAGACAGCTCTACATGTGAGCCCCCAGAGCTGCTGTGTGATCAGGTAACCCAGGCACAAACAGCATCAATCAGGGTGACAAGGCTGCAAGAGAATAGGAGGAAAGGGCTGGGCAGGGTGATGGCATTTGGAAGATGTGACTCAGTGAGAGGGAGGAGAATTTGGATAGCAAGATAAGCACAGGAAGGTGGTAAATAGCAAACAAAAGTGCTGTTGAGTGGAAAGGAAAAGAACAATACAAAAACAAGGCTTGAAAATAAATAAGGGATCAAAACTCTCATAAACAAGCCAAGAAAGAAAACCACTGTATTGTATACAATAACCTGGAGATGGAACAATTACTAACAAGTTGCCTCCAACCGCTATAAAACTCTTATCTCTGGCTTTGCCTTCCCTTAGGATCTCTATGTTTGATACATGGGAACAGTGACCTGCTTATTGAAGAAGAGAGAAAGTGAAAAGCAGCATGGGCAAGTGGAAATGACAGTCCCATCCATCAGAGAGGGTGCTGGATTACTTTGGAATAAGCCAGTGCTGGAAAAAAGGGAATTTTCCCAAGCAGTTTAAGTTACTTGTTTCAATGGAATTAAGCTATTAAGGGAGAATACAGGTTTGCAGCTCTCAAAAAAAAAGTATTATATTTTTCTTGTAAACACTACAGAGGTCCTTGCTTTTGCTAGAACCTCTAAGGGAAATAAATCTGTGTTTTCCCAGGACAATGGCACCTGTGAGCCTGGTTTCTGAGTTGGGGGATAAGATGGAAGATGCTGGTAATAACTTTGCAGTACGGATTCTGCTGCATTTTTGATGCAGACTTTTCAAATCCTCAAATTGCAGAAAAGTTTTAGCACCGAAGGATGAGGAGTTACATCCAAATTTCAAGGGCTGGTAATCAGATAAAGGGAACACAGGAAAAAACTCTACAGCAATGTTTATCTGAAACAACGGTTTTCCTTCTCAAGTCATCTCATTATAAAAATAACAATACAAAAACCATTCCTTCCAGATAATTTACTTCATGGATAAACCAGCAGCTAAGTGAAGCACAAAACATGCCTGTTCTCAAAAGTAATCAGAAACCAGCAGGTCAGTAATGGACCATTTAGCAACTCTCACTCTGGGGCCTTGACACATACCAGATGACATAATTTTATTTTCCACAGTCATTTGCTGTAGAAGAATAAATGTCATCGTGATAAATCATCAAAGGAATTGTTGTCTCCTGCTTTCTGTTCCATAACTGTTTTTCATAAATATTCTGGATTTATATTCTATTCATAAGGATATTTGGGACCTTGGCATGTTGAAGGAATGCTTCTCCTCCTCATGAGCAGACAATGCCATTTTAATGTTTGTTTTGTCTATATAATTGTGAAACTAACAATTGTCCATAAATTGTGCAAAAAAAAATATTATCCAGCTGTTTTTAAATTTCAGCGCCCGAACTGAAATATTGCTAACAGCACCAAAGCTGTTCAGGTGGCAAATCTGTTTGAACTGATCCCTGGTAAACACTTGAATTGCACCTTCAAACCCAGAAGAGTTTGATTAAATTCTCTTTGTATTTTTCCTAACTACTTTCTACTCTAGCTTGAGAGCTAAACTTTGGCTCATTTTCAGTGTACTTCGATGACATGAAGATTTTGTACCATGGTGAAGTCACCAAACATTCATGGTCTGATTATTTGTTTGCTTGAGGCTCCTCTCTTTTTTTTTTGTCCAGAATCTCCACTGTAACTTGAGCAGGTTGAATGGATATTTGCTCTGTGCTGTTTATTTTCTAACAATATCCCAATGCAGGTAAAGAAACTTAGTTCTATGCAATTCTCTTTCGTTTGGTTTGCAATAGACACAAGTTTGCTTTCTAGTTAATTATTTCTAATCTTGCTGGGCAACCTCAGAAATAAAAATAACAAAGCCTCCTGAAAGTTTGGTTGTTCTTGCCACTGTGAATAGCATAAATATTTTCCACTAAACATACATATTTGCAAAGGCTGTGATAAACTGGCACACAAGGGGTTGTAGAGAGCTGCAAGGCATCTTGTCTCCATTCTCCAAGAGAAAAAGGTTCCAGCCCCTGACTAGCAAAGGAATTCTTTCCAAAGCCAGCAGCTAAGAGCACCCATTCCCCAGGAGCAGGGCAGGAGGCACCTGACCATACCCAAGTCTTGGAATTGCTTATGGAGTTACTCCTATAGGGCTCCCTTTCTGCTGCATCCTAAATACAGTATCCCGGGTTTATTATCTTAACATCAACCTAATCACAAAATAAATGGATTTGTAGATAAAACTTAAACATGTATTTTAACAAGATGTCTTGTCTGGTTTCTAATGACAAGATTAAAACCAAAGCAGCTCCAGTATCTAAGTTGAAGACACTTTCTCACATACAGTTCTGAAGTAACACCCCAACCACTAAAATTTTGAACTTTACAGGAATATCTTATTCCCTAAATAGTACCCCCAAATTTGGATGACTTCCTTTGGCTTCAGCTTTGACAGTATTTTTTGACTTCCTCCTCCCTCTCAATGTGAGCAGGAAGCTTTCAAGGATTATCTCCAGCTCTGATACAGCACTTCTTGGGACAGTCCCCATGTGTCATCTTCCTGAGAGGAAGTGTTTTGTACAGCAGCTTTAACGAGGTGCATTTGCAAACGCTCTCCTGACATGACCCTACAGCACAAATTACACCCCACAAAAGCATCACTTGTGCAATAGTTTTGTTAAACTCGTTATCTCAAGTGTGTCAGTTGCTTTACATGCTGTTAACATGGTTGTCAATACCCAGTAGCAGACGTGGTGTTTGCTATCAAATTTAGGGGGTTGCTGTGTAACAAATAACATTGCTTAAAGCAGATGCCATCATAACTGGATCCAGATTACAGAGGACTAATATCATGGCAGTATAATTTCCATTCCTGTTTTCATGTATCCAATTGCTCTTGGCTCTATACAACCATGGCACAGAACAATATTCTGAAAATTATTTTTCGATGCTTGATGAGCAATTTTTCTTCAGTGTCCAAATTGCAGGTCTTTAAGAAGGTTATATTTATGGATTCCATAATATTCACAGGAGAACCAGATTGATGAAATTATTCCATACTGCATTTCTGAATGCCAGAGTATGGGCTTGAATGCAGTTTCTCAACAGCCTTCATATTTTTCAACTGAAATACCTTAAGACTGTCAGTAAGGTTCAGTCTGCTGTTCACATCCTCTTCCAAATCACTAACACACACTGAAATAACATGCTGAGCCTTTAAGGTCGTTCTCTTTATTTAGAATGGAGCTTACAAGGTTAATAAGGTGTGAAAATACCACAGAGCAGTATGTACTTGACTCGATAAGATTATGCTTTATTTATCCAATTATTGGCCTGCCTTTAGAATGACTTTTCCTTGAAATGAGGCTCAATTTGACTCTCACCATGTCCCACGGACTCTTCAGAGAGAATTTATGATCTTTAAGAAAAGGATTTCCAAGCTATCTTACATATTTTGGGCAATGTCTGTGGGCTTATTCTTCCTTTCAGAATTCTCTAATGAGTACAGAAGATCAAATTTAGAAAAATATTCCAGACAAGGATAGCAGTTATTCCCAGTGGTATGTTTAACATTTTTGTTCTAGATTCAACAGTTTGAGGCAAAGGCACTGTCTCTGTATTCAGTGAAGATAAATTCATTGCCTATCAGCTCCATTAATACATATTTTAGATTTTTGTCTGAAGTACAGTTTCCTTGATCTCCTCCCAGTATTTCTAGTTCTGTTTCCTTGCACCATGGTGAGTAATTAGTCCCCAGCTCCCCATGGCAGTTACACTGTCACTTAGTGATTGCTTTGCCTACCCTCTACATTTCTGGACTGATTTAATTTTTCTTTACATGTCTCTTCAACGCTGCAATCACTTCTGCTGATGCTTTTGAACATTTCTGTAGCTGTACCTTCCTCTGACCTGCACCAGGTGTTGTTTCACCAGACCAGACAGAGATCACCTCCTGATTCAGATTCTCTGAGTACAGCACTGCTGTTTAGTTTTAATAATGTATTGCATTTCAAATTTAGATATGTATTTCTGTCTGTCACCACCCTTTGCATCATCCCCACTTGTCTCTTACAGTTAAAGGAAAAAAAATCACATTAAAAGATTCAAATTTACTTTCAGCTAAAGAAAAAATTTACCATGGAGAGGTATCAGTGCAATGCAGCAAATGTCAACTTCCCAGCCTAAAACTAAATACGATATGAGAGATAAACCTTAATGAATGTGAGCTCTGACAGACCCTACCGAAATTCTCATGTGGCAAAAGCAGCTGAGAATCTGTCCCTCATCACTACTGTCCATTCTGGGACATTTGGAGCTCCTCTGACAATCAAATGAATGTTCTAAGTACCTGTACTGAAAACTAATTTGTTGCTTTGGGTTTTCAAACCTGGCTATCACAGTTTCAACTCTCGCTCTCCAGCTTTCAGAGCTGAGCCTTTAAATCCCTTTATTTTTTTCTTTTTATCACACTAAATTTTTTTTTTCTTTTTGCTTTATGAACTTTTAAAAAACTCTACACAAACATTTTGAGCACTGCAGAATTAAGAGAAGCATCTGCATTATGTTTTACCTGCAGTCAGAAGTTCAAGCTAAATCAAAGCAGGAGTTTCTGAAAGGTCCCTTCACCTGGAACCTCCTCACCATCCCCTCCTCACCTTCCAAATGCTGCTGGAAACTTATTGTTATTATTGAGGCCAGCACATTTAAACCATTTTTCTCATGATTTATGTGCTATATTTTGCCTTAGCTCTGTGAGAGGGAATAGCTGATTTTTCTGGGCATGGTGCCCAGATTATCTTTAATTTTGTCTACAGATTGTGCAGTTTCCCAGATACTATACCAGAGATGAGCATCTTATAAGTTAATAAAACAATAAATAAAATAAAATCTGTTCTCATGTCTCCATGTAACAACTGGAACCTTAAAAGCCTCACTCTTTTTTATAGAAGCTTCTCTTTCTTACAGTCAGTAAGCAAAAATATATAAAATTATTTTTAAGTGATAAAGAAAAATATCTCATATGATCCCCTTAGAATTACTTCAAATTTCCCTTTAAATTGCTTAAACAAATAATGAAAATAAAGCTTCACTATTGAATGTGTTATGAATAAGTCATATTGAGAAGGAACCAGATTAGATTCCATTACTATATTTTACATATTTTTTCTATTTTTAGAATAAAAAGAGGAAGAAAAACTTACCGTGTATTCTGATTTCCAATTGTCCATTTGTAAAAAAAAAAAAAAAAAAAAAAGGAAAGAAGAGGGAAAAGAAAAAAAAAGACATGTGAAATAAAACAATTATGCAAGATCCTTACAGTAAACACACATTAATAATAAAAATTATTGTGTCAGATAGTCTGCATATTTATACTTGACTAAAGCCTGTGGGACAATAAATACCAACAGAATCCAAGCACCTGATGTTTTCTTTGCAAGCAAGAAATTGCACAGATCCAACACTCCAGTTTTTACCTAGCCTTAGTCCATAATCTTCATTTCCTGATACCAGTAAATATAAGGTGAAAAATATGCAGTTCAACAGGAGTTGTTAAAGGGACTTGGTGCTTGTAGTTCAAAATGTAACTTGGAGTTTCTGAAGATAAACTAAACTACCCCAAACCACAAAGCAGCAATCATTTCTGCCACACTCCTTACCTGTGATTGTGTAAGGATAATAATTCCAGGCCTTCTCTGTAACGTAAAATATTTTGGGAACGACTGCTCTAGCCCAGCTAGGCAGTTTGCTGAAAGTAAAAATCAAATATAAAATTAGAATATATTATGATGTATGTGTATTGTAGAAATAAAGATACTTTCAAATGTGCCCATCATTTGTGAGGTGTTTGAGGGATTCAGCAACACCCAGACTTCTCAGGAGTATTTTCATTATTTGCCTCAGCTGTGCTTCCCTCACAGAGGGAGCAGATCAGTGCCACAGAAACAACCTTTGAGTGGGCTGAACTGAGGCTGCTCTTTTTGGGAATTCATGGCCTGGAACCTTTGGCCACACTCAACAGGTGAGGCTGAGGACAAACAAAGGGTAAGGGTGGCACCGTGTGCTCAGCCACAGGGAGGCACTCTCTAACAAGAGGTCAGGAGGAAATGTGGCATTTCAGTCCCAAATCCATTCTTTTTTCTTAGAGATTATTTTTTCTTCCTTCATATTCTCTGCCAGCACTGAAACCCTCATGCTCAGCTCACCTGGCACGCAGCTGTTCCCACACTACCAACACCAATTCCTGAGTAGGAAGCTTTTATATTAAAATTAACAGATCACTCAAAACACCTCGTGAGGCTGGTAGGCAGCATTAGTCCCATTTTGCTGATGGGAAAAGTAAATAACAAAAGTGAAGAGAATTAATGGAACTGACATTACAGCTCAGAGCTCATTCTGTCAAGAAAACTCACCAGTGCAGTGGTACAAAGGCAGCAGAATCAGAAATCAAAGACATAGGTACACCATTTGGATGGATCATTAAAGGGTAATTGAATAATACTATAGAGGGGTGGCAGCATTTTTTTACCATGGCTCTTGGATCTATCATTTCCAGCACACTGGTCACAGAGGGTACCAAAAACTGATGAACAAACAAACATTTAAAAAGGCAGGTCCACTATAATTCATCTTTCAACCCTCTCTTAATGACTTCAGTTATAAGCACTGAGGCTGCCAGGAACAAAGATGCAGAACTAGTTATTCCAAGGACAGCAGACCCTGGACACCACAAATATCCCTGCACTTGGGGGACTCAGTTCAAATGGTGTTGGTCTGGCAAAGCACTGAGCAGAGCACCCAGGCCAAGACTGAATCTGTACTGAGCTGCAGGACATGCTTCCAAACCTCAATTTCCCGAGTGTAAATGTTTGAAATAGTTCTGTTTAGATAACTGTGTGCAGAAAGTACATTAACTTTCCATATTAGCAAAATTCTGAAGAAAATACATGTGGGATCATGAAGGCTTATTTAACCATAATCTGGCTACATATAAATATTTTATTTGTCCAGAGGCAAAATGCAGACGTTAGTACATTATCTACAGATTCAAAGCCAAGTGCATTGACTTCTGCTCTTTGATGACATTGCTCAAAACTGGATTGTTTTCTTTACCTAAACCTTTCTTGTGTACAGACTTTTAAGCAGCATTTTACATCCTGAAAATAGACTTCCCTGTATCAGTTCTGTTTGTCAGCCTCTGTCAGTGTGTTTATGAATGCTTCCCTTACCCCTGCTAAACTTTACTCTGATGCCTAAATTATAAATACCAGAGGATGCAGACTTTCAGCTTCTGAAAACATTGCTCCAGCAGGAAAGAAGAGGCAATAAACAATTCTAAATATAACTAAGGTAACACTGACACTAGAAAATATACATCTGCTCATTTTGCACTTTTTTGTTTATTGTTGTTTTTAGCATATTTGCCTGACTACCTATACCTATATGTACTGTCCCCAGTACAGCATGTCCTGAAAAAAATAACTTTATGAGCAAAACACAGATTATACTCAGAATTGCTAGCAAGTCCCAGTCACAGACACACATAAATTCTTCTGAGGTCCCCTCAAAGAAAAGATAATATCTCTATTTCAGCAGCACAGGTATGAGGATCACATTAGCTTTTTTCTTATTTCTCCTTATTTTTCCTCCATCCAGATGAAGTTCAGTCTCAAATCTCTTTAAGAGACATCAGTTCAGATCAAAATAGAGCAAAGCAAAATTTGTTAGGGTAGTGGATCCAGGAAGAAGAAAAGCTGAGGGAGAAAACTGTGCTGGTGGAAGTCAGCAAAATAGGCAAAGTTTCCAGCACATCCTGTATGGAAGCATGTCTCCTTGAGTGAAAACCTCCAGAGATATCCTGGCCTCCCAGCAAAATCCACAAATCCTTTCCACAAAGCTTCAATAGTACTGCAATATCTGGTGGCATTGTGACACCACACCCAGAGTCAAATAGCAAATCTGGTGATGGAGGACTCAGAATTACCATTAAACTCAGTGAACCTGATTTCAAACATCCACCACAGCTGTAGGTAACTGTCCTGAGTTGTTGCAGGCACAAAGATTTACTTTGCCAATGTTTGTACCTATCTTTGGCTAAGAAATCCTGTGTTCCACTGCCTGCACTACAGGAATCACGTGCTTCCCAAGTATGGTTTGTACATGGCTTCTGGGCTCTCGTGGTCATTCTGAATTGCCCTGAAGTGGCAATTCTGAATATGCTCTTCAGTGCTTAAAGCCTTATTTTTAACATGCAGGAAAGAAATACCCAGAAACATTTTTTAAAACCCCACAACTTGTGGGAGCTGAACAGTGGGAACACATATATTGATTTTTCCCAAGTCCTTTATCTAGCCTGTGAGAGAGCACTTACAATAATATTAAATGTTGGCAAGACATATATTATTGAGCTCTTGTGTGTGTGTAACATCACTGGTGATTCAATTGGCCTGAATTTAGGTTAGATATGTCAGGTTTGCAGGCCAGGAGGAACTTGCAGTATAGAAACAATAGCTGCAGTGTTTGTATGCCCACCCCAAAATGCTGCAGAGCTTAAGTTTAACAAAAATTAAACAGGCCCAGGGGAAAAGAAGAACTTTAGAAAAAGTATTCAATTCAGTCAGCAGTGGTAAAAATGGGAACAGATTGTGCAATATATCCCATATTGCACAAATACATATATCTAAACATCTCTGGCCTGTGAGTGTGGAGACATTGGTCCTCAGCAGCATCATGTCAGCATAGGAGGACAAACACTTCACTCTAAGAATGATGGAACTTCAGGGAGAAAACCCCTAAATTTTCCACCATGTCTTTAAGCCTAGTGGTCCAGAAGGCTGACATTGTACAATGGTCATTCATAATGTCAATTAACTTTGCTGAGACAAAAACAAGTCAGCAAAAATGCTGGCTTTGTGACATGATTATGAGATGAGAGAAACTTAAGCCTTTTTAATAGTTCAGTTTTGTTTTTCTTGGAGAGTGAGACTTTGCTGGTTTTGTTGTTCAGTTTCTTTGGCTCCACCCTCCAACGATTTTGGAAAAGAAAATGAAAAACAATTAAGTGTAAAAGAAAGCAAAAGTTCTGATTTTCAGTATATCCTTACTCCAAGTTATAATTCCTTCTCATGGAGAAGATGCTCTAGAAGGAATAACAGCTAATCCCTCTATTTCAAGCCACTGATCTATCCCACCTCCCCATGGCTACCAGGAAACAGTATGTATTCATGGGAACATCTTTTGAAGCAGAAAGGCTGTTGCCTGCAATCCTTGCAAATTCTTCTTACAGTCCATGCTGGGAGAAGCAGATTTACTGCACTTGCCTGTTGAGATAGACACGTTTTTCTGTTAGCTGCCCATTGCCATGGTTGGGATCTTCATAGGGTTCATTCTGCACCACTTCCACTCCCTCCCCTCGGTCACTCTGCTCATGGCTGTGCTTGCTGATCATGTACAGCTGTCCAATTCTGTACTGCAAAGCAAAAGCAAGAACAAAGTATATTAGTTTGATGTTACACATGTATTCAAAAGCCAATCTTAGAGAATGATATATTGCTATGTGTAAATAAAAGGTAGTTTGAAGGTGGAAAATGGTATTTTTGGGGTCCTCTCAGTACCTTATGAAGTCCATGGCATCACTTGTGGAAAAAATAACAAAACTTGTGTGTATGCAAATATAAAGAATTAAGCCAGTCCTCTATTATTAAACTTTGTAAGTATATCAGTTATGAATAAGTAAACAAATAATCTGGTGCTTCCATATGCTGAAATGTAAAGGGACTTCAACCAGCAGGTGAACTCTGAAAGTTCTGTGGGACACAGGATTCTCCTGCCCTGCTAACATAATGAAGCCCTGCAATAAGGTAACTATGGCTGGTCCACAGAGACAGGAGCACCAGATCTTAAGAAAAAAACATGTAGACTCCAGATCCTTTGAAAAAAAGAAGTTTGAGTGACTTGGCAATATTATTAGAATGTATTTAAGCACTTTAATGATCATTTTTCTAGAGACTCCCAAGTAATTTGGAAAGCCAAACACTGAGAGGATTGGCTCCACTTTGCTATCACAGAAAAATAAATTGTTGCACTTGCTCTTTTTCTCACTATGTCTCATATCTACTTCAGGACTTTTGCCTCCAAAGAAATGTAAGAAAAATACATCCTTGAACTTCCATTAGCAAAGACTTAAGAGTAAAATTATACTTTCCCAATAATTTTCAGGTCTGAAATTTTATTCTGAAGTTCTTTGCACAAGCTTGAACATACCAGGCTTTTTCCAGCAAGCTGTCTTTGGACCTATCCAGTTTTCTTGATCAGAACCCTCTCTCCCCCAGAGCAATTTGTTTAGGCATATACATGGCAATCACTGCAATCACATCAGTCCCCCTTCAAACACAAAGAACAACCTGTTAATTTAGAGAATGGCTGAGCTACCACACAAGCTGCCAAGTACTAGCTCAGCATAAGCAAACAAAAGCATCGTGACAGTCTGACCTCAGAAAACTCAATGAGATTCTTGTGGTTATTGCATTATAGACAGCAATCCTATCACATACTTTAAAAAGTCCAAATCAAAAAAGCAATTAGCTCAGATAAAAAACCCCAAACCATCACAAACCTTATTAGGAACTGGCAACAAGACAGCCTTGCTAAACAAAATGATAAGGAATAGGAGGGTGGAGGGCACCTTATATTAGTTCCTCAATTCTACATAACCCCAGTTTATTCCCCTACAGCAACAGGCCACAAGAAAGTAAGAAATTTGGAACCTGCATCTTGATTTAAGAGACTAAGTCATAACATTGTTTTACTTGCTAATCCACTTCTCTACCTTTGTGTCTACTGAATCCTTTTTCTCTATCTCATCATATTTGAACATTTTGTCCTAATCTCAAAGGCTCTGAAGAGCTGCAGATCTCACACATAGCTTTTAACTAGATCCATGACAAATTGTCTCCTCTTTTTCTCTAACAAAAATGAATGTATTAGTGCACAGTGAAGGCCAAGTTTGTAGTACATTTGATTGGACCAATTAGTACAGTTTAAAAAAGAGTAACTTTCAGGTACACAAAGCTGTTCTTCAGGTCTGAAATCAAAGCAACACACATCAAAGCTGAATACAAGTTGAGAAAAAATGCTTTGCCTTTAATTAGATATGTATCAATTAGACCACCTGGGAGCACAGACTTCCTGTCTGTGGAGTGATAAGGATGGCAGAAAAGGGGAAAGGTGATAAGGTCCTCATCTTCTAATGGAAAGGAAGAGGCCAGTAATTTGTATCCTGTGAATATGAAAAGGTCAGATGAGGAGTAGAGAGGAATTACAGTTTGACATAAAGTCAATATTTTGATCATGATCTCTATTGGGATTTTTGTTATCCCATAAAGTTATGAATTTTAGTTGCCATGGACACCTCTGGAAAGTGTTTCATAATTGCACATATCAATTTCCTATGTCCAAGTAGTCCTTTGAAATTTTGCCCTCAGTTTTAATGGTCAAATACAAACACCTCAGTTTCTTTTGAAAACGTTGGCTCAGAAATATCAAGATGAATGAACTTTCACACTGACAACCATCTGTGGGATTGTACTGATGCCCTCATTTGCTCCAGCATCATGAAGCAGAGATACCCCTACACCACCACATTTTGTTAGCAGAGGTTGTTGTTCTTTCATGGACCCACCCCACCATAAAACCCTACAGGATATCAAATCCCAAAGACTGAAAATGAATCTGAGCAGAAGCTTAAGGGGGCTAAGCCTTGTGCCCACTGCACTTTGCAGAGGAGGGTCAGTGCTGTCAAACAGCAACTGCTTTCCAGGTGCTGCAGTCAGTGCTTAAAGGAAGGCTCTCCTCTGCTGAGGCTCAAAATCACACATGTTCCAATCAAACCCACAGATCTCACAGAAGGTATCCCAGGCAGCTCAGCATGGTGCCTCCCATTTGGAAGATGCTGAAGGGAACAGAAGGCACCACTGCTGGACAGCTCTCCTGCAGGAACCCCACTGCTCCTCGCCTTCTGCAGGCAATGACTTCCCATAGCTATGGATCTGACACTAGTCCAGCAGAAATATCCACCTTCAAAGCCAGCTTGGAGGGGGCCCTGAGCATCCTGGTCCAGGGAGTGACATCCCTGCCCACGGCAGGGGCTGGAGGGAGATGAGCTTTGAGGTCCCTTCCAGCCCAGACCATTCTATGACCTTTCATAGCTACTGAAGTGGTGGGGCAGTCCTGCTGGAAAGCTGCTGCCTCTGCAAAGGAAACATATTTGTACGTGTACTTTAAAGTAGCTAACTTAGCTCTTTTGTGTGCTATTCATTTGTTTCTATCTGCTGTACAAAATATTAAATCATTCTAGAGCAGGATGGAAAATGTTAGCTTCCAAAATAATAGTACTTTACTAAATCAGAGAGTGCACAACTATTATTTCAGATAAAATAGCATTTTTTCAAGTGTATGTTTCTATTTACATGAATAAAATCTAAGGCAAAGATGTGTCTTTTAGAACTTGCGGGAATTCAAATGCCTGAATAAAAAGTCACAGCTTTTTCTTACTTCCTATGGATTTTGTGGAGAAATAGCACCTAAGAATCATTTAACAACAGTAATTGATACACATTATTCCTGCAAGGGTAAACTGATGTGCTACTACTATTTATCTTGCTCTATCACAATCTGAATTTCCGTGTTCTCAGTTGTAAGATAATTTTCCAAGACCATCTACTGTTTCCAGGAATTCAGTAAAATTTCACACAATGGCACCTGATATGAATTTGGATCTGGAGCAAAAGTCTTTGCAATTTCTTCAGTTTAATAGGGGAAAATTCATTCAGTATCAGAGCAAGGACTTCAATAAACAAATGCACAGAATGTGGAATTAGAGGTTTCTAAGGGTATTGCAGTGTAGCTTTGGTAATAGCCCTGATGTTTCCCAAGTCCTAATGAGTGAGGTTTGTCTCGGTGGTGACTGCTCCTTCAACAAGCAGATGGTGTTTGCTATTGGGATTTAGTTATACAAGAAACAAGGTTCATGCTAGCAACAGCATAAGGATGGTCAATCTGACTTCGTTTAAAATTGTGAGACCAGAAACTTTTTTATCCCTCAGATGGGGGCGGATGGGGGAAGAAAATCTCCAGCAGGCGCTGCACAAGAAAACTTTGTAGAAATGTGTCTGAATTTTTTTCTGCCTAGCTGCCTATTGCTCAGGTTTTGATTTAATGCAAGTCTCAGAGTAAAAACTTTTATATTCAGGTGGAATGTAAAAAATTAAACTCTCTCAAAGGAGAAATTACGGCGAAATGATCTCGTATCTGAAATTTTCATATCACTCCTTGAAGTTCTTATCTGAGAGCTCACAGAAAATGTAACAGATTTATCACTGTCTTCATCTTACATAATTCTCATATTCAAAAGAATGGTTGAACACTTTCATTTACATTTACTTCTCTGTAACTAGACTAAACCATCAGGGATGGTGCTGCCATTTTTTGTTCTAAGCCAGTAGTGAGATCCCTTCCTGCAGAGAGGAGCTGGAGTCCAGAAAACACTCTGTCTTTTCTGCTTGCTCAAGGTAATGATTATTTGGTGAGCTGAATTTTGACAGTGGAAAATATTTCTCACACAGATTCATGCTAAAACATGCCAGTGGCTTCTAGTCCTGTTCTCAGAAAACTACAAAGGTTAAACAGAAAAAAGAAGAAAAGCAGCAATAACTAAAATGAAATAGATCTGTCCTTATTCACAAAGGCAGCTCTGAAGGTTCATCCCTGCCTCCACTGATGGCAATAGTTGTTTTGTCATTGACCTCAATTTAGTTAAGATTTATTTCCAGCAAGAAAATTCAACGAATCAGCTTCATCATCAGTTACCTCTGTCCAGCCACACTGAAACCAAGGGCATTGATCATGGCAAAAGAGTGCAATTTTATTAAGGAATTATGATTTATAGAATGCTGTCTCATTCACAGAAAACAATCTTAAAATTGATTGATACATTTCTGATTATTTTCAAGTCTTAGTCTTTGCAAGATGCTCTGTGTGCTCTTTGTGGATGTGTTCCAGGCCTTAATTTTCTTTTTTTTAACTAAAAATATTAATAATATTACTATTTGTCACTTTTCCATGTTTTGAATTATTTAAAACAATTGCTGATTATTTTTCAAAGGACGACTATGAGATAAACATGGTGATCCCCAGGTAGGTTACTTATCCAAATATGCACAGCCCATCACTCCCAGCAATCTCTTCCCAGCAGTTTTACAAAGATATTTTACCTCTGGAATAAATTGTTTGGAAATGTACTTGCTTGAGTAAATATCTTTGTTTAAGAGGATACACTGAGGTTTCCTATTGTGCTTGTTTTGATGTTGAGGGCATTGTTTTCAGGTCCTGATCAAGACCTAAGCCCTACACTGCTATAGATATGAAAAGCTTGTAGTTAGCTGCTGAATACAGGCAAAGAAAGCGTTAACCTTGTTTTATATTTGATTAATTGAGGCAGAAATTAATACATCAACCTTAAAAAAGATGTCTGCGGTAGAACAGGGAATTAAACCTCAATCTAGTGATTCCAGCTCAGTGCTGTTGCCACAAGACACACCTGTAATTTCTTTTTCATTCTTAATGATAATTACTTAAAGAGAAGTGGTTTCTTTTATCTCCCTCACTAACCATAAATCCTTCATGTTAGTATTATTAGACATAATTTCATCTGGAATGGGTGAATCCTGATACATCCTCACACTCTGAGGCTGAGGAAGCAGAGCCCTCACATGTGGGCAATTACAGCCCCAGCTGATGGAGCACTGAGGTTGTGCCCTCTGATCCCCAAACTCCTCTAGGTGATGATTCACAGCTATTAACAATAATTTCAGGAACCCTTTTTCATGACACAAGCTCCAGCTCCTGACAAAGTGATTTGTTCACCTTGTTATTAACATTCCTAGATTGGTTTTAACAAGAATAGAGGAATGTGCAGTGTACTGGTATTTGATTTTTCATGTATGGGTGGGTTTGTATTGGCTCCTCCTTGGCTGCTTTTGGAATTAGGAATTAGGTTTGGTTTGGTTTCAGTTGGGGCACAGAGCCACTACTTTGTAAGCAATGGAGGTGGGTATCTCTTGATAACCACCAGCTCAAGGTTTTAGAGCAAGACATTCCTATGGAGAGAAATCAGTCAGACTTGTAACCACTGCAGAGTAAGAAAACTTGCACTGAAATAATCCTTTTTTCCCAGAGAGGCAGGAAAGAAAGCAGGAAGAAAAACTCAATGTTAATTTGAACTTGGAAATTTTATGTAGCACAATTTACCAGCGTGAAAGTAATGGTTTGTATTTCTAAAACAGTGATTTTGCTAGTAAAATAATGACATTATGAGCTAGGGTCCTGTGAAAAGAGGACTGCTGGGTTTGACTGCTTGGGAAATTCTGCAAGGAAAGCATGAATAGTAAACAGAGAAGGCAGAAGGGGAGTGGTTCATAAAGCCCAGTGCAGTGCTCTGCAGAGATTCCCAGCCTGCTGACCTGACCCTAAATCTCCTTTACCCTGGCCAAACAGCAGTATGGAGTCTGCACTAATGCATTGTTCAACTTCTTGTTTATAAGCTAAGATGTTTAGAGCAAACCAGGCACCTTTGCACTGCATTCTCTTTGTCCTGTAGAAACAGCCAAAGTGCAAAGTTTTTATGAACTGGTATTTTAAATGGCTGACCCCTAGGCACAAACATGAGCAAGTAGCTCCAGGAGCAAAGGTAGACTTCTGAATTATTATCCTCAAAAGGAAATCTGTTTTTATCTATACAAAAGATCAATCAAGGAATAACACCAAACATCTAGGTCCTAAAGTCTAAATGTTAGCACAATTCACTGTCGTGAATTTGAGGCCCCAACAAATCATACAATTCATGCAAATTATTTGGTGGTATAAATGTCACTCCCTACAGTAATATATAAAGAATCTGGCCAGTCAGAGTTTGGAGTTGAGCTTGAAATTTTTCTTTCAACTAATTCCTGCATGCATCTGTGAATCACAAAGCACTACACATCTGCTGACTTGCATCAGCAGTATTCTTTACTGTTGCTCAAATTCATGGGAACATGCTTTTGTAACCTCACAAACAAACAGTTGCAGTGGGAACAGTTGACTTTTGCATGCTGTGAAGTGCCATTCTTACTGCTTTCATGTTTGCTTTGCCTTTTCAAGGAAGAAATTACATCCTCAAGATAGTTTATCTGCCTAAATTCCCGTGAATGACAGTTCAGCCATGACACACTGGATGTTGAAAGTCAGTATCCCCCTCTGGTATTTCCAGTTGAAGAAACATGGCCCACTCTAAGTTTACTATACCCTGGCATATAATGGCTTACAACTAAACAATTGCTACTGAAAGCAATAGGATCAGATCTAGATCTCTGGTTAATAGGTGTACAATGAAAATTAAAATAAATGAAAATTAAGTTGCAAATGTTCAGCTTTCATGCAAATGGTTTGCCAAATATAGCTCATGTCCTGTTCAAATTGTAGTAATTTTATGCTTCTACACCAGCTGTGCTATTGAGAAAAGCCAGCTGTTTATCTGGAGTGTACAAGCTCATACAATTTTTAAGAATCAGTTTTTATTAACAATATTTTACAGTGAGTCAGCTGGTTACATTTTTCTACCATGTACACTATGTGCCTCGTACATAAATACCAATGATATTCTATTATGTAGATTTATCCATGTATTTCCTACAAGGAATGCAGATACATTTCCGGAGGCTGTCTCAAAAGTCCTCTGTGCACATAAAAACAGCTAAAAGAGCCTGACTGTGTGCCTTGAGCAGTCTGTCAGTGCTGCACACTGACCACTCTCCACATCTTCTCAGCCCTGTTTGTGAGTACCTGCTCTGATTGTCTGCAAACATGCCCTGCCTTGATTCCAGCTCCCTGCTTTCCATGCACAGCTCACTCTGCCTTACAGTGCACAGTCAGTCTGATAACTGTCAAACATTATTGAAGCTTTTTCTAAGGCAAAAGCTTATTTTATTTGTTTGCCACAATTCATTCATAAGGTCATTGTTAATTTAAAGCCTGAAGCTCAAGGAGCTGTTCAGTAAATATCTTAAAATTTTAACTTAGAATGCAATAAAATGAAGTAAAACTGCAACATAATTTTTGTAGAGGTTACTAAAGGTTTTTCAGTGACATAGATTCTTTTCCTAATATTCCAGGAAAATGCTATTTCCATTTCAGATATTCCAAGAATAGTCAGAATGGAAAAGGGTGGGCATTCTTCTTGATCCCTGCCACCAATCTCTTTCCAGCAGCAGGAACAATCCCTGCACATGGGGTGGCACAGGATTCTGTTTCACTCACAGTGAAATGTAACATTCTCCATGGACCAGTGACGGTGATGGAGAAGCTTGCTCTATTAAAATTGACAGCAAAAGCTGTTACCTGCTTTTTCTATTAAAATGAACAGGATTTGTGGGGGGGAAGAGAAGAAACTAACTCATGTGCCATGCATGTTAAACACATTTTAGCTGGCCAGAGCTGGGGTGTGCTGTGGCCAGCCAGCCACACAATGTGTCAAAGGGCTGGGCTGCAAAGCTGGCTTTGAGCAGGGAGCTTGACTTCTGTGAAGTGCAGGATTAAAAAAAAAATAGTTCTTTTAATTCAGTTCAGTTTAAGCTGGCAGTATTCAGAGTTTCATACGTCTTTTGACCCTTTCAAAATTCAGTGAAGTGCAGAAATAGACTTGAGAGTTAGGTTTATCTTTAACTATAAATGGACCAAACACGTGTGCATCTATTCATGCTTTTAGAAATTATTTTCTCTTTTTGCATGGCTAATAGTATTTGCTTAATGTTTAAGTAGAACTTCTTTCCCCTCAGGCTCCTTTTCTCTAATTAGTCTTCTTCAGTAATTACTCATTTTTATGACTTAAAAATCTTTCTCACACCAACACTATCAACTTTCAAGTGCAGAGAATTCAATGTTTTCAGAAAAAAAACTGAAAAAACTTTTGAGTTTAGAAGCACCAAAGAGACTACAAATGACTCCATAAACTTTGTCAGAACCACAGCAGGGAATAATTCTGCAATTACATTTTTTGGCAAGCAAGTTCCTTACAACACATTTTAGGCAATATAATTCTGCTTATAAATATGAAAAAATGAGAATTTTCCTAGTATGCACAATCTACAATGAATAAAACAGCATCAGAATTTAGCACTTAGTAGTAACAAGCTGAACAAGACAAATCCAATCTGCCATCTGATATTTTATTCAGAAGAAAATGAAATTTTGTTTGCTACTTACAATGAAATAAAAATATATTCTCAGTCCAGAATATTTCATTTGATTATCACAAATACTTCATCCTACTTTCTGATCCTCTGAAATAAAACTGACTTCAATTTAATTTTTAAAATGCACTTGTTTTATTTCTGCATCCTGTAGATAAAAAAAATATTATAAAGATCCCAGTGTCTGTAAATAGTTGAGGTCACTCCTGCATCTCTGCATCTAACCAGGGATCAGGATGATGAAAATATTAAGGTTATCTGAAGTCATCTGATGGGAGGAAGCACATGAGAGCAATTGCATAAGGAGGAAATGAAGACATACTTTCCTCCGCAGATTTTAAGATACATTGAAGTCTCAAATCTAGTACTGAAAGAAGATGCAATTTTTCAATTTTAGTTAATAAGAGCAAACATTTGCAATTTAAGTACCTACTCTATATATCTGTGACAAAATTCCCTCATTCTGACATGAATCACTGCCATAGGAACCACTTTTGTACCTATGCCTCTGTTACACGGACAAATCTGTAATAAATGTTGGGAGCACATTTAGGGGAGAAAACTATTTGCCTGCTACTGACTTACAGAAAATCAAATCTGCAGCCAAATAAACTCTTGGGCAGGAAACCTGGGTTTTGCTGCAGAACAAACACCTGGAGGAGCAGATGCTGGAGGGGTCAGGGTGCTCATGTGTTTGTCTAGAGTTACAGCACACAACCTTTCATTTCAAACTTCTCCACCTTGAAGCTCTCTGATGATGTACAGCTGAACAGCATTGCTGCCTTCCAGCACCACACAGAAAAGAAGCTCTTACGTAAGTATAAGCAAAATTTCCAGGAAAGACCACATTCCTGACTGACTGACAGGCCACAAAGATTCCAGAGCAGACATTCCTTCAATATCACATGTAGACTAAAGGGAAGATGAAGGCGAAGAATTCCTGACCAGGGGCTCTGTGGGCTTAATTCAATTTTATCATAATCCAGGAATGTGAAACTAGATGGTCTTCAGATGTTTTTGCCAGATGGGACCACAGCATTAGGCATTCCACCAGTGCTTATCTGGTTTTAGTGTTCTGTAAGGGAAGTCTAGAACATTACACAAACACAGCATCTCCTCTGGGACAGAACCTGGAAACAGTGCAAAGGGAGGTGCAGGAAACTACAACCTGCAGATTTGAACAAACACAGAAGAATTACGTGGGTTCATCATATTCAGGAAGATTTGAGAGGGTGACAACGTTTGGGTAAAATGGGATATAGTTTCTCAAGCTTATACAACAAATACATATCTCTATATTCCACAGAGCTGGCTACAGTCTGATTGTGCAGGGACTGTAAGACATAACTGGCAATTTATCTGCAGATATCAGCATCTGAGAGCATCCAGTGGGACTCATGGTGCCTTGACCATGCACCAGGGAACTAAAAAACTCTTCTAGGACAGATATCCTTGCCTTACCCCTTTGGATACCAAAACCAGGAATAATGATCACCAGGAACAGCAGAGGAACGAGCAGCTCCTGGTTCTGTGCTGGACTGTGCACCCTTCTGAAGTAACTTGTACACCACCAGTAAAAGATTAATCAGTTTCTCAACACATCCAAGTTGGAATATCTTTCTGCCATGAGAATTTTGTTTTGTGTTATGGCCTTTTGGAAACTTCCAAATACAAAGAAGTTTCCAAAAGGCCACTTCAGCTGGAACAGATCCTGTTGAGTCCACTGGAAAGGCTCCCGTGTTGAGTGCAGAGAGTTTGTACGTAAGTGAACAAACAGCTTTCCTGCTCTCCCTGCTGCAGTTAACCACTTCCTCATTAGTTAGAGCCAGCTGCGTCACTTGGAACAGATCCTTTGGGTATAAGAGTTCATGGTGTACAGTAGCACCAGGGAATAGAGCTGAAAGCCATAACAACAAAATGTATAAATAGATAAGAATTCTGTGTAGAGAACCTGGTTTTCTTCCTGCAGTCCCTCAGACCAGCACAGTGCTCTGAGACAGTCGTGGGAGCATGGTTAATGTGAGTGCTCCAGGCTGGAATCTGCTGTCTAACATACGTGTTTGACATTGAAAGCATGTAGCTCAAAGACTTGAAATGCACACACCCTGTAAAAAGCTGGGTTTGGAAAAAGTCAGAGAATTAATCTAAAGCGTTCTGCTGTTGTTTTCAATAATTGACAAAACCCCAAACAAAAGCCACACACACACAAGCTGAACAAAAACCTCTCCTCACCAGAGTCTAAAAATACAGTTACAAAGAAATCATCGCTTCCTTTCCTGCCACCCAGGGCCTTCTACTCCCCAAACGCTCCTGTCATTGGTTCAGACTCAGGGAGGAAGTGGTTGCTGCAGCAATGGCAACCCAATGAAAGCTCTTTATCTCCTACATTTTTGATTTTTTTATAGCATGCTGAAAGAGCAGACAGCAAGACCACAAACTTGTTGCATGGCAACACAGCTTGACCTTCCCTATTACTTTCCATAAAATTAAAGAATTCAGACAAACTTAGAGAATTCTTTGACATATGTCATGTGCCTTAAATTATTTCTTGGGAAACACAAAAAGGTATAATTAAGGAAAAAGATGGAAGAAAATATTAAAACATGAATGAAACTCACTAAAAATGTCCATGCCCAAACAGGTCTCACAGGTTGGTCAATAATCTAATTTCAGTCTAACATACTTTAAATGTGTGAGGTTCAGTCAAACATTTATAGCAATACATATCTGCATTATTTTGAAGTTAAAACATTGCTTTTATAGTGGTTTATATCATTTCTACAGGCTTGTGACTGTGAAACATTTTTATGACAAAATTTTTTGTTCTAGAAACTTCATGAACTGTCAGCTTTGTTAACCAGATAATGCCATGCCTCAACGGGAATATTCAGGGATTTCTCAAACAGCTCAAAGGCTGGGTAAATGCCTTATGAAGCATTTCCTCACTAACAAATCGAGTGCTCCTGTGGACAGTTTCTCAGATTTTTTTAAACCTCTCTCCCTTATTTGAAAATTTTCGGGGTGGGAAGAGAGGGAGATGTCACACTGCCTGATAGGTGTTACCAAAACAGTGAAATCTCTAACATGTGATATTTCATGCTGGGTCTGGGAGCTTGACTAGGAAGATTTTAGCAAAGTAGTTCAGGGAACAGCTTTAGTGGGAGCTCATGGCAAACTGTCCTGCAGGATCCACAGTGTCAGTTTGCAGCCACTTGTTAATCTTTAGAATATTGCATTCCTTTGTCTCTCACATTCACCCACAGAATGAATACATATAAGGAATGTTAATGGTTAATAACCCACCTGGAAACATAAATTCTCTTGTTTGGTTTTGTTTTTTTTTTTTTTTTTTTTTTTTTTTTTTTTGTTTTGCCTTTTGCTGTGTATGGACTGCAGGATTCTCCTGAGAGGCAGATAACCATCTGGGCACTCTGAATTCCTCACTGCCATGGCTGAACTGTCTCCAGCACCTCAGACACACAAATTAAAGCCACACAGTGGAACAGCAGAGCAGGGAGATATTCCTCAGCTGAACCTTCCTTGATCCTCAGCATCTCATACACCAACATCCCAATCTTGGATTAGCAAAGCAAAGCAGACAACCAGGCTAAGCAGTGCTTCTTTAATATTTTCTTTTATCCAGGCTGCAGACAATTAGTTAAACCCAATAAATTAATGCATCTAATTCTACTCTTTGATTGAAAGGATGGTAATGAGCAATTTGCTGCCTAAACTGGTCACAACTGTCACTGAGAGGCAGCCACAAATTTGGCTCTGTGGGAAACTCACAGCGTTGCTTCTGTTGAAACCAAGTGGTCATCTTGCTGTGAGGACAAATGCAGGCAAGTAGGGCAATATGTAGGAAGAATTCTGGCATTCCCAGTGGGATTCACTAATGCACACAAGGCTTATGTACATATTCTACTATATTCTTTATACTCTGAGCACTCTAGTTAACCATAGTAAACCTGCCGTGTGCCCATCCTCTTGTCAGGATTCTGAGTTAGCTCCAGAGCCACCTGATGTAATCTGGATCACCAATACCTCACACTAAAGAAACAAATAACACACAGAAATGAAGTCACTTTGGAGAAGAAAAAGCACCCCAGGTATATAATAAAATAGAACAATGCAGGGGACTTAAAAATAATATTTAATGCCAAAAAGGAGGCAGAAATGAAAAAATCGAAATAAACTTTTTATTCCAACTTATTTTTTTAAATTTAAATTGCAAAACCAGCAATTATTATTGAAAAATATTTAAGGTGTTTAAAATGAGGTCTAAACATAGAAGAGAAGTTAGTGCTGTCAACAAAGCTCTTTTAGGGCAAGGAAAGATGCAAGGCTGTATTCAGGGCTGCTGGATGATAAGTGTTTTCCCATGGCTCTTACTGACATTAAAACTAGAGTCTGGTAAGCATGACTGATTATTGCTTTATTTTCTCATTCGTCCAATAATTTTTAACACACAAACACATAATGAGTATCAACAGAGAATACAAAAGCTTAGATCCAACAACCAAACAGGGCTTCCAAAAGGGCAAACTGTGTGTTTAATTCAAGTGGTTTTAGTGACGGGTCAGAGCTCTTTTTTCACAACTCAGGGAATTCCCATTGCCCAGTTCTTCCTGAGAACTTTATTTGAGAACAAATAAAGATTTTCATTCTAGCACCTGAATTACAGCGTGTGGAAGACAGAAAATGAAGTGTGAGTTTCAGCCTTGGGTTCATATGGTATTTCCTATATTTCCTGTCAATGCTGCCTTCATGAAGGCCAGAAAATTCCACGTGGAGCAAATCTGCATCACAGTTTCCCCCAAAGGTACAAATTTAACAGATCCAGCTCTCATGGCAGTCTTTTACCTTCCTCTATTTCCTTTTTTTTCTTTATGGGCAAAAGAGGATAGACAGAACAAAGATGACTACACAGCATCATGGATCTGCTGGCTCTTGGTGGCCTCTTAATAAAGTTTAGGAAACTGCTTGAGCAGCACTGAGAACAGGATTGGTTCAGAATACATTGATTACAGGTGACTCCCTGAAAGTAATTTCATTTTTGGTGCCAGAACTCACAGACTGGAGACCATGACTCTCATGTAGCTGTCCTAACTTTGGGAAGCTCGCCTTAACTTTTTCTTAAAAACAGACCTTCCATTTTTCCTCTCAGCCCTGATGTGTGCTACAGAGACACAATGCACTCCTCTACAGCCAGAAGGTTTGAATTTAAGGCTTGCTATTTATATAGTTATTGCAGTCCTCAACTGTGCACAAAGCTCTGACAGTCCCAACTATTCAACAACTGACTTCCCTGACACAAAGACAGCCGGGATAGCTGAAGGTCATTCATATCAGTAAATGCCTATGAACGATCAAGTTTCTGTTGTTTGTTTTTTTTTTTTTTTTTAGATCTGGACATGAAAAGATGATGCAGTAATTTCATTACAACAGAAGATCAAACTAGTACTGGTTTTTCACTTACTATTAAAGGTAGTCCTGCGGGGCTGAAATACTACCCTATTCCTTGCCATTCCATTTTTAGTTCCTTTTCTTTCCTTTCCTTTTCTATCTATTGGTGAGATTCATATTACAAAACTCTCTTTATAAAACAGATGCTTTTATCTTTGCAGCTGAGGTGCCTGTGAAGTCAGCATGATGTGAAAGGTTTTCTGCATTTTAGTACCTTTGCCGTGTAACGGGCAGACGTCACTGTGGTGTCAGTGTCCCATCTATGTGAGGACACACATTTAGGGCACCAATGAAGCACAATATGCACTTTCTCAAGTCTAGAAATGCAATCCCAAAGGAAAACTTGCAGACATATGCTTGCCTCTCCACTCATCCATAGACCAAATGTTCCCTTAAGGCCATTTGAGTGACTTTTCTTCTTCCAATAACATCAGAAAAAAAAAGTGGCATTAAATAAATTCTCAGTTACCATCGGGTATCATCCTCAAAATAATTTTCTAGATGTCACAACTACTTCATTGAAATTCCTAAAATTGCAATTGCCCCTGCAAGAATTCAAAATGATGAACAAAAATGTGATGTTTTGTCCTTTCAGAAATACAGTAAAAGATAGAAGAAATTAATCTCAGCCTCTCAGAAAACACCACCAGCCTAAAGATTAGTATGAGTAGTTATTGAGAAGCTCAAAGAAGTGAAACTGCCTTAAATTTTCTTGAAAGATTAGATGTGGTTTTGAAGGTTATATGAAAAAGATGCTGAAAGAAGATGAGCTGTCAAATAATTAACCTGTGAAACAAGACAAAAATAATAAAAAATAACACAGACATGGACTGCAGTGTGAGCTCAGTGTGGGCTGGCTCATTTGGCTGAACTGCGCTGTGCTCCCATGGTGAGATTGTTTCCAGCACTCAGGCCAACGTTTGCAGGTAATCCAGGTGGAGATAACCAAACCAATATTATCCTCAGGACTGTCCCTGTTCTCTTAGCTCCCTCTTAGCTTTTCTTGACTATAACTTCTGTTTTATTACTGGTTTTTTGGAACAAAAGATAAAGGAGCTTATAACTGAAGCCAAAGCACCATTCTTATTTCTTGCTGATCTGTATTTGACTTGACAACAGCCACTATCTTGCTGAATCTGGCCTGAAATGTCAAAAGCAGCTGATAGTTTGACTTAATTCAGTTTTGCCCTGACAGTAATTCCAATGAAGATACTTTAGTGCATGTATTGTGTATTTACTAGCTCTGTTTATATTGCTAACAATGATGTTGATACTGCAGCAGGTCATTACCAGTTAAGTAAAACACAAGTTTATGTTACTATCAACTATTTATTTTAACACTGACATAAGCAGTGTATTGTGTAAATATGTAGTGGTATTTTTCTGTTAACAGAATTGTATTTAAAGTTCATGTCATCAGAAACAGTAATATGAAAATGAACCACTTACATTGAAGAGATTTTTATCTAAAGTAAAATGAGCAGAGAAACAAACAGATGATCAGTCATTAACTGGCTAAGAACAACCAATACAAGAGATTCTGCTCTTGCTGATAAAAACTCCACTGAATTTTAGTTGCATGATGTTTTACTGTGTCTACTTTAGGCTCAGAAAGCCACAATGAAAATGGCTTCAGAATGTTTCAGTTGCTGGTAAAAATAAGAGCAATTATTAAATAAAAATGATTCATTGTATTGGAAATAAATGTCAGATTTTTTTTTTTTTGGAAGGCTCTTATGCCTACAGGGAGCTGGGAAAGGGACTTGAAATTCAACAGACATGTAGTCTTTGCATAAATACTTATGCATGAAAATCCCTTGGCTAAATAGAAACCTTTAAATTTAAGTCTTTGCAAATGCAGCTCCATATTCTCAAAGAAGCTTTTAAGGGCTTTCCAGAAGAATTATCAAAATACTCTGTTCTTACGGCACACTCTCACAGATCCTACTATATTTAGGATGTATGTTTCTCGTGTTCTTTATCACAGATTTTTTTCTATTGCTTATACTCTTCTATCACATGGCATTGTGTACATTTGAAATGCTCATTTTATCCATTACTTCCATTATCTCAAGTGCAGCAGCCTGTGCAGTGCATCCCAAGGTTCCAGCACTGTGATAAGAGCCAGCAGCTCACATGAGGCCGGATGATCACACATCACATGATGGCCCTGCCCATGGCAAGGGGTGGGACCAGATGACCTTTAAAGGTCCTTTCCAACCCAAACCGTTCTGTGATTTTATGATAGTCCAGCTCTTTTTTTTCTCAGAAGTTTGCAAAATCTCCCAAGATAATTACAAAAAAAAATTATGCTTAAGGAAATCTTAGCTTGTAAAGCCAGGCAGACAGGAGCTGCGGGAAGGGATGGGTGTCTGATTGGATCTAAATGCACTTGGGTACCTAAACACTGGCACAATTAAATAATCATGTAGCACTTTTTTTCCCAATTCGAGGCAGTTGCATACTAATGTGGATGATTTTATGTAGGGCTTCTGCTCCATTTGCTGAAGTGCTGAAAAACATTCTGGGAAGGGCAAACAGTGCCAGCTCAAGGTCACATGGAGTGAAGACTCCACATGAGCGCGTGTCCTCTGGGCATCACCAGCACGAGGGCCCGGCTGTGATGCAGAAGGATGAGGAATCATGACATTTAAGCAATGGAGGTAACAAAGCAAATCACTTAATCCCAAATATTTCACAGGCAATTGCTATTCTCTTGTTCCTTGTCATCTGGATACCCCACTCAACACAAGAGATCTGATTTGGAGAAATGCTAAATATTTACCAGTTTGTCAGCTGCTAAAGTCTATGAGAACTGTGTTTTCAATTCCACCCCGGAAAATCAAACTCCAATGCTAAATACTCAAGAAAAAGGTGAATATTTTCAACTACTGTCTCAATACAGACTTTTGTCATCGAAAATTATAGAACTTGTCCATTTACAAAAGTGTAATGAAAATAAATTGTTTAATATTTAGTAATCATTCAGACAATTTAGTGATAAGCATCATTCAAAACCATGATAGAACTGGTTCCAGTTTCAGAGATGTAAGTTAGTGGAAAAAAGACAAAAAAAGTGTGTCATGAAAACACAGTGTTCACACCAGCCTCACCCAGCCTTTTCAGGAGCTGGTGTTATGGAAAATATATTCAAAAACCAAAACTGTATGGGCAGCATTAATTGTGCACCTTCTAATCCTAAGTGACCTTGAACTCTTAAATAACAATTTTAAAATCAGCCTACATTGATACCAAAATTATAATTTCCCTGCTGTTTTGGAATCTCTGCAAAAGGATACAGGCTACTGAAATCTTTGCAGACAGGTGAAAATGAAGTGAGGTGGCTCTGAGCTCAGATGCACTTTTTCCTGCTTGTGCTTTTTTTTTTTGTGGTTAAATAAAAGCATTCAGCTTTCAGTGCTTATCTTTTCAATGCATTATATTCACGCAACAGGAAATAAACATCAGTATTTTGATCCTGTGGGGTTTTTTTTTCTGAAAACAAGACATTAATACAGGGTAAAGCAAGCAACAGCAAAACTTCATATTTTAAACTGGAAAAGCAGCAAAATTAATTTTGAAAGCTTCTTCGTTAGCAGCTGAAAGGCTTTGTACAAAACTTCTTCCTGGAGTGATATTTTCAGCTGTAATATAGGGGTTAGTAATGGAAATGCTGACAGGCCCATAATTATGGAAGTGGAGCGGGCACCACTATATGGTATATCAGATAGGCAACTGCTTAAATTCAGAAGGTATCAAAAGATGTTCCTGTCTGTCCTCATTAAAGCAGCACTTGAAATTCCTTTTAACCTTTATGACTCAAACTATTAATTTGATGTTCATCAGGACACATACACCAGGACTAATACTTGCATGAATACACCCATTTTGTGCTTCAAACCAAATTGGTGGATCATCCTAAATGGTTAAGCTCATAGAAACTGAAAAAATAAATGGCAAAGCTCAGAACATTTTATTTTACAGGACACAAACTGAAGCCATGTGAAGTAACATAAAAATGACACTCCCATTCCTGTGTTCTATAAAGCTTCTCTTTAGATCCACATAAGCAATGATATATTTGTGTGCAATTACACTTTGGGATACTGAGGGGGAAAAAGTGCCATCATCTCTGTTCACTGGATCTTGTTTGACAGCCACCTCCTATATTGGCATGAAACTCTTGATGCCTGCACAAATTTCATGCATGCAAAGGAAAGAAGATCAAGTCTGAAGGTCCAGGAAGGCAGCTGGGTGAATAACATGCTTATAGCCTGTATAAATTTTAATTTGTGTTGATAATTCCACCAACAACATTCACTAAATTGGTAACATGATTATAATGGGCACAGTATATTCTATTTCTGTAATATATCAATTTTGAAATTCCATCTGAGAGTTGTCTGCTGTAATAATGTTCTTTTCTTCAACAGACACAGAAAGAGCAGCATGAATTTACCTTTTAATTATTTCCAACCATATACTCTATATCATGACTCCAACGAACTCACTCTTATTTCCTTCTCTGCATTAAGGTGCATGAAAACTGCAGAAAGAGTGAATTTACCTCTCTTGCATCTAGAGAGAAAATCAAATTTTTGGTGCCAAGTTCTTCTGAACAAGCCCTTTTTCAAGCATAAATAAATATATATATATTTTTTTAAAAGTATGTGTTTCATTCTGTACAAATCTAGGTCTACAGCTCTTATCAAGTAAGGGAAATAATGAATGTCACATTCCACAGAAGCTTGCCTCACTGGAAATGGGATTGATAGTGTTTTTGATGACTAGGTAGAGAAAGAAAACATCTCACTGAACAGAAAGTACTTTCCCATGGAAAGCTGGAATAGTACTATTTTGAGTAATGCCCTACTTAAGCACAGGGACACCCTCACTGTGTCACTCACACAAACGTGATTTGCATGTTTGGATGGTTTATAATTCTGCCTCAGACTACAGCAATGCCTTCTACAAGATGATTCAGAAGATTATTATATTTGCATATTTCCCCCATTCTTGGCAGTGAAAGCTTCCACGGGCCATCAATTTCAGGACTGCAGCCACTACAGGAGAGCATGGGCAGCAAAACAAAAAGGTCCTGACATCTACTGATGTCATTGCTAATTGAATGTGGAGCACAACTGGGGCTGCCAGGATTCCTGCTCTTGTAGTCGTGGGATGTTTGAATTTTCTGATGAGGAAAACACATTTTTTTCCTGAGAAGGACAGGATTTTGGATATCAACAGAGGACAATGTAATTTTGTAGTTCCAGAACAAGGGGCCACCTGAAGAAGATTTTTGACTGTTAACTCACTTGCTGAAGAAGATGAGGCAGCAAAGCAACAAATGCCAGAAGATAAAAATGTACTGGCTTACCAAGCCAGGCTCATTCCTCCTGGATATCTACTGACCAGAAAAAACCTTGCTTCATCTTGTGCCATTTTGTCCATATTATATATAATTTAGCAAATCATCGGGTTTACAATTTTATTAGAAGTCCCCAGGAAGGAGTTTAAATTTTCTAACATAATTTGGTCCTCTGGTAGCACAGTTTAAAGAACACATAAATGTGAATGTCATATGCAAAAATGACTTGTGGTACTTTGTGGAAGAATAAGACAAAGCACTTTACCTAAAGCCAGCAGAGTTCTACAAAGCTCAGTTCAGGACAGAATTGTCTTGCCTGTCACACACAGTTCCTTATTCAATGAATTCTTTCTTAGGTTCATATTTCTGCATTCTTAATGCAAAAGTGGAGAAATTCCCACTGGCTTCACTGTGTAGAAGTGGACCTGAGTAGGGCATTAATCTTGCTGACCAGCATGTATAGGAATGCTGTCAATTAATTACAAGCCTATCAAATGCTTGACTGCAGATCGTGTACGTGATGTGCTTTTCACTCACTGATTTACAGCCAGTGGGAGGAGGTTAGAGTGAAAACGTAACTACAAATCAAACTTCAACATGGACATGGAAATTTATCTCTCTTTTCAAGACAGATAATTCAGTGTGTGCTGGGCATGAACCAGAGCTGTGGTGATGAAACAACAGCAGAACTGAGTTTGCTTCTAGCAGTGACAAAGTGGGGAATCACTCCAGGAGCACAGGACCCTGTTACCTTAGATGCTGTGCATCCTACAAGAGCTAGGATCTAAAATGAAGCAAACATTAACTCCTTTCAGAGATTAAAAAAAATTCAGTAGAGTTTGCAGCTCCAAATGGAAACCAGGGAACATGACATCCTGCCAGCCAGCACTTGGCAAAATAACTTCTAATATAATATGCAAATACTGGTGCACTGCTAAATATTACTTGCAAAAAATATTAATAAACCACCTGAAATCCTAACTATTAGCATTAGTGCTACCTCTGTGATTCCCTTTAAGAAATAGTCCCCAAATAGTTGATGGTTTAAAGGAATAATAATTTAAAAAACAACAATCAAAGATCCTCTATTGAAGTTTTGTGCTTACATGCAGTAAAGCAGAGAGCCATGGTAAAAAAGTCTCAGTTGGTATTCTGAAGATTGCATCTTTGCATTTACAACTAATTCAGGATGCTGTGTTGGCATTAAATTATAATTCTATACTTTCACCAAGTAAAACAGGAGTTGTATGAAATTTGCTTTTCATATGCTTTTCATTTGCTATCATCTATTCAATGTATTGAACAGAAAATTGAGAAAGAGCATATGAAAATGGTTCCTATTACTCAAGAAAAATTTTTAAAAGTGTGCGACTAGCACAGCTTGAATGCAGAAGCACAGAGTAAAATTTAAGACAGCTTTAGTAAGGAGAAGTCACGTTAATCTGTGTTTAAAGAGGTCAGCAGGTACACAGCCAGAGCAGACCCAATAGATAATGGGCAATTTAATACCAAAAGCCCATTTTGCCAAGGCCACAGAATCACAGAATATGCTGGGTTGGAAGGGACCCACCAGGATCATCAAGTCCAGCTCTTAGCCCTGCACACGACATCCCCAAGAGTCCCACCATGTGCCTGAGAGCACCTTCCCCCATATTCTAAAAGAAACAAATTTCCCAGAAGGAAAGCCCTTGCATGGACAAATCATTGTTTACAAGGTGCAATAAAAAGTGAAACAAATAGACAAATAATTTTTAACACTGGACAGAGAGCACCAGTTAAGTCCCAGAAGAATTTGTGCTGAGTCTGAAAGTGTTCCACTGTCATTAATGATGGCTGTAGCAATTTAAGATAACTTGAACCCAACAAGGACGGAAAGCTACATTTTTCAAATTAACCTCCTACAAAAAGGATTTAAAAGAGAGAGTGGGAGGCATATTACAGAGAGTACAAAGAGAAAAAAGCAGAGCGCAGAGGGGATACAGTTACACGATCACTTGCAGCCTGCAAGGCTCAGAGAGCAGCTCTTGATTAGATGAAAAGCTCAGTAACTTTATCTCCTTGACCTTAGAGGGAATGAACACCTGGGACACCAGCTCAAAATTCTATAGCCCAAATTCACCACAGGGTCACCTCAGCACTGCAGATGGAAGAGTTCAGGGGTGAAAACTTGGGCTTCACTGTGGTCTTCTACACACAGAAGAAGCAAAGAGCTCTCAGTTTCCTGCTGGTTAGCCAGTGTCACACAGCCCTGGTACTGCCTCTGCTTCTGAAACAGAGAGGTACAGCTGGGCCACAGGGCTGAGCAGGGTGAAATTACAGAGAAACATCTCAGAAGGTCAGCTGAGAGGAAACCAGAGCTCCCCTATTGGCAGTGCAGGAATACAGGGTACACAGGATATGAGCCTTCAATCCTGGGCTAGTTATTTCCAATTCTTATGAAAATGCAATGCACATCCCAGTGCTATCCTATATTAAGGTAATGATTAATTTGTGGAGTTGTTCAGAGTCTGCCTGAAAAGGATCCCATACTCAGGATGCCAGAATGGCTTTATGTCACCCACAGGTCTTTGCATTTTCATGACAGCCTTCCTCCAAGCAGCTTCATTAGACAGCTACACTGAAACACTGGCTTCTGTCAAGAAACCTTTCACAGAAGAGTTTGCATATTTTTTTGAGTTTATAAAAAATGCTTAAGATGTAACAGGAAAAAAACCCAGTAACTCTTTATTCCATCAGTATAAATGCAACATATGAAGAAAAATTGATCTTTGAAACCTAAGAAACTGTTTTAAACTAGCATCAATATGCAGATACGTGAAATAGTAAAAAAAAGTCTACTGATGTTCTACACCTTTTAGATTTTAATTATATAATTTTTCTTTCCATGTTTTCTAGAATATCATAAGCAGATGCAGTGCACTAATTTGTTACAGAAACGACACAAGGAACCAAATTTTCAGCTGACTTACTGGGGTGAACTTTATATGTCAACTTGTGAAGTTTGCTGTGCCTCCAAAATAGTTTTTGTTTAAATCTGACATATGCAAACAATTTGCACACATAAAATCAGTGGGGTGATGAAATGTTGATAAAGCTAAAAGTCCTTTTGCTTTGAAACTCTTGACTGGAAGGTGTCAAAAGTCCAAATTAAAATAAGGGTTTGCAAGATAAGACAGGCAAAAATGTACCTCAGCAGCTCTGTCATTATTTTTATGTCAGTGATTGCATGATAATATATTTATTCAGCAAGTCTATTTCCTTTCCTACATGGTTTCCTCATATTTCCAGTTTCCAAAAAATGGAAAATACTTTTAAATGTCACCTGATGGAGCAAGTGAATTCTATTGCTATAAACCTTATTACTTAAATTCCTTTCTCCAAAAAATGCATTCTGCATTCTTCCTTTTTCCCTTCCTTTTCACTTCTTTTTTTTAACTGACAAAGTGGGTAAAAATGTTTTAAACTAAGAGCATTTTTACTGCAGTGTAACCTGTATTTAAAAAGCAAGATACCAGAGAAATGAGCACTTGGTGCAGGAGGGGGGAGTATCAGGAACCACCCATCAACACCAAGATAAAAATTCATGCTACAATTTCACACAGAGAATCGTGACTGTTAAGAATGAATATTCATAGATAACTGCTTAAGAAAAGTGTGGAATAACCTGATATAAACTCAGCAAAATGAAGCCTGGTAAAGCACAGTGGCAAAGCTTTCATAAACTTCAAGACTAAATTCTGGTTTGTGGCTGATGAGGACCTTGCTGAAGCAGCAGCTTAGCTCCAGACTTTGCTCTTGTGCCCACACAGGTAACACTGGTTAGAAGAGTGAGTAGTTATTCCCAGGTCAATATCTATTTAGATGAGAATTAGGCAGCTCCAAGGCACAGGTTTACACAAGGACCCTGTGACTTTCAAACTTAGCACCAGCACCAAAACAAAGCAGAGGTCCTACATCTCCAAAAAGACCAGGTGAAGGGACAGCTGAGCTGGGAAAACTCAGAAAGGCCAAGAAAAACCCAGGCTGGAGACTGAATTTCCATTAGATCTGTGAATCCAAGACATTGTCCTTAAAACACATGATTTACATTAATCTACATTAATCACCTTCAGCAATTTTTTTTTAATTTCCTTTGATCAAAAACATCTTGCAAATTCAATTTTTTTCCTTAACTCACTGTTCTTGTCAAAGGTTTGGATTGGCTACAATGCAGAGCTCTCTCCTTCCCTTACCATTAAACATGCATGAATATTTCAAAGCCTAATGCTTTACTGCACACTTACTGTTACATGGAAGTTTGTGAGTGGCCCTAGGGAATGTCCTCAGCTATTCTCTAACAATAAACTCAATCAAGTGCTACCTATAACAGAAGCCTAAACCAGCTCACTTAATTTGCAAGTCTAACTTCCAAAATTGTGGAAAAGGCCTGCAAACAAAGATGTTAAGTATAACAACCCATGGAAAGGAATGCAATTGCTGGGAGCTTGTAAAAGACCTAAAGGACCTCCTTGCAAAGCTTTAAGACATTCTCTGACTCTTGGTCTTGTGTACACACCAAGTGACACTGGTTTAAATAAGATGAACATTTCCAGCCAATGTAAACCAGCTTAAAAACCAAACTATGACAAAACATACCATCCATGAGACACTATTTTGTTTGGCTTTAATTTACAAAACGTTAAAATGTGAAAGGAGAATTAAAAAACAAGAAACAACCCTGAACTGAGTATGCACACATCTCCTGCTCCTGAAAATTCATTTTATATCCTATAGCTAAAGGAAAAATTGGAGGACTCAATTAGCTGAAGTTAATAAAGACCAAAGTCTGACAGCTGCTTCTAAAAACTGTACAAAAGTCCTCAACAGGAGATTGCTGTGCAGAACTCAGGCAACAAGCTCTGCACTTCACTGTTCACACAACTGCACCAATTAGGCATCCTAGGTATGGTTCTATTAAGACATGTTTTATAAATGCTTTTGGTAATAACTACACTATCCTGACTGAAGTATTTGCACCTGGTTACTTTATACTCCTGGGCATATGGCTTTTTGTAGTAAATACAGAGCATGAAATTATTTTGAATTATTTGATTTTCCCATCTTAAATTATTTTGGAGAGAAAAATCTACAACACTTTCCCCCCTAAATGTTAAGAATAATTTAAGACAGTATCTGTGTGTTTCTGTCTTTTTACTCTGAAGAATGGAAAAAGATATATGTATTCACATATGAAAACATATATTTATATATTATGTGATTCATGTATGATGTATTATTTAACTGATTCTATTGGAGTTGACAAAATTTAATCAAAAGCTATTCTTATGGTCATGAAGGGGGGATGATTTGAATAGTTGTGATAGTAGGATGTGTCTTGCCCACATGGAAAATCTGGAAAACTTCAGTGAGAAACAGAAGGAAATGAGGAGTTGAGACGAGGTAAAGGGCTAACGTGTGGACATCACAAGAAAACAGCAATCACTGCTCCTCAGATACTGGTCAGGAATCAGAGCTTTATTCAGAGTTCAGTCCCCAGGGGAAGGATGAGACAGAGACCTGTCCCTGTGCATCAGAGCAGCTCCTTCCCTCCTGCAGAAGAACATTTGCTTCTGAAGTCTGAAGTGGAGGATGCTCATTGATAGCCACTGACATTCCTTGGCCTGTCACAAGACAAATCACTCATGTTGTTTACTCCAGTCCTGGCCACTGAAGACAAACTGGCATGTCTGAAAATGCCTTGGCAAAGAGGCAGAAGTAGAGGTATCTACATTTAACTTATAATATGCTTGCAGCATGATTAAATAAAAACATAACCACCTGTTACCCTTAATTCAGTGGGAGTATCTATTTTCAATTATAGCATTTACTATCCACCCTCAAGTATGGCAAGGAACACCATGGCAACATAAACACAGTCGTGGCTGCTTGAGAAAGTTAAATTATAAATAGCAATGTATAGCCCATGAGGTCCTGGAAATAAACTAACTAATCCATAGGCATTTGTTACTATGACATAACATTTCCACTCAAATGCTGTTTGCCTCAGCTCAAACTCCCTCAGAGCAGATTTAGAAGTTCGGCATCACTTGACTCCAAGTGAGTTCAGGTTAAGGCATGAAAAAAAGCAAAGATAGTGGGGAAAATAAGCTGTAGCAGAACAGTGGAGAACAAATTAACAAAAACAACAACAACGAAAAATCTCCATTTAGGCTTTATTCTGTTTCACTAAAGTTAATGAGGAAAAAAATCCCAACATACCCCAAATGTATAGCATACTCCCCTTAATAGAGACAAACATGCTTTTATACTGAATCATCCCTGAGAAGAAAAAAAGAAAAAAGAAAAAAAGAAAAAGAAACAAAAAAACTGGGCTTAACTGAGTAGCAAACAGTTTAGAAATGCAAATAAACTTAGCAACCCTCTAAGACACTGGAGAAATTTTGGAACTTGGTGCTCTCTTTAGCTTCATTCTGGGAGAAAGATCCATGGTAACTACAGGAATACAGGGATTCAACCCGAGCTGAGTACTCAAGTGGGAGCTGAATTATCAATTGTTCCAGTCTGCTGTGCAGTTCCTTATTCCCTGCAAAGCCCAGGCCAAGCAAGAGCAGCAGCTTTTTGCCAGCTGGCCACACGCCTGCTGGGCTGGAGAGGCTTCCTCACTTCAGAGTGACCAAGGGCTCAAAAACGGGAGAAAGGAAAGGAAATCAAAGGCTTTATAAAACTAGGACTGAATATTGAGAGCAAAGAGGTAACTGAGAAGTCTGTGGTGTGAGGACAGCAAGAATTTCACTTCATGTAGGCTCACAGAGGTTTGATACAAATATGGGGCCTTAATCTAAACATATGATAATGTTATTTAGGTTATGCAAGAATAATAAAGATTTAAAGACATCAGCTTGATCTCTTTCTTGTTCAGAACAACAGACTTGAGAAATTTACATTTTCTTTTAGTTTACAGCCATTGGTTAAAGTCCACTTTTAATCAGACTGATAAAAATCTGTAATGGATCTTCTGAGGTCAATGGATTTCAGATTTACACCACACAATTAAAATGGAATTTAAATTCTCAACATTTCTGTTCTAAAAACATGCTGTGTTTTATCACACATATTTGGTGAAATCTTGGTTTCTCTGACATCAGTGACAGCAGCCATTGGTATTACTACGGTCTAATTTCCACTGAGTGGAAAGATTTAAATCAATTTTATATCAAGCCTATGGGATAAAAGAAGCAGGTAGGTTATTAAAGACTGCAATCAAGTGTGTGTTTAATGTGCTTCATTTGGCTTGTTGCAAGTCATTGTACAAATAATTTATTAAATGAAAATATTACTTAGAGGTCAGCTAATTTGCACTTTTGAAGAAAACCTGACAAAATCAGATGAGAAGCAGATGGATAAATCTGTCAGGCATCTTTCAGAAGTTAGGATTGTACATACTAGGATCAGTGTTCAAATGGACATAACAAGTGAGACTATTTAAAAATGTTTTTGTATAACCAGGAGAGATTCAAGCTTGGCGTGGGTCAGAACTTCAATAGAATTATCATTGTCTTCACCTTTCTGGTAAAGACAATTTTTTGGTTCATGGTAGACTTCTCTACTTTGAGAGCCTTTCAAGCAAGATGGTGCCATTAGCATAAAAGGTTATTTTAATAACTTTTATATAAAATGAGAGCAAAAACCTGAAAATTTATTAAAAAATGAGTTGTGTTTGTCATCAGTGGCTGATTGTTAATCAAGCACTTGAGCAACAATGTGTGTCACACTGGAGTGTCATTATCACACAATTATTTTGTATGCATTGTAATAATATTTTTACAGAAAAAATCCTGAACACAGTCATTAATTGGTCAACACATTAAACCTAAGATGACATTTAGTGTGATGAAATGGAAAATAAGGCATTCTCAGCATGTTCACAGAAAACAATTCCCACAGAGCCTTAGTATTCCTAAATCGCTTGGGCAAGAACTAATCTTAGAACAGACACGTAAAAACTCCTAAATAAAGACCATGATTTTTCTGGAGAGCATATGAACAAGTCTTTTACTAAATCCACAAACATTCACGTCCCATGACTCACATGACTCCTTTAAATGAAGTGTGCTTTGAATTAAGTGTGTGTGCAAGTTATGGATGTGCTGGAGCTTGGAGGGTGCACAGCAAAGCCAGCTTTGGAACTGCAAAAGTACAAAAGTAATAGAACCCAAGACTGCTTCAGCATTTTCTAACCACAAACAAGAAAAAGATGGAAGATGCATTTTTTTTTCCCCCAAGAAGAACCATTAAATTGTCATTCCTACAATTTAGCACCCTGCATTGTACTTAAGAAAATTAAAAATAACATTTTGATACATATCCAAGGATTCAAAACTGGCTGATCACTTATAACCAAAATTGGAAAGAAATTATGAACTTAGAAGGAGATAAACAAGACTGAGCCTAGACTAAAAGCATTATATATAAAGACAGGTGAAGTTCAAGTCTGGTTTCTCCCACCTACAGACTGCAAATCCATCTGTTAACCCAACTTGAAATCTAAATTACCTTTTCTTCACTCCTTTTTAAACACAGTCAATAATCCTGGGGAGCACCTTTCTCCTTGCTTTTTAGATGCCTGCAGACATTGGGAATTGCACAATATTCCTACAGAGAGTTCTTCAGGCTGCAGTGGATGGCTCTCACAGCAAATTTGCATGAGATGTCATTATTTGTTTTATTTTGGTATAAAGTCTCACAAAATCTACTGCTGGTCATGATAAATACTCAATGAACAAAAAAAGATAAATATAAGGAAAATTATAACTGTGAAAAAAAAAATCCAAGGAAGTTTTCCATTAGTAAGGAAAGGATTATTCCTTACCCACAATGACTGAGAATATTCAAGGGTTTGCATGTGTGTGTTATCCTTCCCCGTCCTCAGAGTGTATAATGGTTGCTTGTGTGTTAGGTTGGACAGCCAAAATGGAAAGCCTGCGTGGATTTTAGCATCCACAACCGACTTGCTTCTATAAGAACAGCCTGAGGAACACATTTGTCAGCTCACCAGTCACACAGAAGAATTTAGTGAATGAATCATTGTTATAAACTATGGCTTTTCCATTATCTGACTAGGCTGCCTTTTGTACCCAAGAACAGGATCTCTAACAGATTTTAACAATGCAAATGCCTATCAGACTAAAATGAATACTCATGAAGGAAAATATAATTTGTAACCTTTCCTAGTTAGTACAGAAATCTTTGTTTTCCTCTAATCTAATGGGCTTTAGAGACTTTAAGAGCTATTAACCACCTAACTTTTTTATAACACATGTAGTCAAGCACATGAAAATTGGTATAGTTATATTATTTCTAACTTTAAAAGTATGAAGAATAAAGAAATCAGACTGGACTGTGGAAAAATTATTTGACATATCAGAGCTATCAAACTTCAAGATGCCAATATAGACACCTACATTCATTATTAGGTACATAAACAGAAGTTGTCAGAATTTCAAAAGTGCTGATCATTCGACATTAACATCAACTCTTACAAGAACTTCATGTTCTCAGCAAGACAAAGTTCACTCCAAAATTAAAAAAAAAAAAAACAGAAAAACTCTAAGTTTTAAAGCCAGTATTGATGTTCTGTGTCTTTCTCTCCCTGTTCTTTTCTTTCCAAACCTACATTATGCTTCAAAACCAAACACAGTTCATGAAGGTCTTGATAGCATCAAGGCACTGTAGAGTGCTTTAGGTTGAAAATGTCCTAAACCACCAACAGGCTGCATTTTCTTTTGTGGGAAATGCAAAACTGAGTCTGTACTTTGCTAATAAAGCCTTCAAATCCAATGTGCGGTATTACCTGATATATATATATATATATATATATATATATATATGTACAGTACACCTTGGAGAAAACAAGTGTTGACAGGGAAAGAGAGGAAGATAGGACAAGGGAGGTAAAGAGATGGATGTCAAAGTCTGGTGCTCCTTGGGTAATATCTAATCCTTTCCACTGAAAGATTTTTTAAATTATTTACACTGAAGTCTGCAGAACAAAGATTGTGTTCTTTCTTTCACAGAATTATACTGAAATGTGCAAACGGGAGTAAGGGAGAAAACTGCATGTTTATGGATTTCTATTTACAGTGGAAGTCAGTGAAGGTTTGACATCTGCTCTGCATTGCTGCTCTTTTACAGCTGACCACAACTAACGTAAGAAGGCCAAACCAAAGCAAGGTGTTTGTTTTCTCTCATGCTAAAAACCAGCTCTCAGTTTCATCTGTTTCCTCTTGCAACTAGACTGTGCAGCAAGAGAAAATGGAACAGGTATTCTTCCTTGGTGCTAATAGTTAGCTTCTGGTGCTTTCTCTCATAAGTTTTATCTGTTACAATGATTCTTTCCAGGCCATAAGAATTAAGGTGAATTTAAGGTCACACTGTAGTAGCAAAGGCCTTATGAGGAGAGAAGACATGACCACCCACCAAAGACCACATCCAACCCCTTTGCTGACAAGAGACATTCACAAGGAATACTTTTAAAGGGTAAAAAGGTGCTCAGAATGGTGTAAAGAGGTTTTCCAGCTCAATAATTAACTCTGAATCCTCCTCAGACCAATGTGTCAGTGCCTCTACCGTATTAGCTGCAAAAGGCAGGTGAGCTGCTGATGCTCTCAGAAGGCATCTCCTGGCAGAATGATTAACTACAGCAAAAGGTCCTTCATGTTCCACAGCAATTCAACATATTGTAAAGGAATTTGTGTGAGATGCATTAGAGCTGTTGATAGCTTAAATTAAAACTGCACAATAAGCCTCTGTTTTTGCTGGACTGCCTTAGCTCAAAAATGCCAGATAAACATTTTCTGCAGAGGTCATGGACATGAAATGGTCCGACTATAATTAAAATTAAGTAATTAAAATAATTAAAATAAATTAAATTTGATGAGGCGACTTCAGCTTAAGTTTGTTTATAGTCCTCTTGCTTATGACCAACATACTGCTTTTACAAGTGTTCCATACATTTATATATTCCTGAAAATATGTTCTGTGGCTACAGTTGGGAAATGAAGGAAATGGACACAGCTGACCATTATTTAATCTATCTGTTTGCAGGATGAGTAGATGTAGTTTGCCCTGCAGCAAGCAGAGCACCGTACTTTAGAAAAAGAATTATTTTACACTTTGTACCCTCCTAAAGGCTTTGCTGTACTACATACATATAGTTATGTCCAAATATTGTAACACCTGCTGACTCTCAGGGCATAACAACCCTTTCTCAAATGCTTTCAATGAGCTTTAAATCTGTCTGAATAAAACATGTTATAACATATACCCTTTGTTCACAGAATGAGAGACTACGAAATCTTTTAAAGAAGAAGTGTACACAAGATTCAGAGCATACAAATACTGTTTACACAGATGTTGTTGAAATAATTTTAGATAAATAATTCGCACTGGGAGAATTCATAATGTTTGAAACAAGAACTAAACAATGAGTATTTTTATAAAGCAGCAAGGATAACACTGCTAAAATCAGAATTTGTTGATGCTGAAAGGACTTTTTGTTGAAAAACCATGATCTGCATTTACAGACATTTTGCAGGTCTCTGCTTGTTTGTATTCATGACGATACAGCTGATCCTCCACACCTCATGCAGGCGTCACCCCACAGATCCAACTTGGCCTTTATTTAAAACACAGAGTGGCAGTGATTCCACCAGCCTCAGCAGAGATAATCTTGGTTGAAATAAAGAACAAAGGAAAGAAAATCCTGACAGGACTTTAGGCACTGGCCTTGCACGTACAGTTGAAACTAACAGAAACCTTAATGGTCATCCCTGTTTCCAAGGAGAAAACCCTATGACTCCTGTAGTTTATTTGATGTTCAGCTTTCAAATTTACATAACCCAGCTTCACATCACTCATAGCATTTTACAGCAGTAGCAACTCAATTTGCAACAGGATCCGGCAAAAATGTCTTTCCATCTATTTCCCTAAAGAATAATCACTTTCCTCATAAATGAAGAATTTCACTATACTTTGCCTCTTTCAGAAGAGTTCAGTACCACACTAACCTATCACATTTGGTTTACATTTTCAGATAAAGGTATCTCTAAAGTATCCCATGTAATCCTTCCGGTGAAAAATTGTGGAATTCTGATTGCAATGAGCTCCAACCCTGAGAATTTTTTAGTATCTCTGCTCATTTCAATTGCTTGGTGTTCTTTTCACTTGCTTAGGAATGTGTTTTTTTAACTGATGGTATTTAAAACCCACAATGCAGCCTATTATAATATTCTCTCATATGATGTAACAAGCTATTTGTAAGAATGAACTAACACATGAAAATGCAAGAGGAAAAATAACCAAGCAGCAGGCTCATTTATTAATTGCAGCTGGAATGAAGACTGGTAACATATCCTGTGGAATTACTGGAACAGCTTTTACTCACTTTATATACTAATGCAAAGAAATGGCTTTTTCTAATTTATACGGTCTCAATGTTAACAAATGGATTGAATTTGCCAAAAGTACCACAAATGAGGTAAAGAATGAATTGGCAATCATATTGGTTTTGTCTACCAACAGTTCCATCCTGACCTCACTTGCAAAGATCTTACAGCAGATGTTATTATTTTGCTTAGCAGTTAACATGGTGTTTCCTTTCTCAAATTATTTTAAAGCTGATTAGGCAGCTTGTGACTATGCACACATAACAGACCTAACAGCTGTCAAAAATTCAGATTACTGAGGAAGGCTCAGCCTTGAATAAGAACTGTAATGTGGTGCCACTGCACCTCAGCAAGGACTCTTGGAACAACCCATCTTTCCTGGTGCTTATGAACAAGCAACAAATATGCATCTCCAACTCCTGGATCCTGGCTCAAAATACACCACAACAGTTCAGTCTGTAGCAAGCAGCATTTCTTAGGAGATGTTTTCTTTGCAAGAAAGCATTTGGCCTCCAAGCAGACAGGTAGATAAACAAACCTCCTATAAATATTTGGGTATCTTATCTAATACGGGCATCAAGGAAAGAACGCCTCAGGAACAGGATCTGCAGTAGCTAATGAAGGAATTTCCTATCCACAACAGAGCCAAAACTCTTTAAACCTGGAGACAGTGCTGCTGTTACACTGACATCTATCAGTTTTTCACTCTTCTCTAGAGATAAATTTAGGTCATAATAGACAGCCAGAGCAACACAAACTCCTACATGCTGCATGCACAGGTATTTACATGCGAGGTCATGACTTCCAGTTACTTGCCTGGACATTACACAACACTTTTCTGCACATTTTTTCACATTACACACAAAATCTGACTACAGAAGATTGGATACAGGTGCTTGGCTGACAGAGCTAACACTTCATCTTTCTGCCTGTGCCAGATTATTTTCACAGGAATGATATGGAAACCACTCTGGTCTTGGTGACAACACCACAAATTAAGGACATAGTTCTTTCTCATTCATGTTGTGAGACTTCTACGGCAAGAAGAACTGGCAAGGCAGTGCTAAAAAAAGAAAGCTGCTCAAGGAATTGCTTTTGGATGTATGTATAAAGTGCACAGGCTGAAAGGCAGAACATCCAAACAACAGAAAAAACAGAGTTTATTAAGGCCACGTAAGAAAAACAGCACGGAAAGGGAATTCATGTTGTTGCATAAGAAAAAACTGCATTTTTCCCACACTTGTTGAGACAGGACCTCAAAAGATCTTGGGTACTTAACTGGCAGTGGTGTCCATGTGGTTCAGGTACGTGAGTGCCACTGCACATCCAGAGCCCAACATTCCAACCCTGTGGGAAATTGCAGCTCCTGTGGAAATTGCCTTTCCCTCAAAGCCCACTGAACTTCAGAGTGACTTTGCACCCTGCAGAAGGCAGTTTGGTCCCCTTAGAACCAAAATGCTCTTGGCTTTTGAAGGGTGAGCATTACCCTATGATGTTCTCCTGATGACTGCACAATGCAGCACCTTGTTCTACACAGATGGCAAAAAATATCACTGTACTGGTAGTCAATGTGCAAGTAAGGGTAAAAATAAGATAACACCACCTTCCTAACACTGTAAGAAATGTCACAAAGATGAACTATGAGAAATACAGTGTGGAACTTCTTTAGTATGCAAATACTGTAAGAAAAATAAGATATTTGCTAATTTCAAAATTTTGTCCTGATACATTTTATAATTAATAATTGAATTGATGTTAAACATCAGATGTGCTCTAGGTTCCTCATTCAGGCATCTCAGCTACAGTGCTCGGAATTAAATAATGGATGATTAAACAAAAAAGAAACGACAAAATCGAGTATCTTTACTAATTCTGTTAATATTCTAGAGAATAAATGACATCCAGCCTTGCCTTCTGCCTCATCATGAATCAACCATTCCTGTTTTGGAAGATTTTTAAACTTTTCTGCATCTGGAAATCTTGTTTAACAATAATGTTTAAAAATAAATTAGATCTGCTCCCTTCTGATGATGTAATGAACTGTTATTAACTAAATGTGGTAGTCTAAGGACATCAGGAACTGGCTTGGATAAAATGTTGTCTACATTAGGGTGATGCAATAAACAAAGAAAATTATGTATTAAAAGAATAATGCCATACAATATCACAGCACATGATATAACTTGGATGGAAACATGCTAGAATTAAACCTATGTCTATGTAATTTCATGTATATGATAGTTTTAGCTCCTGCTCCCAGCAGAAGGAATTTCCTGAGCAGCCTGAAGTAAATATTTGTCCGTTCCAATTCTGAGCTTCAGAGAACTGTTAATTTGCCAAATCTGAAGATACGGACAAAACGACCATTGAGACAACTACTCTGTCACACACACCCGCCAGGACTTCTGCACACATATTGCAAAAAATAAAACTGTGCGGCAAAACACTCTCCTGGATGAAGCCAAAGAACAAGTGTGTACATTAATTAGCGGATTAATGAGCGCTCCGCCCGGGATCCTTTGGCGGGGCCGCGGCACGACGGGAGCGGTGCCGGAGCGGGGCCGGAGCGGAGCCGGCCGGAGCGGGGCCGTGGCATGACCGGAGCGGGGCTGCGGAGGGGCCGCGGAGGGGCCGGAGTGGGACCGTGGCATGACCGGAGCGGGGCCGTGGCATGACCGGAGCGGGGCCGTGGAGGGATCGTGGAGGGGCCGGAGCAGGGCGCCCCCTGGCGGCTCCGCCGCCGCCCGCGGGACCAGCGGAACTTTGCGCGCACCTCGGCGCAAAACGCGCCCTCAGAGCGAGCTCGCTCCCCTCCGCGATGCCCAGTCGGCAGCAGAAATGGCCAAATAAGACAATACAGAGGTTTTTTGTATTTGCAGGACGCTAAACCATACAGCATTATCTCCTTTCCAAAGGCCATCAGGCCTTTGGGCACCTAATTGCGCCCACACTTCATAAGCACCAGTAACTCCAGAGCACGTGTACTCCGCGTAGGTATTACTGTCTTAATTAAGACAGTGAGCGGGTGGGATGTTTGCAGTTAAAGAAAAACATAATGTTCCTAACACAGAGTTCAGAACACCGACAAAGAGCTGTTTGACTTTAATCACTTCTTTACATGACAACAAAGTTTTCCTAATAAACTATCACCTCTCTTCCCTACCTGTGCTGGAGTTTAAGGCCATGTTTAGTTGCGAGGGTATTTTAAGCAAAGGCGAAATATGTTTAGAATCTGGGTTTTGGAAAAATGCTTTATCAGGTAGAAATTTCAGCACAAAGCATTCCTTTGCAAATATGCATGAAATTCCTCTGAAAAGTCTGGTTGGAAAATCTTTATCAACAATATTTTGACGACACAATGCTTTTGATACACTTAAGTTACCTTCGTTCCTGCAAGATTCCTATATTTTCCAATGAAAACATTCCTCTCTAACCAGTCATCTCCGAATAAGTTCATTACAGGGAGAAAAAATATTCAGCAAAACAAATATAACCTCAATTCGCCTTGCAAGAGAAAAGGCTCGGTAAGGAACAGCCTCTCCGGTACGAGCGCGGATCTTACCTCTTCAACTGTCAGAGGCATACAGATCCGGTACTCCTTCATGAGCATATTCCTGCTGCTCAGTGCGGACCGGCGAACTGGGAGAAAAGTGGTGATTTCTGCACAGAGATCACGACGGAAACCAAACAAGGGGGGAAATAGCCAAGCCTCTGTCTCTGTGCGCGCTTGACAATGTGTCCACAAGATAGTAATGCAACCATCCAGGAAGGCTGACCCAGCAAGAAGAGAAATCACCACAACCGCTTCTTTCTCCCAGTTCTTCCTCCTTCACACTGCGATCATGGGAATCTCACAGACGCTCGCACCGAGATACGCTACAAAGTCTCAAACCCCCACCGCTCTCGCCCCAGCCGAAGACATCCGTCGGAAGTGCATGGAAACGCCGGGCTCTCTCGCGGCTGTGTCAAGACATGCCTGGGGCGGCGAAAAGAACAAACGAGCCGAAAATGTGGCTTTCGCCCCCGCCGGCAGCACGTCGGGCGGCAGGAGAGATGCGATGCTGATTCCCAAGACAAAGGCTTTTTATAACGTTGCCTTCCCTGGCTGCCAAACGCGGCTCCCACCTCCCCGCCGCAACGCGGCTGCGGCCGCCGCGGCTCCCGCTGGGCTCGGGGAGGGTACGGGGGCAGCGCGGCGCTCGGGCGGGCGGCCGCGGGTTCCCGGCGCAGCCGCGGCCGGGCTGCTCACGGGCGGGCGGGCGCGAAGCGGCTGCAGCGGCGGCGGCCCCGGCGAGGCTGGGCTGACATCAGCGGGGCGGCAGGAAGGAGGGAGGGGCCGGCGGGGGCAGCAGCCGCCGCCGCTCGGGCGGGTTCAGCGGGGCCGGGCCGCGGGGCTCCGGGCAGCGCCCGCCCGCGCCTCCCGGCAAGGGGACACCGCCAGCCCCGAGCCCCAAGAATTCGAGATTTCTGTTAATTGTGCCGTGAAGACTTCTCGGGTTTTAGAAGTTTATTGCCCTACGTGTGACAAGGCACCTTGCGAAGCATTTTACACCCCGGTGCAGGAGCAGCGAGCCCGTGAGCCTCGGGCTCGCACCCGCCTCCTTGGTACAAAAGGAAAGGAAAGGACAGCGTGCGCTCGGTGCGCACACACACAGGATGTGGAGGCCTCACCCATTTCCCTTCTACTCAGCCTGCCGCTATCAGCCAGCACACTTTGTAGCACAAATAAACCCCTTTTTCATATCGTTTTTTTTTTTTTTTTTTTTTTTTTTTTTTCAAATGACACGCAGAAAGTTCAGTGAAAAACCGCCTCCTTCCCAGCTGAACTATACAGCCAGAACAGTTTAAGTCTCCCCCCCTCCTTTAGTGAGGAAGTTGTTAGTGAAATTGTTTCTTAATATGCTTGGGGGTTGTGTTTTCCGGAGAAATTTACCCTTCTTTAAGTCACAACTTGAAATTCACAAAAACCCACTTCTAAAATTACCTGGGAACCCTGAACTGTTACACAACCTCAGCATTTCATGTTTAAAATGCTCATCCTGCTGCTTCTCCTGTGCTCCCAGTGGCTATAAAGCCACTCACTGGATTGCAGAGAAGCACTGTAAGAGAAAAACACAAGGCATTGCACAAATCATGGTAAAATATATATCTGCACTTACATACCACCTATTTGCAAAAAAATAAAAGCAATGAAATACCGTATTTAGGACAGTTAAAGAGGAATTTAGGTCTACAAAGAAATGTGTGTTTCATAACAAGAAAGAGCAAAAGCCCCTCAGAATTTCATTGGTTCTGGATGTACATTTCGGAGCTGTGGGTATAATTCTCAGCCCAGAGGACACAGTGCCATCTCCTGGAGCCAACAATGTCTGTTTGCCAGCCCCTTTGCAATAATGGCACAATATTTCACATCCCTGCCTTCCCAGGGAAGAGCAAACACCTACACAAAGAAATAAAAAATCTGAGAGCTCTATTAACAGTCTGGATTTTCAACTGAGGTATGAACAATATGTTTAATGAGACTTCTGTCTCAAATCTGACACAGCCATTTATAAATAGGGAAACTGTGACTGTAATTCATAATGTTGGTACTGCATGTTCCTGGAATTCCAAGCAAAATAGCAAAACCAAGGCAGTACCTTGTGATATGTCACTGCAGGAAGGACATTGAGATGCTGGAGCATGTCCAGAGAAGGAATTGGAGCTTGGGAAGTCTGGAGTACCAGGGATGGCTGAGGGAGCTGGAGTCTGGAGAAAAGGAGGCTCCAGGGGGAACCTTTTGACTCTCCACAACTCCCTGACAGGAGGAGGCAACTGGGGGGGATCCAGCTCTGCTCCCAGGGAACAAATGATGAGAGGAAATGGCCTCAAGCAATGCCAGGGGAAGTATAGATTGGATATAGTAAAAAATTTCCTCACAGGGTTGTGAAACATTGGACTATCCTGTCTAGGGAGGTGGTGGAGTCACCATCCTCAGAAGTGGCCAAAATATGTTTGGCTGTGGCACCTGGGGGCATGGTTTAGTGGTGAACATAGTGGTGGTGCTGGGCTGACAGTTGGACTTGATGAGCTTAAAAGTCTTTTCAACAATGACGATTCTGTGATTCTGTGGTATTACAGATTAAAGACAATCCAAATTCAGATCTAAAACGTGTTTCAGTTTTAAGTGATTGTCTAGTGGTTTCTTCCACTGTGAACAGTATCTCTGGTTTCTGCTGAAACACATTGTAAAAGAACCTGAACTTCTTGGCATAGGGCCTTGACTTTCAATAAAACCAGGAGAAAGATTTAAACTAGTTTGTCACCTACCACATGATTTCAACATAAAGCAAACCTTACAGCTCTGTGTACATTAGCAAAGCAGATCTACAGAAAGCAGTGTGTCAAATACAGAACCTGCTCAAAATGGAAACCATGACTAATTCCCACACCTGCAGCAAAACATTCTCCAGTCATCCCAAACCTCAGGTCTGATTGCACATGGGGAAAGCAGTGGCCCCAAGGATTTCCCTTACAACTCCCCACTGGGAGTGCCCAGACTCTTTCCAAAGCACACTCCCCAAATGCTTCCCAGGGGACATGCTGAGACAGAAAACTTCCAGCTCCCACGAGCCAGGCAGTGCCTGCCAAGCATGCCTGCCTCAGTTTTGGGTTTTGATTTCCATGAATTGGCAGAAATTTTTACTCTTACCTCTGCAACATGCTCTCAATGCTCTGTTGTGAAAATGAGACATTTTCATTTCTGACCTGGGGGGAAAAAGCCCATATGTTAAATTTTGCTGAGTATGAACTCCAGATGGACTTGTGTCAGCAAAATGTCACTTCAGAGTAAGAGACAGTAAGAGACAAGCTGTTTCTTTGGGTGTTTCACTAAGGACTTTTGAATAAGAATTTAGTTTATTTTTTAGCCACTCAGGGATTTTATATTGGAGGCAACAGCTGTCTCCTCATTTCCCAGTGTACCCATACAGGTAAGGGAAAACAACAATTGCAGAAGGCATTTATTTTCTTCCTCTTTCACTCACATGTCTGAATCAAATTACTGTGTATAGGACTATCTTCAATTAGATTAGCATGTGACTTTTGACCTCCCTGGAAGCCATAACTCCCAATCCATTACCTGTAAAAACATACTAATATTACCATGAACTAAAATAATGAGATTGTAAAAAATAAAAGCTTTGGAAAAGTTTGTAAATGGCCAGAGTTGGGGAAAAACATCTGATACACTCTGTGTGATACATGCATGTATTTTCAGTACTTAAGCCAGCTGAAATTTAGTAAAAATTATTAAGGGTAATGGATAAATTTTGTCAGCAGACTTTTCAAATCAGTTTGTGCTCAAACAGAAAGTGATCCAAAGCCCATGGTTTGTGCTATGCTAATTGGAAGGCATGTTTTAGACACAGTTGCAAAATACAGTATTGGAGCTCTGAATTCACATAGTTGAATTATTCTGAATTTACACCACTGCAGCAGATGTAGGAACTCAGTCTTAATTCTGTCAACAAAAGATTTAAACCAGTTATCTCAAATATCCCTTTGCCATGTTAACATGTTGGTCTGTGTACAGTATGGTCTGAAAGTAACACAACACAAAATGGAATTTCATACTAACAACTTCTTTCTGGAAATCCTAAATAACATCTAAAGATTCCCATGGCAGGTGGTTGGAACTAGGTGATCCTAAAGTCCCTTCCAACCTAAACCATTTTGTGATTCTGCTTCAGGGTATTCTCTGAGTATTTGAGGTGTTTGCTTGCACACATGAGGAAGTTTTTCTGAATTTCCCCAGTGATTGAAACTTTTGTAGTGTATGAAATTGTGTTGGGAGATTATGGCAACCTGCACGCAAGGCATTGCACCAACATCTCACAATTTATCAAACAGATTGATGGTGCAACACTGTCTAGATTAGAATCCTCGTGCTCATAAAAAGCATGGTGTGTCCTACCTTCCCTCACCTCTCCAGCAAGGCCAGGTGATTTTAAAAGACTCAAGGCTGGAATGAGATACAGTGAAATCACCAAGGTGAAATCAGCAGCGGAACCCAGAGTGCTCCACTATGGCAACATCTGACGTGTCCACACGGCCAGGCTGTCCTCAAATGGGAAAACAACACAAATCCACCATCCTCCTGCCTGACCACCCCACCTCCGAGCAATACCGGGGCTGTGGCAACAGGGGCACACTGGGGGCCGTAACTGAACTCCGGGAGATGTCACTGGGGCACATCACTGGGAGATGTCACCGCCACATCTGGCACCAACTCACAGCTGACCTTCCTGGATGCCGGGGAGTACCCCGGACACACTGGGGCTCAGAGGAGCAGGTAGACGGGCAGATCCCCTCCCAGAGGAGGACTGAGGGGCACACCACCTGAGTAGGGCGGTCCCGGTCCCCTCAGAGGGGCCGTGGGCGGGGCGGGTCCCCTCAGAGGTGGCCACTCCCCCCTGCGGGTCCTGAGGCGGCCGGGGGTGGCGTCGGCAGTGCCTGCTTGCCGCGGCGCGGGGCCCTTCGGCCGGGCTGCCCCCGGCGCGCCTGCGCGCGGGCCCGGCCGGTTCCGGTGAGCGCTGAGGCGGCGAAGCGGGCGGACATGGCGGAGGGCGGCGCGGAGCGGGCCGATGGCCGCATCGTCAAAATGGAAGTGGATTACAGCGCGACCGTGGACCAGAGGCTGCCCGAGTGCGAGCGGCTGGCGCAGGTGAGGCGGGAGAGAAGCCTGGCGGGGTGGACGGGCTGAGTCATGGCGCGCTAGGCCGCGCGTGGAGGCGGCGCGGAGCAACCCGCGGCCGCATCCTGCCCCACGATGCGGTGTTGAGGGGTCTGGCCGCGGGCTCTCCTTGCCGTGCTAGGGAAGGGAAGGAGTGGGTGGCCCCGCGGTTTCAGTACTGGTGTGGAAAGGTGGACAGGAGGGAGGTTGATGGCCGACCACTGAAAGTGCTCTCCAAGCAGTGGTCACGGCCCCAACCCTGCCAGAGCTCTTGGAGTGTTCGGATAACGCTCTCAGATACATGGATTCTTAGGGATGTTCTGTGCAGAACCAAGGCCAAGAGATGGACTCGATGACCCTTGTGGGTTGCGTCCAACTCAGCCTATTCTGTGATTTTGAAGCGGGACGAGGTTTCGGGGCGCAGTCTCGCGAGTGAGGGAACCAGAGGGCCCCAGTCCAGCACAAGGCCCGTGGCTCTTTCCTGCTGGCCTTGAAACGCGTTGCTTGTTCATCCCGGGGCTTTGTGCGGCAGAGCTGCCTTGGTGTAATAGGTCCCGGGTCAGGTTGGACAGGCAGCGCTGAGCATCCTTTAACTCGGTAACATGCGAGCCCCAGGGAGCTGGAATGGAGGGACAGAACCAGGACGGGCTCTAGGGCTGTCTCTGCCTCCTCCGGCTCAGTAAACAACGTGTGTGCACACGCCCTGGTGACCGCAGAATGTGTTCCAAGTGGGATCAGAGTGCTGGAGCATCGGTGTTTTAGAAAAAAGTTCTTCTGTGGCCTGGAGATTCTTATGCATTTCACATCTCAGAAAAGACAGAACCATAGAATCACAGAATGGTTTGGGTTGGAAAAGGCCTTAAACTCATGTCATTCCATGCCCTACCATAGCCAGGGACGCCTTTCACTAGTCCAGATTGGCCTTGAACTCTTCCAGGAATGGGGCAGCCACAGGTTCCCCACTGTTGCTGTCATTTGTTGTCCCAGTAGGATGGCATCTGACTCTTTACATGTTGCAAATGCTTGATCCACATGTCTCATGGTGAAAGACACACACGTTGAACAGTTCTGAAGGCAGTAGCCTTAAGATAAATAACTTGCATCTTAGGTTATTTTAAGACTATTGTATGGAGAGCAGGCTCAGGGATTTTATCCCACAGGCACAGCTCTGCAAAGGAATGGACACCATGGCCATGTTTCATTCTGCAAAACATATGAACTCTGTGGCAGTAAGAGCACATCCTTGACAAACCATTGTATGTAGTCTAAAATATTTCAGCTGGGATGTTTCAGAAACAAATTTAATTTTCTTTGGTTTGTTACTAATTTTCTAACCATTTCTTATTTCTAGTTTCTAAGAGTTTTTTGCAGCCCCACCATTGCCATGGGCTGTTACAATCTCACCCATATTAACTTTTTTTTACTAGATCTTTGCTAGGATTTGCAACTGGGGACTAAAAGTACATTGTAGTATCTTACACTCCTCTAAACAAAGGCAAACATGGTTCTCAAGACAGAAATATTATAATTCCATGCTTAGCATGTAAAGCTTGTAGTTAATGCTTTGTATAATACACTGTAATTAAGATATGAATATGGGTGAAAGTAATAGGAGAAGAATTTTTTTGGCCAAGGTATTTAATTTCATATCTGATCTCACTAAAACTCTGTTTTGGCCAGAGAAGAAATGAGTCTTCATGCAGCTCAGTAAATGTGAGCTCACCAAACCTGTCTGAAACTTGCCAGGTTTCTCTTCCAAGGTGGACAACTTAGAGCATGTATTGTGTGTAAATGAATCTAGTACCTCTCCAGTTTTGTCTCTGTGTAGAGCCATGTGTTTAAAGTAAGTGCTATGCATACATTTTTTTTTAAGGAAGAAAATATTAAAAATTAGTGTACAGGCTGGTCTGTGTTTTTATTTATGTCGGAATTTTAGCTACTCCCAGTTTAAACTGAATTGTGTTCTTAACTCATGGAGATAATTGTTTGCCTTTCTTATTAGGAAGGAAGATTGCAAGAAGTCATTGAAAACCTTCTCTCCCTGGAAAAACAAACACGGACAGTGAGTAGTGCATGGGGATGCTGGGATGTGCTACACACCTCATGTTCCAGTGGGTTAAAGTGAAGGGACTTTGAGTGTCTGTCTTTCTTTTCTTTAAAAAGCAAATCAGTGAGACCAGACACAATGATTTTTTTCCCTTTGTATTGGAAGGCTGCAGGTTGTTTATCCCCTCTCTGACATGCTCTTGGTTTGTTACAGGCTTCTGACATGGTCTCCACATCCCGAATCTTAGTTGCCATAGTGAAAATGTGTTACGAAGCTAAAGACTGGGATGCTCTTAATGAAAATATTATTCTTCTATCAAAGAGAAGAAGTCAATTAAAACAGGTGAATTTAATCCTTTGAAACAAAAAAGCAAACTGTATTTTGGAGTTGTGTTGCGTATTTGGTTCCCCCATGTGTGTAGGGACCTTCTGTGTAAATATGGTGGTTCATCTTCTGCAGCGTGTAGAAGAATATTGTAGAGGTATTCCTTATTCATGCTCAGATGTATGTTAACCAGAGTTACTGTGTTTTATTGTGCTCATGTGAAATGTGTCCTTTGCATGCTTGCTTTTGAAAGTGGCATACTTTGGCAAAAAGCACTTGTGTTTAAGGAAGTGCAAAGTCCATTGCTCTCTGTGTGTTCATTGTGAACAACAGGTAATTTTAATGGCATCATGGCTTTAGGAAGGAAAAGGTTACCTTATAGTTTAGTGCAGAATCATCACTAGTGTGTGTAAAAGTAGGAGTACAGTTCAGTTCTCTGAGCTGCACAGGCTGTACCTGAATGAATGTGTGAATTTTGAGGAGCTTCTTGAGGAAGACATTTCTAGAAGTTTTAATTCTGGGGTTTTTTTAGAATGAGGTATTTTAATAATAATTTTACCAGCTTTGTCAGTATTGTCGTCAGAAGTGCACATTCCTATACCTGTACTAGCTACTGAAGGAAGAAATTCTCCCTCTTCCTTCCCTTCCTGAGGAATCTATAGCAGTTCTAAGGAGAGAGGGTAGTGCACACAGTTAAGAGAAGGTACAGGTCTCTTCAGCCATGCAGATCTTAGGGCAAACAGAGAAGTTCTACCACTCTATGTGAATCCTGTGGATTTGGCAGAAAAGGAATTGCTTTTCAGGATTGAACTGCATGGCATGGATTATTTGCAATATTAGAAAAGCTGAGATGAAAGAAATGACAGAACAGTATTGTGTTTGCCTTACAGCATCAGTCTGTAGCATCATTGCACCCATCTTTAGGAATCAAAGAGAGGAGATGTGTCTTCTGTGCTTTTGCTGAAATGAGTCTCTTTAGTGTGATGTGAAATTATTTATTGCTTACCTCTGAGTGTTACAGCTTGAATTCATTATGGAAATCTAAAACCACAGTATGTTTTTCCCTCTGTTTTCATACTAGGCAGTTGCTAAAATGGTCCAGCAGTGCTGCACTTACATTGAAGAAATTACAGACTTACCAGTCAAACTGCGCTTAATCGACACATTGCGTATGGTCACAGAAGGAAAAGTAAGGTTTTATTTAAGACTAAGTGTCTAAAAGTTAGAATGAAAATGTTTGCCTCCTTTAAAAGTATAGTTTCTTAGCATTATTTTTTTTTAATCCTGTGCAAGTAAGACTATTTTTAAATTACCCTCAGAAGCCAAGTAGTTTATTTCCTACCAAAAGACTGCAGATATTTTCCATATTTAAATCATATGCTGAAACACTGGCCATGTTCCTATGATGTAGGTATCTGATTGTGTTATTAATATAGTTGTGTTATTAATAGGCTTAATTTAATTTCTCCTGCACTTAGCAAAGTATTACATATAGTTATGATAACCAGAAGATAATACCGACTGAGTTACTTACATTGCATTCCTTCTGCTTTAAGAGAGGAAAGTATTCTGAATTAGGCAAATTTGGGTCAATGTTACGACTTCTGTTAATCTAAATTATTAGTAATCAAGTCTTGTTGATTAATGGCTGGTTAGGAGTAAGTGAAATAATTCAAAGGGTAGTGCTTACTACACATTAACCATTGAAGTGTAACTTCCCATCTGTTTCAATATATTCTAGCAGACAAAATATGCAATGCTTTATTCACAGTGCATATCCCTTTGTGTTTGCTTAGAGCCATAGGTCAGTGTAGACGTTATTTTTTAGATTAATTTGGGCCAAAAATGTGTCAGTTATCCATTGTATTTCTTCAGTGTATATTGTGGGCAGTGCCAGTGTTGTGGATGGATACACAATAAATGAAGTGGTTGTATGATGACAGCATCAAGTGTATTTTCCAGTGGGGTTGCAGTCTCAGAGTTTGCACTCCTCTTTAGAAAATTCCAATATTTAAACTCTTCCTTCTGCCCTCAGATCTACGTGGAAATCGAACGTGCTCGCCTGACAAAGACACTTGCAACAATAAAGGAGCAGAACGGGGAGGTGAAAGAGGCTGCCTCAATTCTGCAGGAGTTGCAGGTAACGCCTTGGAGCTCAGAATTGCATCAGCAAGAGCAATTAATTCTGACTCTTCTGAGAGTGTTAAGAAACTGAATTGGGTATGTTTGCAGAAATGCCTGGAATGAGATGGACTGTTACTGGTGAAAGTGCAGTTCAGCTTTAACTGCTTTTGTTAATCTCGTGATTGGGTTATGTAGAATATTTTCCACTTGGAAAATAGATTTCAGTTCTCTACCTAGTGCACTGAGTTTAGTGCTGGTGGATTCTTTGGTGTAAGTGGGAGTGATAATGGAATAACCTTTGTTCCATTTTCACTTGCTCTGTAATAGCTTGTCTCCTGTTGATTTGTTTGTGGTGTGTTCCCCCTCCAGACAGCCTCCCACTCTTCTGGCACAGTTAAGCCTTTATTTGTTTCAGTTTTGACAACATTAAATAGTTACAATTTCATTTCAGGTGGAAACCTACGGTTCAATGGAAAAGAAAGAACGTGTAGAATTTATTTTGGAGCAGATGAGACTCTGTCTAGCTGTAAAAGATTATATTCGGACTCAAATTATCAGCAAAAAAATTAATACAAAATTTTTTCAAGAAGAAAACACAGAAGTAAGTAATTGGATGATTTCTCACTCTTTCTCCCTCCTCCCACCCAAATTTTAATCTGACTTGCCTCTCTTCAGGTCCAAGTGTATTTATTTAAATCCCTCTGTTTTCTGGGGTTCAGCTGAATTTCACTTACCTCTCATGAAGCCGTGTTAATTTGACTTTTTGATACTGTTTCAGAAACTAAAGTTGAAATACTACAACTTAATGATCCAGCTGGATCAACATGAAGGCTCCTACCTCTCCATCTGTAAGCACTACAGAGCCATTTATGACACTCCCTGTATCCAGGCTGAAAGTGAAAAGTGGCAACAGGTAAACAAACTTTCCATACAAAATGTCTATATTTCCATGTGGCAAATCCCCATTTCTTACCACATCAGTGTACAGTGGATGAAATAGCTCTGTTTTTATTTAAATGGCTGTATTAACAAATTGGTTAGTTGAAAACAGATATGATAGAGTTGATTTCAAAAGAATGTTTATAACCAACATCTTCATTATATTACCTTTGAAATTGAGAATGTCTCAACTGTTTCATACAAGTGTAGAGATTACAAACAGCTGTGCAAGTGTGGTCTCAGTGGTGCTGTTGTGTGTGCAGTATAGATGTCTTTCATGTTTGAGAAGTTTTTTTTCTTCATGTGTTTATTTGAAATACTAGAATTTTGGTTCATCTATGTCAATTTAAAAGTACCACAGTTCATTTCAGAAAGACGACATAAATTTCACCCTCATTTCTTAGTACACTGAGCTTAAATCTTTTACATACTAAACTCTAAGCTCTGTATCATGATTGGCAATTTCTTTGTTTAATTATGGGAAAAAAACCACATTCTTTCCTCTTAAACAGGCACTGAAGAGCGTTGTTCTTTATGTTATTCTTTCACCTTATGACAATGAACAGTCTGATTTGGTGCACAGAATTAGTAGTGACAAAAAGCTAGAAGAAATCCCCAAGTATAAGTAAGTATCCTTTCTAATAACCAGTTCTTAGATTTAAAAGTGTCTTTCCCTAACAGTGCAAGTAAATCTCTTTATGCTGAGTCTGAGTCTGCTGTAAGCAACTCTGAATTTAATGCTGCATTAAGAATACTGCAAAAATGCCATGGTTGTTCTGTGTGAAAATAAATGTCTTTTGTAAGAGAAGGATCTTTGTTAGAAAAACAGTCTGACATGAGCTACCCCCATTATTTATGGTAATAAGAATAAAACATTTAAAATTATGCCTTTGATCTATTTAAAGTATGAGCCAGGCCTTATTAATACAGGATTGTAATCCAACTGTACTAAACCATTTAGAGACCTCCTAAAACTATTTACCACCATGGAGCTGATGAGGTGGAGTGCCCTAGTTGAAGAATATGGGAAGGAGTTGAGAGAAGGATCCCTTGACAGTCCTGCAACAGATGTTTTTGGCTGTACAGAGGAAGGTGAAAAGAGATGGAAAGATTTAAAGAACAGAGTTGTGGAACATGTAAGTATCAGTGTCTGTAAACAGTAGCTGTTTACTCAGTGCCTCAGCTAAAAATGCTTTTTGCTTGCTGTGTTTTAATCACAAAGAAGACAAAAAACGTAGCCAATAAAGCAGCAGGTAAGGTGTCTTTTCTGTTGTGTTGTATCTCAAGATTTTATTTGCTTGTATATCTTTATTGCATGTTTATATTTGGCATAGTTGCCACCAAAGAGAGCATATTGCACTCAAATGAGATTTAACATTCATGTTTCAATAAAACATAAATCTGAAAGTCCTGCTTTGTACTAAATTCCTAATTGGTTGTTTTCTTTTCTTAATAATTTGTCCTGTAGAGACTTTTATACCTTCCACCAGCAAAAGAGCTGTTTGTTCACACCCTCACACGTCCCCCATGCTGGACTGCCATTAGAGCACTACAGTTCCTAATCTGCTTTTAACACGGACTTTTATATTTTTGCAGCCTGCTTCAATTATTTTTTCACATAACCCTCTACTCTGAACACTTTTATTCCAGAATATTAGAATAATGGCTAAATATTATACCAGAATTACAATGAAGAGAATGGCGCAACTCCTGGATCTGTCTGTTGATGTAAGTCTTGCTTTGCTTATCCTTCTTTCATGAGGGGAGTGTGTTTGTGGCAGAGATGTGAGTATTCAGCAGAGTAATGTTCTTGTTTGATTTAATTTTCTGCCTTTATGTGAGTTAGAAAACTATTCATTAAACCTTAAACTCAGTTTCATGATGCACATGCCCATAAGGCAAAAGCTGCTTTTAGAAGTTCATTTATGTTCAAGGCCTTGTGTAAATGCTGGAGCTTCTTGTCTGGTGTTTCAGTGTTCAAAAGTTCTTGTCAATGAGTGATGAAAACCAGCTGAAGAAAGGGTCCTTCACCTGTAAATGTCCCTGTTCATAGGTGGTGGCACTTTGGGAACATGGGGTTGAGGGGTCTTCTGCCACCCCCCTTTGTGTTTTCAAGAGCTTTCCAAATAGAATAACACATCCTGGTATTTTGAGTGCAAATGAAAAATGTTACCCTTTTCATGGAATCTTCTTTTCCCACAAACTCAGAAATAAACCTTTTTGACAGTGGTCAGTAATTCACTGGGATTTTCCCAAGCCTTGTTTGCCACACAACTTGCTGTGGTATCTGTGTAGCCAGGTACTCCAAAGTGTAAAAGTCTATTGGGCTTGTATATTAATCTTTAATTTCATGAAAGATAAACAGATATAGGTGAATTAAAAACAATTTTTAATAGTTTGTGCTAGTACCTTGCATTGCCAGCATGTGTAATATTAAAGTATCCTGCATTTTTTAAAGTACAATATTGTTACAGCTGTACTTGTGTGTAAAGAAAATCTTGTTCCTGGTTCATGCTGTTGGGAGGAATTTTGGTGCTTTGTAGGTAAAAATGTATTTTCTTGACTTAGTGCTGTTTGTCTTTACAGGAATCGGAGGAGTTCTTGTCTAACCTAGTAGTTAATAAAACCATCTTTGCTAAAGTAGACAGGCTGGCAGGAATTATCAATTTCCAGAGGCCTAAGGACCCAAACAATATACTCAATGACTGGTCTCACAAGCTCAACTCCCTCATGGCCCTAGTTAACAAAACCACACATCTCATTGCCAAAGAAGAGATGATCCATAACCTGCAGTAAGGTGCCTCAATAATCTCAGTGCTTTTAAAGAAGGCATTAAATCTTCATAATAGAGACTATTATTACAAGTGTGTATATGGTTTGTTTTCTCCCTGTCAAGCCTTCCTGGTCTAAAATTTAGAACATAATTCTGAAATTCCTGTTGACGATTAAGTTCCCTTGATTATTCATTCAGTTGTTAAATGTTTTTGCTACAATTGGTGAAAGAACAGAATAAAACTGTATTGCCTGTATAATAATAGTCTTGTGATTTTTTTCATTGTGTAACCTTATCTGTTCAACGTATAATTCTCTAGTAATTTCATTACAGGACTATTTTTGAGGCTGTGATTGGGAGGATATACTGTAAATAATATCCTAGGGTTTCACAAAGAGGTAACTTAAAATAATAATAGTGTAAAGTTATGTCAAGGCGCTCTTTAAACAAAATTCTGGATGTTTATGCTTAAGAATAATGCTATTTCTTATGATTTGATACTACATTTAGAATTTGTTAATTAATTCTGAGCTGCCAGAGCAATCAATACATGAGTAAATACCTAAACCTGTGTCTGCTCAGTGCAAGTCTCTAATTTTGGCTGCTTTTAAGGGCTACAGTGGCAATTAATCAGTTAGCTAAGCTGGAAGCTGCTGCTTCTCATCATGTGTGTTACATTCTGAGCAGATAATGCCCTATTATTTACTTTAACCTCCTTGTAATGGAGAGAAGCTGTGGACTTTTCCCCCGGTCTGTTTTTTTAAGGAAGTAAAATAGTAGAACAAATAGTGTAGTAAGAATCAGTGGAACTTGTATTGAATTTGCTCTGGTTTGGAATGATTTTTAATGCTAGTCATAACCATTCTGTTCATAATTAATTAAGTAGAGACTACCATTGTAAATGATTAATTGAGGCATATATAAATCCCATCTCTTTACAAGCACATTGAGCTTCATTCAGACTAATACTCTTTTCACATGAATACACAGAAATTGGGAAACTCCAAACAGGGATTTTGAGTGAGGCAAGTCTGAAGGGACAGGAAAAGATGGAAGCTTGTGAACAGTGATTTGCATTTGAAATGCAGACTTTGGACATAGCTGATGGGAAACTTGGGGATGTAATTTGGAAGGCTTGTAACTTTCAAAGCCTTACCAATCCAGTTCACTGCATTTAAACTACAAAAAGGCAGCTGAGCTGTCAGTAAGGGAAGGAAGAGGAGCAGGTATTCAGAATGCAGAGAATGTTTACCATCTAACTTCCTAAATTGTACTATAATCCCAGTTGTACAAGTTGTTTAAAATCTTGTCATGACCATTTCTGAGCATGGGATGTTCTGGCCATTGGGAGGCTTCTTCCAGAACAATGGACAAAGTATCTTAAAAAACAATATATCATCTGGAAACTGAGGCAAGAGCTATCAGAGAGGGGAACAATGGGTCATCAGGGGAAATGGGAACTTGCCTCTCCCTGTTCTTATCATAAACATTTTCCTTCCAGTTGCAGTCTGGTCTGAAATCTTCAACCCCAAGAATTTAAGTCTCTGATGCTTCTACCAGATATGTTGGACCTGTTTCCTCAGCCAACCCTCTTTTCATTGTTATCCTAGAGTGGAATGTTTCAGTGGTTCCCTGGCTCTTCTTTCTGGATTTCTTGCAGATCCTTCTCCTTCTCTCTCCGGGCTCTGTCCCTCTCTGCTGCCTTTGGCTGGATTTAGAGCACGAGTTTGCTGGAGAGAGGAAGTGGTTTCTCTCCCCTCACAACCACCTTTTGCTGTCAGCATTAGAAAGACATGGAAGAACTCTTATCTTTCAACAGCTCAGGTATCTCCTTAAAAGTCAGTTCAGAAGGATTGTGAAGGTTCCCTTTCATGGTCTGTATTTGTGCCAAAGATCCACGATGATCAAGGTCTGTGCCTTTTGATCTGAAACAGATTTTGTTCACACTTGGAACACCTTAGTCTTGATTTGGAACACACTGCCCAAGGCAGCCTCCCCCTCTGTCCTCAGAGTGAGACTTCTGTGTTCTGAGTACTTTTGCCAGGAGCAAGAATCCCTCAGGGTTTCCCTCCCCATACATCACAAAGGTAAAATAGAAGTTTTTAAAGAAAACTCTGGAATTACTAGGCTATAGAGTAACTGCAAGTGAGTTGAAAAGAATCTATTTAGCCTGAAGTTTTGGTTTGGTGTTTTTTTTTTCCCTAGGTTTTTTTTTGCTTGCAGACTACCATTGATGAAAATGGAAGTGCATCTTGAGTGTATCTCAAAAGAGTTGTCACATTCAAGTTGCTAGGAAAAAAGCTAAATTTTTGGTGCCAGTTGATCTCAACAATGCAGATATATGTCAGATACAACTCCTCCATGAGTAATTCAAGGGTCAGCATAAAGACATGCCAGCTTAAAAAAATGCACAGAGACTGAAGATCTTTGATCTTGACAGTGTGGGATCAAACCATCACATTACTCTGACCTTTGTAGTTTCTATCTCCTTAGTGTACCCTCAACATCCCCATGTTGCTAGTTGCTTCTCAATGCTCCCATTTTGTGGATCAAAGGAGAAATTACTTAGTTTGAATATTACTTGCTCTAGAAATTGCATGTGCTTAAGGAGTCCACGTTGAAATGTTACCCTTGGATAATTAGGAACAAAGATTAAAGTAGAGATCATCTGTTCATTAGAGGACTCTGGAAGAATTCCAGGGGAATTTTCATGCTGGAAAATCAAAACTTGCTACTCTTCAACCTAATAACCAGACATTAATGGCTGCCTAGAAAGAGTTTGCTTTATTGTTAACCAAGACTAAGAGCTACTGTTGCTATCTAATCCTAGGTCTACCACTGCCTTGTTTGTGGCAGAGGCTAAACCACTTAACTTCTGTTACTTTCCCATGATTGCTGCTTCTGAGGGAGTTCAAAAATGTATAAAGGTCCAGTGTGCTAAGACAATAAAAACATGGCTCCTGTTGCTGCAATCTGTCTGGCACTTCCATTGAGAAAGGCCTCCTGTTGTTTTGTTGCTCAGGGGTGAACAATCTGTTCGAGAAGCCTGCTGGGATGTTGGGCTGCAGGGTCAGGGAGGCAATTCCCTGCTGAATGTGTTCTATTATGTCCTTATTACTCTTACATGTTAATTGTAGTGGTTTTTCCTGGATTCTGGTTAGACATCATGAGCGGAGCTGATTGAAAATGGAGTTTTCTGTATTCACAAAATACCAGTTCCCAGAAATGGGAGTGAACTTAAACAGAATGGAAATTGATTTTCTGAATTTCCTGTGAAAGCAGAAGAGAAAGAAAAAAGTATAAGCAGCATAAGTTTAAAATAGAATAGTTTTGTTTTGAAAATGTAGAAACCAAGCTGCAGTTGTGATTCCAAGTGTGCAGCTCATGGGCGAGCCAGAACTCCAGGGCTTTTTGGCTACCAAGTCTCCATTAGGCCTGGAGCAAGTGAGGGTTTGAGAGTTCCCAACTCTGCCAGAATCTGTGCCACACCTTTCAGTGCTCTGCTCAGATCTCTGCTTCGTGGCAGGGAGTCTAGCAGCCCTGAGTGGCCCCAGGTTTTGAAACCCCTGGTGTTTGGCAAGGAGCCTGGATTCTCCAAGGACCAGGGCATGGCTCCTAGCTTCACAGAATGGGAGTAAGCCCTGTGAGCCAGCATCATTTACAGAATCCTGACTGAAGGATAGGGAGAAAGGATGTGCTGGGGCTTCTGTGCAGGGATTCCTTGGTCCCTGGCAGGGTGGGCTTTCTAAACATCCAGTAAGAAATTGCTATTTTCAGATTTGAAAGATTTCAAAATCCTAAAAAATGTACAAGTGGAATTGAGTTTGATATTGCTGCATTCATTGGAGGGTTTAAAAAATTGTGCTATTATAATGAGTCCCTAGAAATATCACTGTTAGGCTTTTGAGGGTCTGAATCCTGTCAAGTCTCATGATGCCAAGTGGGAATTCCTTGTCTTTGTTACTCTCTCATGCTTCCCCATTATGCCTTTGGTATTTCTTATATTTCCAACATCCACTGTTGCTTTTCTTCTCCCCCCAGACTCTGTATCACCCCCTGCTCCCGGTCTCTTGGAGCAGAAGTCTAGCACTGCAAGCTCTCCTCCTGCCATGAAACCCCATTGGATTCCAGGAATTTAGGATGTCTTGACAGTTCTAGAAATGCAAGGCAGTGGTCAGCATGTAACATCTGGTTCTGAGCTTTGCCCAGTGCTCAGTGACAGCCTGGCTTGTCAGCTCACCCTGGGGGGTTGTGAATGATGTGTTGGAGAGCAGAGGTTGGAAGGCAAAATTGTAGTTTCCACTGGGGTAATGCACATCAAGGAAAGAGAAAGAGATGTCTCATATAGACAGATACTGAGTTCTTCTCACAGTAGTAGGAACATAATGATATAATATATTGTAATCTTATTTTGTTAAATTATCCTTTAATACTGCATTGAAACATGTCAGTGAAAGCTACAAGAAGTCTCTTTATTTCCAGGTAATCTGTAACCAGTTCCTCGATCATTCTCTGCCTCCTGAGATGTTACTACAGAAGTGGCTCTAAAGTCAAATTTAGTTTTTTTAGGCCCTTTGGATTTGGGATCTCACCCCTTAAGCTAGTTGCTATGATTCTCACTTGGAGCAGAATTTCCAGAGTTAAAAACCCTTAGAGCCCCATTTGTTTTGGACCTATCTGGTAACAAGGACCTTGAAAGAGCTTGGAGGGGATAGCACATGAAAACAGAAGAGTTGTTCCAAGCTTGCAGGCTCTGCTTGAACAGGGCAGTGCTTGGCAGCCACCCCCATCCCAGAGCTGCTGGCGCCCTGTCCAGCCTCTGGCACCTCCACTGAGGGTTTATGCAATACAAAATAGACTAAAACCTCCTTCATTATGGAAACTAAAAGGGTTAAAGTACCAAGATCCTTAAAAGCAGGGCACATCTCCATGTGCTGATTTATACATTGGGATTCTTCCCCTGCTCCTGTGGTCCTCCCCAGCTCCTTTCTGGGCCGGTCCTACAGGGCAGAGTTGCCACCTTTTCACAGCAGCCTGTGCCTCTTGGTACATCCAATCTGGAACTTTAAATCAGCAGAGAGAGTGATAAGAATGGGGTCTGTCACTGAACAGATCCTCCAATAACTCAAGTCACTGCCACACAATTTTTTTCTTGGCACATTATGAAAAAAATACAGTCAGAACAAATTGACTCAAAAAAAGCTTAGGTGAAAAATAAACCAAACTAAATTTTTGTCTTCTTCAGAGGATATATGGGCTTATATCTAAAAATATGCATGCATTGATAATTCTATCTTCCACTGCTTTTTCTAATTATCATTTATTTTGAAGAAAACCTCTGCATTTTTTAACAGAAAAAAATTACTAGTAAGATAAAGCTCACTAGGAACTAAAAGGACTAACTCCATTTCAACAACCTGGACTGAGTGACAGAGTTAGTTGGATCCTAAACATGCTTTCAGCTTTCTCTGATCCCTGTTCCTTGCACAGTGCCCACAGCAAACACAAGTTACAGCACTAGGAGAGGTGTCAGGCTGGCAGCAGGGACAGCAGAGATGGCCTATGGCAAGTTCCAGAGGAGGGTTTTGTCCTGAAATGGCATCTCCTGGGTTGAGGCTGGGACCACCCACACTCCCCTCTGTGACAGCAGAAGTGCACTCCCAACTGGTTATGAAGCTGAATTAAAAAGTAGACTGATTTAAGACTAGGGTGGCAAATGCAAATGATTTATTCAGTTTTATTTCCTCCTATATTTACATTGTTGCAAGGAGCTTTCTCTTTATAAATGCATTACTGATGAATATTGAAAACTTCTTGGGCACAAGTATTTTCTTGCAGTGGTAATGCATCAGAGGCTTGGCTGGTGGTTATTCTTCAAAGAGTTATGAGGCATTAGACATAAATTTAAATATAAATGTAAATACATTTTACAGGAAGATCCAATACTAAAATGATCTGGATCTAATTTCAATTAAAGGGGAAGGAAAAGTTTTTAAAAAACACTGGAATCCTGTTTTGGTGATAAACTTTCTGAAGATCCTGAAGTAAGCAGCTTTTCCCCAGCTTCTTGTCCACTTTGCCCTAAAGCACAACAGCCTATGCAGAGCACAGGGCACCCATCCACGGCAGCTAAGCCGGTAACGCCTTGAAAAAGCCAGTTTGCAAAACAGCGTAGGTATTACGAACTGATTGCCAAAGAGTCTGAAAACACAGCGAACAGGGAAGATTACTCCATGAAAATAAAACTGTTATGCAAAGCAGTTTCTGGGAGTCATGAGCAGCCAGCAACGCGTTACCAGCAGTCCTTCAGCACGGGCGGATGGGTTTGGAAAACACGGTGACAGCGAGAGCTGCTCCGGCACCTACGGCAGCGTCGGCACCCGCAGCCGGCCTCCCCCAAGGTTCTTTCAGGGAAGGAACTTTAAAAAGCCACAGAAAAATAATAATATTGAAAAAAATAAACCAAAACAAAAAAAACCCCAAACCCACAAAAAACCCGAACATTCACACACACACACACACAAATATCCAACTCACGCCGTAGAAAAACCATGAGAAAAAGTAATTTCCAAGTAATTTTTCAGGGGTGGGCGCCGTGTCCGGCTCTGGCCCCCCCCGCCAGCGACCCTCGGACTCCGCAGCTCCGAACCCACGGGAGGGGAGGGGGAAAAAAAAGAAAAAATAAGGAAAACACGGAAAATCTTCCGAAGTTGCCGGTTTCTAGCGCAGGCGGCGCGGACGTAGTCCCGGACGCTGTCCCGTGAGGGGACCCCGGGCTGCGCTTCAGCGGCCACCGGGCTGAGGGGACAGCGGGTCCCGGTCCCATCCCGGACCTCCCCCCCATCCCCTATGCCGGACCGCGACCCCGTCAGCATCGCCGTTCCGTCCCGGTCCTGGGCTCCACCCGAACCCGCTCCTGTCCCCGTCCCAATCCCCATGCCATCGCCGTTCTCGTGCCCGTCCCGTCCCCTCACACCGCCGCCCTCCGCCTTCCGGGCCGAGGGGAGGGCCGGCCTTTCCCACAATGCTTTGTGGGACGTTGACAAGTGGATCCAAGATGGCGTAGAAAGTAATGACAGGTAAGTCGGGACTTCCCGACCGCCCCCGCGGGCACGGAGCGCGGCCCGCACCGGCCGCCCGCGGCCCCGCCGCGCCCTCGGGGACCCGCGGGGCTCCGCGGCCGGCGGGGCGGGCGGTGCGGGGCGCGGGGCCGCGCGGTGCCGGCGGGAGCGGGCCCTGTGTCCGCCGAGGGCCTGCGGCGGCCGCCGCTCGCGGGGTGTTTACGGGGCGCTCGGCCGGACCCCGGCGCCGCCGCGCTCCCCGGGGCCGCGGGCGGGCGGAGCGGCCCCGCGCCCGGCCTGGCCCAGGGGCTGGGCCGGAGAGCCGGGGATGCCTCGCACGAGCCGGGGGTGCGCCGGGGGATGCAGGGGGGGTGGGAGGCAGCTTTGTTTTTGTACCGGGCGGGGCGGGAGGGGACAGGAGAGACGGCCGGGAAATAACAGTGGTGAAATAGAAGTGGAAAAAAAAAAATGGGGTAGGTAGGGTTTGTGGAGGGATGGAAAAATAAATTGGACGAATTTAACAGCTGTTGTAAAATTACCCCCTCGGAGCGGTTGAAGGGTGGGCAGATGAGCTTATGTTTTTGTTTTCTGCAGGAGGCTTTGGCAGGGAGAGTGGAGTGGAGTTGGGAGGTTTAACACAGGTCCTGAGAGCAGCTTTTATACCCTGGATCAGCTCTGAACCTGAAAACCAGGAGAGTTTCCACTGCACGTTGCAACACAGCCCTTCCAGCAGACACTTAGATGTATATTTTTAGGGTAAATCCCCAGGCAGGAGGAGGATCTGTGTTACCCCTCCTGCAGTGGGATGTGTCCTTTTATTAATTTCCAAAGGACTGCAGTTGTTTTGGCTACAGCGCTTTGTTAGGCAGTTGTTTGATTAGAGTAACATCATTAAACATATCATTGATGGAAATTAAGAAATAACTGCAGGGAAACAGTTGCAAGGCTGCTTCCCAATTAATGACAAAATGAGTAAGAGTTAACAAGGTAATAGGATTTTTGAATTATCAAAAGTACAGTGAGCTTGAGAGGAAGTTTTAAAATAACACATTTCGCTTTTCATTGAAAAAAGAAAAGAATTCAGTTGTGAGACAGTAAAATACCCTGAAAATGGATATCCTCATTGACAGATTGAGTGTATCACCACGGCTGGTCCTGTTGGGATGGTTTGGATTGTTGACATCGTCTAATGTTGTTGTTCTTAATAATTAGTGTAACTGAAGCAAGGCAAGGGATAAAATACACCACCTGCCATTCTTTATGTAAGAAAAGACATGTTCCTTTATTAAAAAAAAAAAACAAAACCAACACAGAACAACTGAGTGATACTTAGCAGGTTTACTTTATTTTCCAAGACTGATAGGTAGAATAAGGAGGCTTTAAAATAATGTATGTTAAATTCAATTGTTTCAGTACTTTTGAGCCATAGAAGATTGTGAATGAAAACTCCCATTTTTTTTTCTATATTTTTTTCTTTTTTTTTTTTTTTTTTTTTTTTTTTTAATGGCAAAGCTTTTGTGATGGATGGTCTGGGAGTGCTGGCCAGGTCTGTAGGGAGGAGCTGATTGTGAACATTCAGTTCAGACTTAGAGGAGGGGAAAGTGTATGAGGGGCCACCACATTCCCTCCACCTCCTTGGGGTGCAAACCCAGGGAATCAGACTTTTGTAGGCTTGGCTTTTACAGCACAGGAATTGTGAGTAGCAGAAGCTGAGTTAAGGTTTTTTTTTTTGTTGAACTTTAATTAGCAGTGCAATTTTTCTTTATTGGTAAGTGAAGGAACATTTTATGTTATTACTGATAAATTGAGTTCTCTTTGTAATTTGTTCTGAAAGCAGAAATTACTTCTTTATTTTTCCTAGCTGAAATGACATTTCCTTTATCACTCTTCACCTCTGTGATTTTTTTGGACTTATGAAATGTACAGTGTGTATTTTCCTTCTTTTAATTCATACAGGCACTGTGCCTTTTTAGGTGAGCCAGATGAATTTTTCTGTGGCAGAGGCTTGTTAAAGTATGGCTTAAAGACTTGACAGGTTGTAATAGCTGATTTTGTTAGGGTTTTTTTGGTCTATTTTGGGATTTTTTTGTTTGCTTGTTTGGGGGCTTGTTTTTACCTCTTCCCATTAGACTAAAACTTAAAGGGAGATATGGAAGCAGCATCTTATTCTCTAATTTGTCCCAGTTCTGCTTCTTGATGTGTCATGGAGGATCCTTTTCCTTTGTGAAATCTCCCTGGTTTCAGAGAAGCTCCTCCTGGGCTTTGGGTTCAGTTTGAGGAGATCTGGTTGTAGAAGAGCTGCAGTTTGGAGAGAACTTCTCAAAGGCTGGATTGTTAGGGAAATTCTCATCTCAAAAGATATAAGTCAGAGTGTCTGGAATGCTTGAAGAGGGGATATTCCCAGGTGGGTGAGGTACAGGTCTAGTTCTTGAGAGATGTAAGAGCATGATGCAAATCACTTCACCTGTTTGTGCTTCCTTTTGAAGGAATTTAAAATAGGGATAGTGAATTTTACTGGCTTGTAAGGAGTCCTGATGCCTGTGGATGAAAGAGCCCATGTAGGAGCTGGGCAGTAATATTACTGATGTTTTCCAGCTCTGTTAATTTAATGGGCTGATGAAATATTTTCTCCATTGTTGGCAATTATTTTTGTTAGTAAAATCTCCTTTGCATTTATATTCTTTCTGACTTTCTATATGTTGGGTTTTTTTCTTTTTATTTGTTATTTACTACCATTTTATATTTGCTACTGAGCATTATTCTTGGTGTTTTCATTTTAATAATGGCAGAAACAATTGCTGGAGCAATTCAGGTTATTAAAGCCCTTGAATCTCTCACCTCGCTGGCATCCCCTCCTGAAGTCAGTGGGACCTCACAGATCTGGTAGCAGGAGTGAAATCTAAATTAAAAAGGTCTTTGAAATTAATTTAAATCCATCCCCTGTGTACAGCCTGAGTAACTGGGGAAAGTCATGGCAGCTGTCTTGGAGCAGGAGCAGGAAGGATGGTGTGACAGTGCTGTAGCTTGGGGATAGAGTGGTTGGACAGCTGGAATTCCCCTGCCTGGGGGATCAGTAGGCCAAGAATCCCAGCGAGCCTCAGTCCTGCCCTGACATTTTTCCTGGCAATGCTGAAGCTTTCTTCCTGGAAGGAAGCAGATCCCCAGTGTTCCTCTCTGTGCAGCAGTGCCAGTGGCTCATCATGGGGGGGAAAACTCCAAATTTTGTAATCTCAACCCTCCCTTCTGCTCATATTGCAGCAGTTGAATCCTTTCTCACTTCTTTTGCTGAGATGCTGTGGCAAAAATCTCATTTTCACTATATGGTACATGTATTTTTTCCCCATAAATGGAAGGATTGTGAGTTACATTTTGAAAACAAACAAGACCTTCCTTTTTCTTTTTTGTTTGTCTTGCTATCTCTTTCATGGCCTTTGGCAGCAAGGCAGCACTTGTGTTTATATGTATCAATGACATATATTTAAAGACATGGTACTTTATATGTTTGATTTCTTCCTCAGTGCAAACTTCTATGGTTGCCATTCTTTTTCAACAAGGAAGAGCGAATGTTTTAAAAGAGACTGGTTTTTCAAAAGTTTCCACACAGCATTGGTATGGAATTATAAAAAAGTCTGAAGGAATGCTTGGTCTTCTGGAGATACTGACTGGAAAAATCAATATTTGTTTTCCCCATATGTTTTGGGGTGGGAGAAAATAAGTAAACTTCATAGACAGGGAAATTTGAAGTCTGCAAGGTCAGAGGCTGCTCCACAGGAACAGGCCAGCTTCTGGGGATTTCATTATGGTGACACTGATATGTGACTCAGGTTCCTTATTCCAAAACAGTCTTGCTTACTGAGCTTTTCTTTTCACACGAGTGTTTACAACATGAGGCTTCCAACTGAAGCAATCCCTCATGTCTGAAACACAGAAAAGTGAATATTACTGTAGGAAAAGAGGGGATTGGGAATTTGAACTGGGAGATTGTAATTACCCACGGGTGAGAATTTGTTTTTCTGTTGCATTTCTATTGCACTGCCAGTTGAAGTTAAAGGATACTTCATGGGGCTATAACGTAATACTCAAATATTCTATATAATTTTATATGCAAATTCATTGTTGTAAATTAGAAACGGACTGGTTATTTATCCAGTCTTTTCTCAGAGTCCTCCATAATATGAAATTACAGGCTTATTACAGGAAGGCCAGATAAGAAATTATAGATTTCAATCTTTTCCTTCTTCAATGTTATTTTGCTACACTGAGAGGTTTCATTTCATGACTACAAAGTTTGAGTGGTGACTGTGGTCCCATCCTACTTCCGAATAAGTACAAACTATCAGATTTTCTGGGTGGTATTGAGTGTTTGTCAGATGTTAGAAGGCTTGAACCTTAGCTGGAAGGTAATTTAGAATTAATAACACTGAACTACACAGGTTTTTCCAGAAGCAGTGGATACACAGTGCTGCTGAGCTGCTAGCAAGAAGTTTTGTAGGTGATGTTATGTACAGATATGTTTTGGAGATGTGGCTGGGAGCTATTTTGCCATTTGTTGCTGTTAGTCCTGGGGAATATCACTTGCATGAAGAATGATATGTCTGAGGTGAATGTTTTGAATCTTTGGCTTATGTGTGGTTCGGGGAAATAAGTTTCATGCTCCTGTTTGTAAGCTGTAGCAAGGCTAGTGATTCTTGGAGCTGTAATGATGAAATATTGGAAGAAAAAGAACAGTAGGTTTGTGTTTGGTATGAAATTTTGAATGTTGCAGCGGCAGGAAGTGAAGGACAGAAATGTGAGCACTGTGCAGACTCGTCTGAGCTGGTTTTATGGTAGTTAGGGTAAGTGTTACTTAGAAATGATCTTTCAGTCTGTGAATTTCACAGTCTGGGTTTTTTTCCCCTCATAGTTACATATAGCAAAAATACCGTATTCATCAAAACACTAAAAATTACGGTGCTTAAATATGCTTAAAAGGTCTTTCATAGCCCTTCAGACCCCACTGGCAAGAGGGAAATCTGTAACATGAGCTGTTTTCGAGAATCTTGGTTGCTAGTAATGCGGCACGAGTGTTTAATTTGCTGGAAAATGTTTAGTGGTTCAGCAAACCAAGAAGGTAACAAATCTTTGTGAACATCATAAATGGGAATGCCACAAATGAAAAGCGTAGTGGTTTTGGCAGCATGTAAAATAACACTTCTTCCCTATGTATCTTTTCGCTTAATGTAAGATAATCCCTATTTTTTGTAACTGAAAATTTCATTTTATGCTGGGGTAATTTTGGGAGGATGGGGATGGGCAGTTGGCCTCTGCTCTCAAGTAATGTTCCTTCATGGGTCTCAACTGAGTTCCCCCTTGGCTGGGATTCCCAAATAGCCACAATAGCTGCCTTGCTATTACTCCTCTGCTATCTTGGGAGCCAGAATTTGTTGGATTTCTCTCATTATCTACCAGGGGAGGTCATTAAGGGGAGTGTTTTTTGCATACTTCAGAATCTGTGCTAACTCAGTGCTGTGGGTCTTTTATTCCAGTGATGTTTTTGATTATAGTTGTTTGTGCAAATGGTTTTGAGGTAACTGTGCTCTGGCCGTATCTTGAGACACTCACACATTTGGAATGGTGCAGGACATTTGTTTTGTCGTTTGAACTGACTGATATTACTTGGCTATAGCTTTGTTTATATTTGTTTGGCTGGGCTAGACACTGCTCCTCTGCTCCCAAGTTTTGTCAGGATTATGCTGTTAACCACAGCAGGATCGTTGCTCATTCCTGCTGATACAGTTCTTTGAGTGGGGTTTCAAATACGTGACTGAATCACTAATGTTCCTTTCAAAAGGAATGAGGAGGGCAAGGTCTATTGGGAAATGTCTTCTGGATACACTTGCTGTTGCTCCTAGGGTTTGCTGTGAGGGGAGAGCATGGGAGTCCGTATTCTATTCTTGAAAGAGTCTAAAAATTGAACCTGTTGGTACTACCATGGTCAGGCATTTGAGGAGAGGAAACAGGGGCATTATTAAAGCGTTATTCCTATGCAGAAAGGTTAATGTAATTAAAATACAGAGTTACAAGACAACTCCCCAAACTAGGCTTAGCTATATTATGCCAAACTATTTGAAGCACGGTCATGTAAAAATGAATTTCAAAGGTAATTTAAAACAAAGACAGCAGTTTTTAGAGGTGGAGGGTTAGTTACTGCCTTGAACTTTCAAAACTGTGCACAAAAATACCATGTACAGTTACATAATAGGCATGGTTTGGGGAAAGATGTGTTTGGAGGATCTGTGGGTGGCATGATTGTGTTATTAAATCTGCTACGGTAGGACCCTTTTGTGCTAAGCACTGTGTAAATGCGTAACAAAAAACTCAGTCACAGTATTATTCACTACTATAATAAATTAAAGTTCATTATAAAGCTGCAATGAAGGCTGAGGTATTTTGAAATAAATTTTTCCTGTTTTGTGCCACAATGTTCTGGCTGATTCCTGTGTTCAGTTTGTGACCTGTGCAATGTACCTGATGTTCAGTGTGAAGATTTTTTATAATTTTTTGCCTTTTGAAGGGATTGAAAGAGTGATTCATATTTTGCATCTCAAACAGCAAATGAACTTGAGGCTTTTATTTTTTTCCCCATTTATCCAACTGTAAAACTGTAATAGATACCTGTAGTATCTGCACTTGCCCTGGGGATCAAAGCTGTGCTTTTCAGCTAGATCTGCTCCCAGGAGGGTGGTGCCTTGCATTATTAGGTCATGGCAGAAGTGGAGGAAGTTCTTGTGTAAAAGTGAAAGTTTGGCATTTGAGGGAAGACTGTTTCAGCATTGCTACAATATCCTGTTAAGAAGAGAAAAGGTGGATTGAACCACTGAGCTTTGAAACTGCTGGGCTGTTGGGGGTGGGGAAGAGTTTGCATGGGGTTTTTGAAATGGGAATATGCTGTGATAAATAATTCCTAGTTTGAAAACACTTTTATTTCTGAAATCCAAATACAGCCATATTAGATTAAACTGTGAATTGAACATGAGACTGAGAGTTAGGAACTGCTGATTTTGATTCTGTCTCTGAGACTGATAAAATTGGTGAATTTGGCAAATGAGCTATGGTCAAGTGCTCTCTGCAGACAGTGCTGCATGAGTGGAAGGTTCAGTGACCACTTGGAAACTTGGTGACAAGTTTTTGCATTTAAGCTTCTGAAATATATTTGTAAATCTAGTGATATGTGTCCTGTGTTGGCATGTGTCCTGTGTTGGAATGATGCTCGGGAATCTTCTTTGACTCCCCTTTACAGTCCTTGCACAGTTTGGCACTTGCCTGGCATTTTGAAAATGAGGTGACACATGTTTAGTCACATTGACACAGATGTGACTGTATCATAGAGCAGACATTTCTCAGAGAGGACTTGTGGTGCTACCTTATGACTCAGTGGAGAATAATACTAGGAATTGCAAGACTGGGTAAGTCCTTAAGATGCATAGTGTTCATTTTTTGGTCAAAATTATTACTAAACACTAGTGCAGAGACTGCAACAAGGTTGTGTTCTATTATTCAAGCATTGAGAAAAAAAGTTCTGACATGAGTAAGGCATGGTTTGGAAAGCTGTGGATTGTGGTGTTTAAACCAACTTTTGGAATATGGATATTGTTCTGTAAAGTGTGGTTGGGTTTCAGTCCTGTAGGTTGGTGCTGCTCCATGGAGAGCTGGCTGGTCATGCAGTGCTGATTCTTCCCTTTGTTTTTCTCTGGCAAACTTCATTAAGAGAAGCAAAGATTAAATTACTTTTCTAATGCATTTTTTCAAAGTAAGTAATTGGTGATGTTGTTATGGGGATGAAATGGTAACCATGGGACAATGTTTCAATTAAAATGCCCTCATCTTGTGTAAGTGTGAGAAACTCTATTCTCAAAAAGCAGTGTGAACAGAGGTATATGAAGTACAAGTTCCTGTTGTTAACCAGTTATTATGAAAGACTGTTTACGTAAAGATTTTGTATGAAGGAGCCAAAAACTTTAGGTGGGGCAGAAGCACCGCCTGTTATTATGTTACCTGATGCTTACTGTGACATACTCCTCATTTCACTTGGTTATTGCTTGCCAGTTTTAAATTATTTGGGTTGAAATTTCCCATGGTAGGTGTCTTTTGTAGTCTGACTTTCTGGGTGCTGTCGAGGAGTGAAAGATTCTACCAACATGATTCCATCTTTTCAGAAACTGGGCAAAATATTTTCTTGTGTTCATGATAAATTAGAAAAGAAGTAATCTAATGACCTGTAGTGCTACTTTGTGAAAAGTTGAGATGTGTTATTGTGTAATGTTTCTGCCAAGGATGTACTTTTGATCAGCCTTGTGAAAATCTTCTCAGCGTTGGTCAAATCAGCATTAAGTACAAATGTAAAAGATAATCGTTGCAGTGAATATGCTTCAGCCTCAGCTAAACAGGATTCCTCTGTAATTTGAAGGCTGGGGCTCCTGCATTCCTCCCTGGTGTGATTTTGGATAAAAATGAGAGCACAGAAAATTCCGTTTCTGTTCTCCTGATACCAAGTTCCTCATTCCTCCCAGCTCTACCTTCCTGCAGCACAGAGGAAGCAGCGACTGGATTTAAACAGAAGGTGCAAAATACAGATTTTTGCAGAATTGTGTACAATAAATGTAGAGATGGGGGTGGTTGAATGAGGAAAAGGAGATCGAAAAATATTAGTATTCAAAAGAAATACAAAGGAGGCTGTGCAGTGTGGGTACATATTTATTTTGTAATGATAATACAGTTGTTTGTTGGAACAAAGTTTTGCTATCTGCATAAATTAGAAGGTGTTTCTGAAATGGAGTAGGGAATAGCAAAAAAGAAGGCAAATCCTACTTAAGCCTCATCTTTGCTACACTTCATTTTCTGTATTTTTAATGAATTTTCACACGTTGTGTTGTAGAGAAATGCTAGATACTCCTAAGTCACTCTGCAGACACCAGGTGCTCTGTGTTGGTCATGTAAAAGGACTCTACAGTACAGGCAGAGCATAATGGGGAAAAATCACTTCTAGATCTCTTAATGTGAATATAAGAAATTTCTAGAAACTTTAGCCTTGTGTGTTCTTTTTTAATTCTCTGTGAAATGGGATTATTGTCAGAATGATAAAGGTATTTTCTTCATTCTTGTAAAGTGGTCGGTTACAGAATTGTAGGCATTATTGAAAAGTTAATGGAAACTTTCAAATGCTCAAATCTTTTGAATAAGATTTGAGTAGCATGCAGTAAATAAGGCCTCAGCCCCTGTGCTGAAGTATTTCTCTGGATGTCCATTAGCAGCAGCCTCCGTTCTGCCTGCTCATTCCGCCAGGTAGCCCTTGGAAAATGTTCTCTGTGACTAACACAGTTAAAGGCAATATCATCATAATGCAGGCACACAGGAGGCCAGCATAAGCTTGTACAGATGCTTTTGTCCTCACACAACCTCAGAGTATCGAACTTTACAACCCAGTATTTGTTCTGTGAAGTTAATAAATGCAATATGTGTGTATATATTTGCTTTGTTTAAATAGGAACCTTGTATCTGTTGGCTGTGAATGGCTTTCAGATAGCACCAGCACATGTCACATAGAGTCAGTGCTTTGACTTGCCAGGTATTTTGCTTAGCTTCATCAAGACAGGTGATATTTTCAGACAGCTGTGTGAAAAAGGATCTTTTTAAAGGCAAGATATGAAGGTATTAGGGATATGGTGGATAGGACAGTTGAAAGTGCTGAGACCATGAGTTATTTCCAGATTTTGAGCCAAAGATAGCCAGTCTGTCCATGTCTAAGTGTTGCTGCTGCTGGCTGCACAGATTGTCCTTTTGCTGCTGTTTTCCAAATGAAAATAAAACAGGTTAGTAAAGGTAATAAAGTGTTAATAATCACTTGGTAGTCTCTACTGAAGTCATAACTAGCATGCAAAAATATGTGACTTATTGCTATCTGTGATATATGTGAAGTGGTTTAAAGCCTGCAGAGGATCCAGATGCAGAAGGCATTTGCTCTTAATCTCAATTGCTTCAGTTGTTATGTGAATGGCAAGCCACCCACAGGCTCTTGTTCCTTTTTCAGTAAACGTGGTTGTGTTTATTCTATACTTTAAGTTTATAGGATCAGACTCAAAGCTTCATTTATGTGGCCAGAGATCACTTGACTTCCTCATTTATGATGCTGTCTCTGATTTTTCAATGTGGAAGGATAGTCTAAGCATTTAATGGTCGGGGGCATCATGAATCTCTTCTTTCCCCTTTTTCCCTTCCCCAGACAGGCATCTGATGTTTCTCAGAGGCCTTGGAGCAGGATTCTTGCTGCTGTTATGCTATAGAATAAAACCTTGAAATGCGCTTGCCTCATTCTGTATGCTCCATTTCAGATTTAACATCATTTTTGGAATTGAAAGTAGGGTCATTTTGCCTGGAGTTGTACAACATTAGCCAAAGTAATTCAGTTACTTCAGAAAACTGATTAGATTGTCCTCTCTCAAGGGTGGAGGCTTTTGTATTTGTTCTGTAAGGTGTGCAGAGCATTTCTGAGAACTCCTTAACTGCTATTACGGACTTCAGCCATAATTGCAATAAATGAGTGCATGAGATCTCTGCTGTTGTATTTTTCTTAAAAAAAAAAAAAAAAAAAAAGCCCAAAGCACTTTTGATATAATTCCTTCTTGTACCCTGTGTATGAAAGATGTACCATCCTTTTCCTCTTTGTTACGTTGGTACAGTGCACTATCGTTATCTACTTTAATTCTATTAAATGATTTTTTCAACTGGGATTACTTATGATGTGTATGCCATGACACTAGGAGAATGCATTTTTTCTTCTGTATGTCCCTGTAAGTAATTTCTCTAATTTGTGCAGCTCTATTTTACTCCATTCTGGAGGCTTGAACAAAGGGGGGTTGGGTTTTTATTTACTTTTTTTTTGTCTCAAGGCAAAGATTGGGTTATTTTACCACAATAGGTAAGGAAAATAAATGGATATTTAATTTTATGTTAGTGATCTAAAGGTATTTTAGTGGTATTTGGTATTTAGTGTACAAAAGCAATTGACATGTAGAGATTCATGCATGCCTTAAGATGGGATCACAAGAGGTGCCAGAGCAACTCTATAATGTGATTCAACAGTGGACAGATGTACTATTCCCTATTTTAGTGTTGGACTGACAAATGCAGTTTGTTTGCAGAGTTTTGATAGTTGAATTCCAGTGGCCCATGATTTCTAACTGTAATGTTGACATGTTCACAGTAGCTAAATTTTTTATTGTGTCATATTCAATATATTAATTCAAATTAAACCTCGGATATTTCCATACTTGTATAAACTACAGTATCTTGTCACTTTTTTCTTGATAATTTTAAGTGAGAGGAAAACTATTAATCACAAGGATTGTAGCCATACCAACTTTGTGACTTCCTAAATATTACTGGGATATATTATAGAAATAACAAATTTTTGATATGTGAATTTTTTACATCTCAGTTTACCAGTAATAACTCTGAGAAGGGGATGGGATTTGCACTGCTTGGGTCTGTAGTCTAAAAAGTTTGGAAACTCTGCTTTAGTGAAGCTTGGAGGCTGTTGGATGGCTCCTGGAGCAGTTAAACTGATGAATGCAGCCCATGTCATTGGCTGTTATGGGCAAGAAAAAGAAATAAGACTTTTATTTCACTGGTGAGTGACACTTTGCTACAACCCTTGATGGTAAATGGCAGCACGTGGCAGTAATTGATGGGGTAACTGATGTCTTGGTATCAGTAAGAGGCTGAGTTATAACTTAACCTTTCCCTGGGTCTGTTATGTGTCTTGTTACACATTTTTCATGAAACCAGCAGCATCTTCAAGACCCTTCAGACTGCTGGGAAATTTGGTTCCAATTGACTTGAAGCTTGGAAGTTACTGAGGAAGGACAGAGCAAGCAGCTCTGTAACCAACCTCGTAAATAAATCTAGTAGGTCACTTCTTGCTCCTAAAAGGAATTGCTGGGAAGTTCTGGTAAACCAGCTGTCTTTTCTTGAGTATTGCCTGTATTTATTACATGTTTGAAACTTCTCTCCAGTTTGGTGGCCAGCCTTTCCAGTCTGTGTGATGGGCTGAAAAATCCCAAAGGATTGGCAAACAGAGTGCTTGTGTTTCTGTAGAGAGGGGCAGGATGAGTGGAATTCCTGCCCTGCTCTCTCTCAAGCTTTACCACAATAGGCAATGGAAGGGCAAATCCATCTCCTGCTTTCCTTTCCCGCAGGACAGCGAGCTGCTAGCAGGAGGACATGGCTGAATGGCCTTGGCAAGGAGTATTTTGTGCTTCTTTCCCTCAGCAGAAATGTTTGAAGGGTTATGGATTGTAATGGGAGGCAGCTGGAGAGGCTCTTCCCCTGCATGTTCCCCATGGCAATGGGTCTCATTCATTTACTTCACTCTGCGATTCCCAGGATGTGGCTCTTGAAGTAAATTCAATTGACAGTAAATCCCTACCAGTCTCACTGTAGGACTGCAAGTTGAACATCATTGCTTTAGCATAAATCTTTACAAGAGATGTTAATGTTTGGTTAAAATATGCAAATATTTACTGACTTGTCTACTATTTGTCAGCTTGGCATGCGAGACCTTGGATCTGATCCTTCTGTCTTGGCAGACATTGGGAATTTTGCCAGTAACATTAATAGGAAGAGCATTGTGCCCTCTAATCTGTTTGTTTATGAAGTACAGCGAGAGTTATCTGGCTAGATGCTTTACAGTGAATTGAAAAAGCATCTGTTTGAAATTTTTTTGGGAACCGTCACATGCTCTAACTTATTATTATCCTAGTGTATGGACCCTTTGATTCCATGGAACACATCAGTAAGATGTGGAGTGTGGAAGTGCACAGTCATGAGTTAAACTGCCGTGAAGCACTGGAATTTTAGTTCATGATGTTCTCTCCTCCTACATCGATTTTAATTTGAAGTTGGACTCATCAGACTGTGGAGTAGTTCTTCAGAGCCTCCTGTGCACCACGCAGGCGTAATGTTTACTTGGAAATAAATGACTGTGTGGATCACGTTGTTTATCACTCTTCATCCTCAAGCTGTCCCTTCTGCCTTTCCCAGCCCCCTCTGCAGCTCTGGAGGGGAAACATGCAGCTTTATTTGGAGATTGGATTTTAGTTACTCTTTGCATGTTTGTTTACGAAACCCCTTTGGCAAGAAGGTGGAATACTCATTAGGAATATTGAGCCTGAAAATCATTAGTTGGGGGGGGGGGGTGTGGAAATTGTCATGGTTAGTTGTAAAAGCCATTAAGGTTTAAGTTACACCAGTTGGAACTAACCAGGTCATTGAAATAATATTTTGTGGAAGATAAGCTGAATACAAATTGGCTTTCAATGAAATGCAAGTTCAGTAAGTTCTCTTCTACTTCAGGGCAGGAGTTTTTTTTGAGGTACAAAGTATGATGCCAGATGATATATTTCGATATGTAATTTCTTAGGTACATCTTTGTCTTTTACATGGTGCCATGTTGGAGGAGAAGGGCTTTCAAATCTGTCAGCTGTGCTGGCCAGGTCACTTAGGATGGGATCTGTGTTTAATCAGCTCTTTGGGAATAAACACACAGAAGCTCTGCTCAGCCTTTTGGTCAAAGGAATTTTGGTTATATGTCAGCCAGGAAGTGAGGAAATCAAAAGTACAGCAGAGTTCATGAAGTCTGCTATTTTCAGTCCCTTAGGAGGAAAACAAAATGTACATGAGAAAAACATCAATTAACTGTTGTGTCACTGTGGAAGCAGATCCTAGATTTGTGAAATACACAGTGGCCTAAAATGGTAGTGAAGTGGAAACCAGTGCAATTTTTAGTTGTATCTAGAAAAGATCCTTGCATACACAGCTTAAGGATACCTAACATTTATGTAATTGAAAATATGTGCTTAAGTGATCCAGCAGAATCTTTAATAGAATTACCTCACAAATGAATTTACTCATATGGAAATGCAAAACCTACTTGCCTGTTCCTATTGTTTCAAAATGCAGACTTATTTTTAGCAGAAAAAGAAAGATCTGGATGAATGAGGTAATATTTTGTAAGGCTGTTTTTAAGAAAGAGGCACACGTCACAGATTTGTACCAGGATAACTGCAAACTATTTATGCTTATGTTCCTTCATTTTAGAGAAGACATTTTTTTATTTAAAATGAGAAATTTTTATATTAGTGTTATAAAAGGGAAGCTGGTTTAGGTAGTGAAAAATCAATATTCCCTTATGTAATTATTTTGATACTGAATGGAAATTTAAGAATAGGAGGGAGCACATAGAACACTATGTTGTACAATATTTGAAAATACTTGTTTACACTTCTTCTGAATGTTGGCTTAGGCATGTGTTATTGGGAAAAGTGGGATAATGGATTATTTTTCATATGAGGAAATTGCATTTATTTGACTTTAAATTCTTGAAGTTACTTTATTTTTGGTTGAAAATACCAAGTATAAAAAAAGCTTTTAACAGTGAATTTTTCAAGTGAACTAAAAATAGTTATTTGAGACAATTGTAATAGTTGATCTCTAATCACAAATACTGACAATATGCTGCTTGCTAAAAGCAAAAATGAGAACTCTTGAGATTTTTTCCTCTTTCAGTTACCAGAACCCATTTTTGTGAAGTCAGCTTTAATGCACAAGTGTCTCCAGCAATGTATTCAAATATGTCAATGAGGGAAGAGTGTGGACAGGGATTGTAAAAGTGCTTTGTTCTTCTGCTGGTGGTTCAGATGTGGATAACCATTTGTCTTAGTTTAGTGGCAGATAATGTCTGTCTGGACTGATTTTTTATATAACTGTCTCAACCTCCCCCCCAAATATTTACTTTAAAATTGTTTAAGAAGTTCTGGACAAAGGTGTTGGTGTGGCAAGAGTATCTAGACTTTCTCAGCCATCAATGTAGTTAAACCAGCAGAAGGAAGAGACAAGTGGTTGGTTTGCTGTTGACTCCCTGATCTTTCCTATCCTTCCCTGTCCATCCTTGTGCTTCACCCAGGAAGTGTCTCCTCCTCCCCAATGCAGGTGAGAAGTGCTTGGATGAGGTGTTGTGGCTGCAGGTTCAGAGACAGCACTTAAGGGATGAGTTGTGTTCCTACCAAAGCAAAGGTCATGTTACCATTGAAGACCCAAAAGCCTCTGCTTAAATCCATGCTGACTTTAAAATTTGAAACCCTTACTTACATTCTTAAAATCAGTCGTGGGCTTTGAGTACCTTCTTGAATTAGAATCAAAACCGAGAGCTGGGTGCACTGGAGAAAAGCCTGGGAAGAAATTAGTTAGTGAGAAGCTTGGTTTAGGAAATGTGACTGGCATAGCACGAGGGGGATGTGATACAGCACCTTGAGACGGGAATGGAAGTTGGTTGGCAAGTTGTCAGTGCCATTCCACAGCTAACCAACGTTTTATCGTCCCCTCTGCCCCCGCTCTAGGATTTCTGTCCCTGAGTCATGGCAGACAGAAGACCAGAGAAGGCATGTGAACAAGCATGTGAATCCCTTAAGCAGCAGGATTATGAAGTGGCAGTGAAGCATTGCACAGAGGCTCTCCTTTCCCTCAGCCAGTACCCCCCAGCTCACCTCCCGGAGCCCTGCCAGGCAGAACTCGACCGCATCAAAATCGAGACGCTTCTGTATAGAATTGCTTCTTTTTTACAACTTGTGAGTGTGACTCTTTATAGTATCTAGTGAACTGGAAAGAAAAGTCAAATATCTTGTATTGTCAAGATGTAAATACAACTCAGAATTTTTGGCATGTTGCTCTGCCCACAGAATCCCTCTTGCTATAGCATCTGTGAGGCTTCTGTCTTGTAGCTCTCTCTGATCCATTTATTTTTCAGGATTAGAACCTCTTGGTTTGGGTCTCAATCACAGTTTTCTAAAAAAATAAGGAAAAATACTTTCAACATTTAAAAAATATATATTTATTTCAGGAAGGCAGAATACCTGGAATTAGGGTACATATGCTGAATTACATACCAAATTACCTATCTTTTAAGAGCATGAAATTAAAATTTCCACAAATAGAAACACACGAAAAACAAACTTGAGAAATGCCAGAATCGAGATAGCTGGCTCATATATGCTTTAGCTCCATTTGCATAGGCCTAAAATTAGTCTTCTAATGCTTAATCCCAGCTTTCCAGGGCTGGGCTAGAGCATATCTGGTGAAAGATGTAACTTTTAGACTCTGGCAAATATTTAGTGAAAATAGGTCTTGTAAAGGTTTATAAATGCAAAGCAAGAGGAATAACCCTGAATTACAGGTGACCCCATTCCGAAGTTGTGTCCTTCCTTTAAAGCATCAGAGCTACAGTTTCTTTATGGAATGGACATTTCAGTGTTTAAGAATAAACCTACTGCTTTTTCTTACCTTTCTGAAATGCTATTACAGATTTACAGTGGCCTTGTCCACTCCAAATGTTCATGTATTGAGCAGGAGCAGTTTCATCCCAGGTGGTAAAAGTTTGGCCAAGTCACAAAACCTTGTTGGGCTGCTTTAAGATGAATCTTGCCCATCTGATTAAGGGAGTGTTTTTAAGCATTAAAATATTTATATAAAATATTTAAATAAATAGCTGGATTGGACTATTCAGTGTGCAAAATAAAAATTGGGAAACCTCTTAAATGAAGAGGTGACCTATCTTACGGCTCCTCAGAGGAAGAGATTCACAAATAAGTGAGGTTGGTTTTTCTAATAAAAGTTGTGTTACCACAGACTTGACCTCTCAAATTTATTTCTGTAAGCCAATATGCAGATTGGTGCTTGGATTATTAAATACATTTCTGACATCACTCTTTGAAAATCCTCTGAGGCACCTATCTGGATGTTCATCATAGTGGTGCTATTGCAGTGAGTCTGCAGGGACTTTGGAAAAATACTTGAAATCAAAACCTTCTTATTAAAGATTTGAATTATATAGATACATAAAGTCTTAAAAGAGGAAAAAAATCCAAATTTTCCTTTTGTTTTACCAAACGAAAAAGATCTTTGAAATCACTACTGAAAAGAATAAAATAATGTGCATATCTTAAAATTTCAACATAACTATATTAGTGCAAGATCAAAAAAACAGCGTCTTGGAAGTAAAGTTTTATATTTTTTTCTAGGTGTTGTGAGCCCCCCACAAACCTATGACACACACACACCTTTGCCCATTCAGGCTCCCCTTTTAAAATGTCCTCATGCTGAGAATTTGACAAAAAGTCAGCATTCTAAGAATTAATTATATTATAATTGACATGTGACTTACCTTCTTTACATGTTCCACCCAGGAAAAGACAAGGTAATGCTTTCTAAAAAATTTTTAAAAACTTGTAATTCAATCATGTAGTTGTTTATGCTAACTGGAATAATGCTATTTTTAAACTTTTCATGTTTTACCTTTCAGAAAAAGTATGGGCAAGCAGATGAAGACTGTAGGCATGGTATGCTTATTTCTTTTTTTATTACATAGTGTTATGAATGCAGTCAGTTGTCTGGATTTTTAAAACAGATGCCCAGATTTGGTAGTTTGCTAACAGTGGTTTTTTCCTTATTTAAAATTATATATCTGCTTTATAATACTTTTTCTGCTTTTTTGTTTCCTCCCCCCCTTTTTTTTTCTTCCCTTAAAGAGAGATCTCACTATTTTTCAGCTCTTACTCAAGTATCAGGACTCAAATACATGTCTTTGGCTCCGTGGTGCTATTTGGCTAATAGTTATTTCAGTGCACAAATGTAGGAAGAGTTGATAATGTCAGGATTCTTACAAAGATAAAGACACAAAGCTGATTGTTCCGCCTTTCTTCCCAGGGACATGGTGGATATTTTGGTTTGCATTTGGGACTTAGTTCAGAGAAAATCAAGATGATGCACATTTGTTAAAGTTTCCAGATGTGCCTATGTCACACTGAAGTCGAGCCTTTCATGTGTCACTGCCTTGTTCAGTTTGGGTATTTGTGAAGGAATTATCCATCTTTCCTAATCCTCTGTTGTTCATCTATAATGCAAATTATTCAGAACTCACTGAGAACTTCCTGAGTTTTGAGAGTGTTGGAATAGAGTTTATCAGTTAGATTTGGAAAGAAAAGATGGGCAGATCCCACCTTTCAGTTTTAATTCTTTAACTATTCCTGAATGTTAAATGAAGTTTTTTCAGGTGGCAGTTTTGTTACACAGACTGTGATCTACTCTTCTGACATTCCTATGCTAGCAATGATAATCTTAAAATTGTTCTCTCTGGGTTTGTGGGTTTTGTATTGTTTTGGGTTTTTTTAACGTGCTTGTCTTCACTGATAACCGAATCAAAGTTTGGGGAATTTGTGGCACTCTGCAGCCTGCTTGTAAAGGTTCATAAAAATTGACTAAGAAAAATAAACTTGCTTTCTGTAGCTGTGCAATTAAAATTTAATACCTTAAAAAAGTCTGATTTTCACTTAATCAGTACCATTCTTGAAATAGTCTTGAAATTGTCTTGAAATAGTCCTGAAAAGTCTTGAAATTAAAAAAAAAAAAATCTTATTGATGTGTGCTATTTTAAAAAATTTCTTTTACCTTAGTGATGTATGCCATAGGGGTGTAATATTCTAACTTGAAAGTTGTCTTTCATGATGGCAAATAAAAGTGACAGACGTATGGAAAGCTGAATGATGGTTAACGGAGGTAGGAGGGGGAATGCTGCTTTTAATGAACAGTGTTCTCATCAATGAGCTCTGATGGGTTTGTCATAGGGGATGGGGTGACTTTCCTCTATGCAACTTTTTCTTGCTGTGTGTCAGTTATCAGTATCTCAAAGGAACTGTCATGGTAACTGCCTGTCATCTCTCACTGGGCAGGCATGGAAGTGGGTGGAATAGGACCATTGATCTCTATCTTCTTTTTTTAAATTAAGTAGAAAGAACAGCCTTTAAATGTATATTAGTTAACAAAGAAATAGCATCCAGATTAATGTTAATTTACTTCATTCATGCCAGCATATTCTGCATGTATTATTTTCCAGATCTAGTCCAGATCCAGTTCTTCTTGAACTTACTAATGCCATATTTATGTATTTATGTAAAAATGTTGTGTATGTATATATATAAATATACACACATAGCATATTTTTATGAATATATGAATTAATGATTTGGCTGTGGTTCTCCATGATGTGTGGTTATCAATTGTAGCCCAGCACCTGACATTTAGAGTTTCTGCATTTATGGTCCCAGAAGGTCTTAGTTTGGTTTTATGTTTGAGTTGTTGGGAAGAAGCAATCTTAGCATGGACTACTTGATACTCACACTCCTTGTGATACTCACTTAGGCTTTTTATAGTGGACAAAGCTTTATTCAAGCTGCTATTCTGCCTTTTTACAAGACTTGACATGTTGCACAGCTATGATGGTTTTATTTGAACCTGAATGATCAGTGTATTCTGGAATAGCTGGAGAAATACGTGTTCTTTATAGTATGCTGCTTGCAGTGTTACAGGGAATGATAATAGCTTAAAATCTGTTAAATTATTCCACAAATCTTTCCCAAGAGGTAGTGGTTAATGTGTTGCAACTTTTTACGTGCAGCTGTATGTTTTAGCTTGGTGATATTGTGAAGATAGTGATATGAAATATAATAATTGGAGATTTAATCTTTGAGATTAAAATAGCAAACTGTCAGACATGTTAAAGCTATTTTTGGTGCTTCTGCTTCTGATTTGGGAAGTAAGTGCTATTTTTGGCAATGTGGTCTGTACTGTCAGAGTGGTGAATTCAGACTAATCTTTGAGGCACTTTATTTAGTTACCATTGCAGTTTGAAGAGATTCCTAGTTGTTTTTGTTTAAATGTTTTGTGGGACTATTTATTTCTCGAGTCTTTCATGCAATTTCCATTAACGACGTCAATGTCTGTTGAGTGAGGAGTTTTGATTTATTACTCTAAAATGTAATCCTGAAGTTGTGGTGAATGTGAAATTCCTGTTAGCACTAAGAGGGGCTTTTTGCATCTGCATGAGTAGCAGTATAAAGACAGATGTTGATGTTGCCTGCAATAACAGTTATTTTACAATTCCTTAATTTTAAACAACTGTCCAGCCTTCTTTTGAATTCACACGCTTAGCTTGTTAAGCTTTTTAGTCACTCTGGCATTTCATTTTCTGGACAGGTAATACTTGTGATTAAGTGTTGTTGCAGCTTGTCTGAAGCATGTCTGTATCGTGAAATAAATCCTGTCCCTGCTGGAAGTGTTCAGAAAGTGTTTGGCACTGCTTGCTGCTGATCCCGTGCTAGGAAGCATTCACAAAGTTTTCTGTTATGGGGAGCCTGTAAATTTCTGGGCTCAGACAATCGTTCCTATATGCCACACTTTGCAGCATAAGTGAATAAAAGCCCTTTTAGAGAAGCAGGAATTGCCCATGAGGAGGTTGACTATTTTTGGAAACGACAGGGCATGTGTTTTGTGAGCATGAATGGATCTTCCTGAGCATGTTTGTGTTCCTGAGAGGTTGTTGGTTGCTATTTCTTTTTTACCTTTTCTGGAAGAGGAGGTCCTTTGTGTCTGTGTCAGATATGTGAATTTACCCTTCCCATATTTATGTCTATTTTGGCATGTAAATATGACAGCCTTTTTTGAGCTCATGTGCAGCATTTATTAGCTGCTGGGAGACAAGTTTCAAATTAATTTTAGACAACAGCACATGATACTTAATTTATATCCAGTAAGCCGTGGATTTAACCTGAGCTTTGTTTTCTTGTTAAGGGTGAAGGAAAATTGTATATATGACTTAAATGGTGGTGTGCTGGAGGTAACAGTGCCTGATTTGTGTTGCAGTGCTGGGAGAGGGGCTGGCCAAGGGCGATGGATCTCTCCGGGCGGTGCTCTGCTGCATGCATCTCAAAGGGAAGCTGCAAAGTGTGTCTAATGTTCTTTCCAAATCACTGATGGGGGAATCACTGGTAAGTGGGTTTGCTGCAATCTACGTGGTTTAAAGATACAGTTTTGTATTTCCTTCTTTTAAAAAAATCCGTTCAATAAGAAACTTCCGAACATATGTTTCACTGGCAGGTTGCAACAAAAATTATTTGAGTGGAAAAGATAAATATATGGGCACACATGTATCATCAGGATGCCAGGTTGTTGCATAAGCAGTGTTTCAGAGTTGTGATTTTGAAAAGCTTTTTCATTGTTGGCCCTGAATTCTTAGGAAATGTAAAATAAATTTGCGTATTTTGCGATTGACAAGAATAATATCAATCTCAAACTTTCACTTGCTTATTCTAAATTGTACCTGACCCCATTTTGTTTGGACTTCAGGAATTCTAATCATTAAAGCAGAAAAAATATTGATTGGACTTTTAAATAACTGGCCCATGATAAACTGTAAGACAGCATAAAAAGCTTTTCAGAGAAAGCAAAAAAGCTTTGCATTTCAAGATGAAGATAAAGGTTTGAGTTCAAAGCTTCTATTTTACCCTTGAACTGTTAAAACTTGTAAAGATGCTTTTAACCCCAGACATATAAGTAACTTTTGACTTTTATGGGGAAACTGGGGACATATGTAAGTTTTCAAAGAATAGTGTCCTTTTAGTTTCTGTAATTGGGATTAAATAGGCAGTTCATCAGCATGAACTGCTGGTCTTAACACACCCAGAAACATGGTCATAGTTGGTCAGACTGAGGGGAACATGGGACATCAGAAATTTGCAGGAAAACCTCTAACCTTGAGATTGGATCCTGTCTCCTGTGTCTTGGTGCTTAACTGAATGAGTAGGTTGTTTTTGAGAGTTCTGTTTGTCTGTCTGGTCTGTATCCTGAATTCCCTTCCCCCCAGCCATTGACTATTTTTACATGAAGAAAGTTTTTTTTTTTTTTTTCTTTGTTTAACTGTTTTCTAATGAAAAAATGTTTCATTGAAAAATTCCTGGTGAGGTTGAAGGAAACTTGCCTTCAGGAAAAATTAGTAAAATAGTCTTATTGCATGGAATGTGGAGTGCCCTTGTTTTGAGCTGTTGTTGTGCAAATAAAGGTACCTTTGTATCGAGTTCCAGAGTGTCATCCCAAAGCAGGGTTTGAGAGGTTTTTACAAGCTTTAGGTTGTTAGACACTGTTGTTTTCAGTAGGAATATTAAAATCAGCAGCTGATTTACTGACTGTGCCATTGTCTGAAAGAAATGAAACAAAGTTTTGGAATGAATTTGCTGAACAGTTGGAATCCATCCAGTTTCCTCCCCATTGGCTTAAGAGAATGGTTCTTGGTAACATTTTTTTGCTCTAATTTAAGTTCAACAAGTTCAATTTTCAGCCTTCTGCTGAAAAAGTGAAAAATCATTTTGGGAAAAGCCTAAATGTGAGGATTCTTAAGTGTGTAGGTTTTCAGCAAAGAGTGATTTCTCCTGCTCAGTAGCACAGTCAGAATGTGGAGAAGTCTAACAAATGTTGTAGCACTTAATTAAGTTTCTGCAAGAGATTATTGAAATAAACCCCATAGGTCTGGGTTCCTTTAATCAAAGTTTTAACTCACAAAAGTTTGAAATTGTTACAAATACTTATGTATTTCACATAGATTCACTTTTGAAAGATTTTTGCTTCAGTTGTACTTGACTGTGAAGTTAGTCACATGGGTAATCTTTGCTTTTGAGGGAAAACTCCAAAAATTACGCAGTCTACATCAGAGCAGGAGGAGTTGTGGAGCTGCAGAAATCAGCGATCTGTAAAGCAGATCCTTAAAAAGAAATGAATCCATCACTGAAACAGCAGTGAGAGATTGTTATATCAATTCTTCAGAGCAGAAGTGTTGCAGTAACCATGGTATATTTTTTTCCTCAAATTCTTCTTAATATGGTATTTTCCTGATTTGTCCTGTATTGATACTTGCTGTAAGTCTAGTGCTGATTTTGGCCAGTGTAGAATTCCCTTTTTCACCACAATGTTCACCCAGTTTTATTTAGTGTCATTTAAAATTTGTTTTGTAAGTCAAACTCATTTTTCCTTCTCCTGGTATTGAGGGGAAAATGAACTTGGCTGCTGTGGTTTAATGCACATAATGAAGATTTATGAGTTCAATAATTAATATTCTTTCTGCCCCCAGAACGGGATGGTAACTAAAGATCTCACACGACTGAAAACACTTCTTGCTGAAACAGAGGTAATAATGAGGATATTATTTGGAAAATAATGAGCAGTACCTGGAGCAGCTGAAGGGTTGCTTTTCATGTGTCCCAGGAGATCCAGGCTCACTGGGAGCAGACTGGTTCAAAAATTACTGTTTCTGCTGGTGTGTTGGTCTTCACCCACCAACCTCTTCAGGAACTTTTCATTGCAGTCTTGCAGGATGTTTGAGAAGATAAAAAATGATGCTAATAGGTTGTTGTTGATTTCTGAAGTGTCAAGTTGAAAGAATCCCAAGCATTTAGATCTGCAGTATTTATTTATTTATTTATTTATTTATTTAGCTATCACATTTTTCTCTGTTGAAAATTGGTCTGAAGTAAACATGACTTCAGAAATTTTTAAGCAATACAAATGCCTTCTCAATCACCTTTTCTTATTTTCTTTTTTTTTTTTGCACTGGAGGTCAAACTCTCATGTCTGCTGATTAAATTGTCTCCTCTTTTTTTTCCTTATGCTTAGTTATTTATTTGTGCTTTATTTTTCATGTAGATTGAAAGCTGAAAGACTTATCAATACAGTTTAGTTTTTTGCCATTTTAGAAATTCACTGCAGTCCCGTTAAGCATGATTGCAGGGTGGAATTTGGTCTTGTAAAAATCTCTAGAAGTTTTTTTTAGTTGACTTGGTGTTCCTGTCAGAATTCCTGTTATTATCAGAATCCCTGTTATCAGCAGGGCTAGTGACTGGAAGTAATTTCATCTTACGATTGATATTTTTGTAATACTTGTTCTAAAACCCATTTTGACAGCAGTTCTTGTTGATGAAATTGTTTTGTGTTCCTGTATAACTGTGGGCTTTTTATATGATTGTAGGCAGCTGGTAAAGTACCGTCAGGATATCATGTAGAAGATTTAGAAGAAGGTATGTAACTCAATTTTAAAAAACTATATAATTTCCTGGTGAGAAGACTTGGGTCCTGCTGAATGCCTAGTGCTGCATTGCAGGTAGAATGCAAAAAAGGGCTTGACTGTTGTGATGAGTCCCAGTGAAGTGGAATTATCTCAGTGTTGGCTGAATTTGGGGGCAAAAGTTTCTGTTTATTGACCAGGGGGCTGTATCAGAGCCTGCTCCTTCTGCAGATGCTTTGAAATTCACCTTCGTGACCTTTGCTCTAAACGAGTTTGTCATGGATTGTGCATCAGTTTGGGGAGGGGGTGTAATTTTGCTTGTGTTCAGCTACACCTGGGGTTGGTGCTTAGAGCTGTGGATCCCTGAGCAGCTGCTGAGCCACTGCAGAGCTGAGAGCTGGGGAATAACGGCGCTTGTGTCCCGCAGGCTCACGGGATGGTTGGCACTTCCGCCCCCCTCCCAGGGGCGTCACGAGCAGTGAGGAATACACTCTCTGTAAAAGGTAAACTCTCTTCACTCATCTTAACCCCCTCCAAGGGAGCAGAATCATCCCTCTTTCATTTACCTGCTGACAGAATGATTAAGAGGCCAGGAAAGTGAAGGTGCTTGTTAGAACAGGAATTGAGCTGCTCACAGGTTTTTGGGTCAGTTTATCCAGCAACACTTCAGTTTATAGAACGGAATCAATCACTAACTCAGGATTCATAATCCAGTGGTTTGAGGGGCATTTTTCTAGTGACAGGCCAGCTCTTTCTCCCCCACCTTTTCTAATTTGGGTGATTTCAGAGGTGTGAAAAGTTCCCCAGGCAGCAGTGCAAGCAGACTGAAGCACAGTCAGGTAACGGTGCTGCATTCTGATAAATGAACTTTGTTGATAGATGGGCTTTGTCTTCAGATTAAAAAAAAAAAAAAGAATTTTCCTCAGATCTTATTATTTTCCCTTTTGCATTAACTCAAATACACAGAGAGGATCCAGTGTTTTGTATTGGTGTTTCTCCTTGTCTTTTCCAGTCATCTGGTCAATATTGCCTGTACTTTGTGTTGTTAATTGTCATTGCTCTACATAAAACTGTATTAATATATATGGGGAGGAACCATCATTATGCACTTGATTCTACTGTTTATGTAACTAATGCAAATTATTTTCAAAAGCTCTGACCTGCTTTTTAAATGACATAACTGAATTGCTGATTTTGAGCTCCTTTTGGCATGATTTTCTAAGATGCTAAATCTTGGCAACTCTTCTTGACTCTTAATCATGTCTGGTGCTTATTCAGCAATTTAAAAAAAGCAGATATTTACAGTTTTTAGCTTGTGGTGATCTTTTGTTGAGTAACATCTATCCCATGTTTCCAACCATTGCTCTGAAGCATTTTTCCACTGAAGCTGTAATGAGCTTTATGCTCACTGTTAACCCTTCCAGTGAGAAGGATGTGCCTTGCTCAGCAAATCCCTGTGAACAGCATAATTCTGACCAGGGACTGAAGATTTTAGTTCCTTATAAAGAGGCAGTTGCAGGTACTGAATATGAATTTTTGAAGCTATGGTTTATTTTTCCCCTGTGTGCCATAAAACAGTAGGAGTGCAGCATATTTATTCTAGATAATGAAGCTATGGAATTGCAGGAGGTATTAAATAAGAAAGTAAAATTGAGGGGAAAAAAAAAGTGTTAAAAATATGAACAATGGGATCTTGGAAAAGCTGTATAATGATGACAAATTTTAAAGTAATATGCTTTCCTGTTAAATAATGAAAAGGAAGCTCTCTTGATTTAAAATCTGCTATGTAGGTTATGAGAGCAGGTCAGCAATTTTTTATGCTTGCACTCCATTTACTTTAGGAAGTGAAAATCATAATTGTACTTTAACATTCTAATGTAGTGGTGAATTGGAAAATTGACAGTAAGAATACTGAAATTGACTGGCAAAAAAAACATTTTAATTTAAAATATACTAAGAAACATAGCTTGAGAAGGCCTTTAGTGACATGGTTTTATATATCATGTTTATTTTGTTGACAATTTGGGTATGCAAACTTTCAAGCACATTTTTTAAAGGAAAAGTGTATGCTAAATCAAGTTATAGCCACTGATGCAAATGTAACCTAGATGTGCATGTACTTGTGCTGCAAGGTTTTTCATGTCACAGTCAGGTGTGGCTTGGTTTTGTCTCACAGCTGAAAGTTCACAGTTTAATTCACATTATATAACACATGTACTGTGGAAATAAAAATGTGGTGTTTGCATTAACTTCTTACAGTCCCCTTTTGCAAAACAAACAAATAAACAAAACAGTTTCCTGGCCTAATTTTATTCTGCATAACCAATGCTTTCCTAGTAGCTTCAGAACTTAAATCTCTCCCCCTATTTAATTTTCATTTTGTCATCTATTTTTTAAATGCTTCACTTTTGAAGAATGGTGGAGCTGCAGCTACTGCCTTGTGGTTTATAATTTTAATACAAAGTTAAATTATAAATATAATTTCCAAGTTATACAGGCATTTGCCCAGACTTGCAGTAAATTCTGAGAACTAGAATGCTTCATTGTATACAGGCCTTTGGAATAGCATTAATTCGATGCATCAGCACATGCCACTTAGTGGAAAATGTACTTTTTAAAGAAATTCTTAGTGTCTGCAAGAATAGATCCTTTTAGACTAATGCACCCTTTCCAGAGAAGAGGATTAAACCTTTTCCTAGAGGTTTCTGTGTAGGTGTATTTAGTAGAAGGGGCCATGTGATGTCACTGTTGCTCCAGGAAAAACTGCTGACTTAGTATTTATCAGCTAATAATATAATCACTGGATGAAATTATGCTACATCTTTCCTTTGCCCTTGATTAAGAAGGGGCTTTGTGCATATTAATACAGAGCCTAGTCATTTCAGGGATGCTCTGTGATCTCCTTGTGTTAATTGCTGTACAAACACTTGATGCTGTTTTCTTTAAAGCTGAAAATTTCTTAAGACTTCAATCCCTTTTATTTCTAAGAAATTTGATATACTTTTCTGGGCTTTGCAATGATAGAAGCTGCTGCCTCTCCTAGGAAATGCTGTATAAATATATATATTTCTAAATTATTTCAAATGGACTAAACTGCCTTTAGCTCTGTAAGAGAAACTTAAAGAATGTCCAAATGTCCTTCTGGCTTTACAAGTAAAATTTTGATACATTTATTTTTTAAAAATTTCTTTTAATTGGAGGCTGAAAAGTTCAAGGTATAATGGTTTTTGTGTTTCATGTAGATTTTTAGAGCAAGGGATCTGCAGGTATGGTGCCCAGTGTACTTCAGCACATTCCCAGGAGGAGCTGACAGAATGGCAGAAACGCTACGCTTCCCGCCTGATCCGGCTGAAGCAGCAGAAGGAAAACAAACAGTGCTCGGGCAGTTACATGGAAACCCTGATTGAGAAATGGATGAATTCCTTATCACCTGAGAAAGTCGTAAGGAAAATATCCTGCTTCTCCATGTGCTCATATTTAAAACTAGGATGAGCCTGGTTTTGGCTGTGACTATCAAAGCTGGTCGAATCATTCCTCACCAAGAAATTCTCCAACCAATTTGCTCCCCTTTCCATCTTGCCCTAGATCTTCTTGCAAAGAGACTTAGGCTGATTTGTGGGTTAATCACAGGTTGTTCATTTTGCATATTCTCTATTCCCAGTGTAGGATGGGTCAGGCAAGTCCTATGCTATTGTTCCTATTCCCTCACTAAATAGCAGAACTTCTTAAACTGGAGAATAAATGGTAAAGGTTTCACAGCTAGTGGAGAATACTCTTACTTGTGTGTGACTCCTTTCCTTTGCCTACAGCTGCAGGCACTGGTATGAAGAACAGCCAATCCCACAAATACTCAGAAGTGTTTGAGTACCAGGGAGTGTGGGGTATGGATGTGATCAGTGTTAGCAGCTCTTTGGAATTAGAAAGAACATTTTTTGTGGCATCGACCAGCTCTGCTTAACCACTGACCCTAAGGAGTTTTCGGTCTATCTGTTGTTGATTAAAATCTGGGAAAAGTGGACTTCATGCAAAATGCATTGATGAGTATGAAGTCTGATTCTCATTCCCTGCTGTCTCAATAGTACTGTTGATGTCAGTGAGATCTGGGGTCTTCTGGGCCTCATTGTATCACAGGTCCTTTTTTCCAAATGAAATTCTGTTCTACTTTAAACATTTACAATTAAGTTGCTTGTTGAAAATCAGGTCTTGTGCTTAATTGTCCCTAAATGGTTCTATTCTTCACTTACACAGTGTGATCTGGTAGATTTAGCTTCCTTATCTCTTCTGCATTAGCACTTATTTACATTAATTCCTGAGTGAGACTTACATCAATCCTGCATGATCTAGGAAACCATCCTTCCCTCTTTCTATTAAAAAAAATGCTACCTTTTCCTGAAAGTTTGTGTTTTGATACTGCCTCTAGAAGTTTAATGTTGTCCTCTTCTTCTTTTACTCTAGCTAAGTGAATGTGTAGAAGGAGTGAGAGTAGAACATAATCCCGAGCTCTCGGTAACTGTCACCACCAAAAAGTCTCACCAGACATGGACATTTGCTCTCACATGTAAGGTAGGACTACTTGTTTTTTGAAAGTGAGTCAGTAATAATTAGAATGCAACCCATAACCTTTTGCAATTAAGATTTCAGTTAAATCATTCTTAAAGTAGAGAAATTTCTAGCACTTTCCTTTCTCTTTCTTTTTTCCCAGCAGCCCTGGTGATTATGTATCAGCTGCCCAGATTTCTGGAAATCAGGCAGGACCTGTACCTGCTCTGAGAAACTGATAGTTCTTATTAACCCTCTTTATCTGATTGTAAATGAAGATACTCCTGGAATCATGTCAGTATTTCAGCCTTTGCATTTCTTTTCCAGCCTGCAAGAATGCTGTATCGAGTGGCATTGCTTTATGATGCCCATCGACCACACTTCAGTATCGTTGCAATATCTGCTGGAGACAGCACTACCCAGGTATCACAGGAAGTTCCAGAAAACTGTCAGGAATGGATAGGAGGAAAGATGGTCCAGAATGGAATAGATCACTATATATACAAAGTCAGTATAGCCTTTAACACAGAAATCTTTGGGACTTTTCGCCAAACTGTGGTGTTTGACTTTGGATTAGAACCAGTCCTCATGCAACGAGTGATGATTGATGCTGCTTCAACTGAAGGTAATGTACTAAAACTTTTATTTTTTGTATAGTGGAGATCTTTCATGCCATCTCTTTCCTTTTCAGTTTTGGGCAGAACAGCATCTCTGTCAACAGCTCAATAATGTTTTGTACTTTTGTATCTTATATTCTTCATAGTATGACTAGAGATAGTGGGCAAAAGCTTCAGAGGGTGTAAATCAGGCAGATAATTGGGATGTGACTTACTCTGTGTCAGGGTATGGCTCCTAAGTATGATTAAAATGCTGGGAATTTCTAGTTTGGTGTTTGTCTGAGTGCAGCACTGGTAGTTCTGCCTTTATAAAAACATGTTTATGTTTTTATAAACATTCTTATATTGATGAAGACATTAAATATGTCAGAAAAGGTCATTAGAGAAATGAAGTGTTTCTGTATAAGAATACACGGGGTAATAAAGTCAGTAATTAAAACAGACTGTCTGAGAAGGTGGTTTGTATTTTTTTCTTCTCTTGCAATACCTGATTAGGATTGTCAAAGGCAAGAGGCTGACTATAGGCTTGTAACTCAGTAATTTGCTGCTGACATGAATTTTGAAAATGTAAAGGAAGTGTAACTATATTTGTGTTTTCAAGTATAAAAAATGAGCTACAAGTTACTGTAAATGTTTAATCTGTTTCTTAAACTGATCTATGTCTCTCAGTTCAAACCTAAAATAACTCCAGTATGAGAAAAATGTCATAAAATGGAAAGATGTTTGAAGAGGTGCAAAAAAAGAAGGAGGCACTTTGATTTATGGTGTTAGAGAGCTAAATATAGGTCACTATATCACTTGGCAGTAAGCCATTGGGTGGGACACAGGATCTTAATTTTTAATGAAAATTTGAGAGATAAAAACACCATCGAAACAGAATTGTAGCACTAGGATTTAAGCAGAAAGAAGAAAGAAAGGGAAAAAGAAGCATGGAAGATGAAGCTGAGAAAACAGCAGTTCTCTATTTCTGGCCTTTATTTCCATAGAGCAGATTAACATTTGCAGCATTAATGGAACAAAGCTGTAAATAGCAAATACCAAAGATCATGGTCTTTGGAGATGGCCCAAGTGCTTGTAGGCAGGAGCAGGGCACTGTGCCTGGTGTAACATCTCTGGGAGCAGAGGCTGTGGCACTGCCAGGGGTGGGAGCTATTCCAGCACCTCCATGGAGCATGGGGGTCATCACAGACTTTCCCAACCAATGGGCCTGTGGAGAACAGTCCTTGCCTTGTAAACCTGGGGAGCATCAAGGGAACCAAGCCATGAGCTGCGTGCAGAGTCAGAGTTCCTGTCAAACCTGTCTGTGGTGTGGAGCCTTAAACCAAGTCCTAACCACAGGGATCCCAGGAGCAGCCAATTGAATTCCACATGAAGGTGATGGATGAGGTGGAGGTAGCAGCCCCCAGCTTTAGGTGCTGCTGTTTCCTTCACACATTGCCTGTCTGTCTCAGGCAGCTCATCTCTAATACTTATTTCAGATGGATAGAGTGTTAAGAGCTTTACAGATAATTGTAACTACAGAATCCTGGGCTTTTCTTGTTGTGTAATCTGAGGTGTGTAATGGGCAAGGGAGAGGGATAACTACATTGGATCTGTGTCCAGTTCCATAATTTCTTTTACTTTTTGGTATGTATGAATTGAGATCTTGTGGGAATGCTTTTCTCACAGAAAGTTCCTCAAGGTCTCTGCACTTGCTTGTGATGCAGGGCCCTGTCGAGATGTTCAGGCAGGAACAAAAGGTCAACATTAAAATAAGTTTGTAGAGGAGCCTCCATTCTGCATTTTGGAATCTTTATTTACAGCAGAAAAAGGGAGCTGTAGGAAGTTTTCTGTGCACTGATTATGTACTAACTGCTCTTTAAGAAAGTGTCACTGTGTGTGCAGTCTGTGCTAGGACCTGTTTATGTCAGGCTTCCAGGGAAAGCCTCTCCAGTGCTGGGAATTAAATGGCTGTTGTTCAGCAAGCAAGTAGTCAGTCCCAGCATAATTACTGAGCTTTTGGGATCTGAGGTGTGGTTTGTAGCAGAGAAAGCTTCATTTATGGTGATGTTATTTCAGACACACAAACCGCACAAACTTGGACTTTTTCTTGCTGTACAACTGTAACTACTGGTTGGGTTCAGGCTTGAGTGATGTATTTAACTGTGTCTTCTTAGTGAACACATGAGAGCAGTGAGCAGGATAAGCCATGTTCCTGTAGGCATAGTCAAGCTGAACAGAGATTTCTTTTGCTAAAATGCTGGTTTTTTTCTTTTTGAGACTAAAGACAGTCAAGATGATGTTAAGCATTTAATTTGAATTTGAAAATGTCTTTTTTGCACATTTTCGGCGTTGGTGTGATATCCTGGATACCTATGTTAAATCTTGCTCAGAGATTATGCATTAAGATAGCATAGCTTGACTATAATTGCCAAATATTTTCAGCTCTGCAATTTAACTGCAATTCTGTTAACTGATTCACTGTTGTCATAGTGGTTTTGTGGTATTAATGGATATATTCTAGGTGGCTGTAGATAAGTGCTTGGTCTTCTGTTTCTAATCTAAAATATGTGGTCCCTGAAATCAGGGTGCACTGAAAAATTAATTTCCTTTGAATTTTCTAATTTTATATCATGTTAGGTTACATTTCCCAAGTTTTTCTTTGTAAAGTAGCTTTAGCTACTTTATGTAACTGTCTGCACCACACACAGGTTAGGGGGCTGTAGAACTTTTAAAAAGGCTTTCAGTGTTGCAAATGTGATGATTCCTTACCAGCTGATTTATCAACTTGTTTTTATGACCTTCTAAATTTTATAATATACATTGTAGGGTTCCTTACTATTTAATATTTTTGAAATCAGGGAATGTTGCAGTTGGATTTTAAAGTGTATTGCAGTGCCAAGTCCTTCAAAGCTGTTGGTGATTATTTAAATAAAAGTGCTTTTTTGGTCTTTATTAATTCTATTTGCTATCTATAGAATATTTGATTTTCTGTTACTCTTGGAGAGCTTGCTTGCTCTCTGTGCACACCTGAAAAGTAGGGATAGTAAATACCAGCAGTGAACTTCCTAAAGGTGTTGTGGGCAGAGGAGACTCTGCCTGTGTTTTGATATCTCTGAGGAGATTGGTTTTACTAGTGGGTTTTGTTTGATAGTTTATTTTTGAAATAAAAACAATCCAGCTGGTGTTTATAAAAACAAACCACACCTCCCCTGCTCTGTGTGTCCATGCAGACCTTGAATACCTGATGCACGCACGGCAACAGCTCCTGACCACAGCCAAGCGTTGGGATTCCACCTCTAAGACTATTGTTGAGTTTGAGCCTAATGAAACTACTGAATTGGAGAAGAGCCTTCTCACCAGATACCAAATCCCTCTGTCTGCTGACCAGCTATTCACACAATCTGTCCTGGACAAATCATTGACCAAGACCAACTATCAGTCAAGGCTCCACGACCTCCTTTATATTGAGGAAATAGCACAGTATAAGGAAGTTAGCAAGTAAGTGATTCCTTTATAAGAATATTCCTATTCAAATGAAGGTGACAGCTTTTTTCATTAAAGCTGCCTCCTTCTTTAAGATACTGAGACTTCCTGTTTCTTTGAATTGAACCTGAACAAGTCTGGGAATAGAAATGTTTGGTAAAGGTCACTAGTACTTAAATACAAATTCCTGCTAATTCATTGAAAACAAACAGTGTTTATCAGTCTGTGCTTACAATTTCAGGCACTAAGCAGCTGTTGGGCATGGTTTTGTTAATTATTTTTGTTTCTAGTTTTTTGATTGTCTATACAAAAGTGTATTAGTAATATTTATATTTTTGTTCCTGTGTGAAAGTAGGTTATGACAAAGGAATATATAAAATCTTTGTAAAAAGAGTTGAATTGTGGGTGGATCAGACTGATCTTATGATGATGTGGCAGCTGACTTTATTTATTTCCTAAATAGGTTGACACCCAGTTTCTGAATAAAAGTCCCTAATAAAAGGCAAATAATATTCATTGTTTGGTTTGTTGTGTCTTTAGGTGTTATGTACAAATTACCTGACTGGTGTAGATGATTGAAAAATAGGGATTTAGGAAAAAGATGTGAAATTCACAGTTACAGACCTACATGTGGACTTTTTTTTTTGTTTCATATATGTGGTCAAAAATTTTTCCTGGATTCCCATGGTCCTAAAAGGTTTCAGAGTTTTGTCACCACTCAGAATGGAAAGTCTAAAAGAGATAACATCATTTTAGCCTAATTTGGTAGCAAATTTAGTTTTATCAATTACTTGGAAATTCCAAATCAGGAAGAATTTAGGATGAAGAACCATTCCTGGAGCTACAAAGATTCAGTTGAACCAACCCTCTAGAACTTAGAGAGAAAATACTGAGTAGTTGTATTTCCATTGCTTTTAAAGCAGAAAAATGGTTCAATTTCTTTTTAAATCTCAGCTGAAGGGCAGTATTTGACCTGTTTCTTATCTTTTATCACTGCTGCACTCTGCTTTTGAGCTGGAGTCTAACACATGGAGCAATCATGCTGTTTCCAGCTTACAGAAATATTCTCCATCATACATATTTATAAACAGGTTGACTCTTCTGAGCCTTTTGAAACAAAAGTGGATTTAAAGTAAATATTATGAAATACCATTAAAACATGAGCAGTATTTTTACTGATAGAATTTTCACCTTGGGAGTTGCATTCTCATGCCTCATAGGAAACCAAAGAGCAGCAAACCTGGAGAAATGAAAGAAAAATAAGTGTATCCTGTATGTAATACTTCCCCTTTGGACTATTTGGTGCAGCAGTAATTTATTGCTTGATAAGTTTAAAGTAAGTGTTAATACTTGAAATCTTCTGTTTTGATAGTGTTGATGACAAACATCCTTTTGATCTCGTAGCTGACCCACTTTATTGTAACAAGGCTCAAACCAGCAGACATTTCCTCTCCTCTGTGGCTAAGATCACACACTTGCTATTCTCTAGTGAAGTGTCAGGGTTGCAAGCCTGGAAATGGGCTGAGAAATCCAGATGCAAGTGGGTTGTAACACGTCTGAAGTGGTGCCACAGTGACAGTGTTGATGAGCTGTTGCACTTTCAAGGGTTTGTGAATGTACATTGTAAGAATAGGATTGGCAGTGTGATCTTCTGACAACACTGGAGTAACTCAAGTGTCTGCAGTTCAGATTGAAGTGGATCCTTGGGTTTTAAGAATGTTGATGGTTTCTCACTTTCTAGGAAAGCACTGGTTCAGACTTTATGTGGAGTCACCTGAGTGGAACTGAACAGTATTGGGTGAAAGTTGCAGTGCCTGGAGCATATCTTGAATTCAGCTATAAGGGAGTTCTGGACTGTCTCAGAGAACTTTGCTTTTGTATAAAGTTTATTTTAATATTTCAAGAGACATTTATACAAGTTAATCCACATGAATATCACAAAATAGAATAATAAGGGAGTTACTGCTTTGAATTTCCAAGTCCAAACATACTGTTTCTGAGGAAAAGCAAATCAGTGTTCCCATCTTGATAGTATTTGGTTTTTGGAGAGTGTAAATATCTGTTCATGGTTTTAAAACTCTTCCTTTTCTCTCTTGCATATTGAAGAGAAAAGCAATATATACTTGTTAGAGTGACTAGAACATTTTCCTGTATGAACATTAGAGGATGGGAGGTGACAGACAGCTCCTTCCATGCTCTCAGAATTACAGAGCAGATTTATCCTCAAGGCTGTGAACACGTCAAGTACTGGCTCTGATGGAAAATAAATTTGCTTTTGTCATTACTGTGTGTTCCATTGATCACTCCCCAGGCAGGTGTCCCACTGCACACCCTGAACCTGCAGGTGTCAGTGCAAATGTGCTGAATGTGCTTTTTTGCAAAGAGGCACCTGGGGCTTTGGCCAGGATGGGTTTGTTTGCCTTTGGGGAATTTATTGTTTGCATTGGTACTGGATGATTAATGATTTATGAAGTCATTCTTCATAATTATTCTGTGGTTTTAAATATGAACAACAGGTTTTCTTGTAGCTGCTTCATGAACACTGGGGGTAGGCTGGCATTTGCAGTGTTCAGGAGAAAATAAAAGTTTTTGGGTTTTTTTATAAGCCTGACTGAAAACCCTCTTTTGCCTAATCCTGCAAAGCAAGGGTGAGAAATGGATGAAAGAAGCAACTTCTGATTTTTTAAAAATCAAATCCTGAGAGGACTTTGTAGTTTTGTAGTTTGCCAGAAGGTGTCAGCTTGCTCAATGGAAATTGCTTGATAATCTAAACTCGAGATTCCCTTTAGCACAGCAGATGCAGTTCAGTCATTTATGTGACAACCTGTGTCTTGTCATTATAAGATAACCTGTGTCTTGTCTCAGAAATGCAATAAAACTGTTTTGCAGCACATTTTTATAAATCTGAATTTCAGCTAATCCATGTTCAGCAGCATAGGGATCAACCTTAGGGAAGTTTCAGCAACATAAATTCACAATAGCAGATGATTGTATCTCAGTAAGAATTCCCAGCCCTTGTTACCCACTTCAGTGTTTTATATAGTGTTTTAACAAGGAGATGTGGGCTGGTTTAGATATTGCTGACTTGCTGATAGCTCCTTTGGAATAGTGCAGCACTTCAGTAGAAGAAAGCTTGTCTTTTTTCATGGGGTTTTTATTGGTCTGTGTGGAAATGGGAAGGATTGGGTGAATGCTTTCACTGTAGCTTGTGCAGTAACCTTTGTGGTCAGTGATAACCAAACAGATCCCTGCTAGGTGAGAAAACTTCCCTTGCTCTTAGAGAGTGGAGGACTGGGAAATTCAGATCTGACAGTGCCCATGTTCTGTAAAGAAGCAGCTCTTACCACATGGGGGCAAACTTGCAGTTTTTGTGCAAGAGTCGTGATTTGCCAGATCTGAAAAAATATATTTGATTGGTGTGGTGGATGTTTAATTACCAAGCTAAAATGTTGGATTTTATTGTTAGAGGCTTATGATTATTGGTACTGCAGGGCTTGAATGAACAATTACCAGTTTGTTTGGTTAAAATAGGAATTATAAGAAGAACAGATCAAATAAAACCAGTATAAGTATGAAAAGTATTATAAGAATGTATTTTTCCAAGAGGTTTTATTTCATTTGTGAATGAGTTTTATTTTTTTTGTAATTTGTTGCAAATTTAGGAAAAGGTTGCTGATGAGAAAAGAACTGAATATTGTTACTCTGTTGTCAGACTTTTTTACCCCTTTGTTCTTTTTAAAACTAGGTTGAAACAATCTGTTAAAAAAACCCCAACACACTAGAAGAGATTACTTTTTGTTGGTGAGAGGTCAAAGAAGTGTGCTAATAAGTCACTTTCATGTGTTGTGCATGTGACTTCTGGAAAATGATAACTGCAGAGGATGGATTTGTTACATCTCTGATTACAGGAGGAAGCTGCTGCTAATAGGAATTCTGTGGATAGATGGTTTATAGGGCTGAGCCTGTGATGCCATTCCCTCATTGCAAATAAAATGATATCATTTTAATGCCTCCAGTCTGATTTGTTTCAATGCATTTTAATCAATCCCTCTGAATTATAGGCATAATGCCATTTACTTTTTAAGATGGAGGTTGCCCTCTTTGGTGTGCAGTCTGGAAGAGACAGATGGGATAAACAGGAATCTTGCTCTGGTCTTTGCCTGCTTGTCTCCCCTTGCATTCCTACCATAAGATTACAGACTATTTAAATAGAAATTTTTACTGCTTTGGGATGTATATGATTCATTGCTTTTATTGGTATTTGATATTTGTTTATCTCTTGTGAGGTTTCTTTTTTTAAAATTCATAGATGTTGATTCTTTTAGCTATGTACTTTTATAGGCTACAGTCAAAAGGAAAAAGTGTGGATATTTGACTTACAAAGGGCCAGTTTGACTGTACTTGTTCATACTTAAAAATTAATTAACGAAGTGAATCTTCACTGTGAACGCCTGAAATTTCAGAATCCGAGAGCATTTTTCTGCACTGACTTGATGCTTTCTCACTTAGGTTCAACATAAAAGTGCAATTGCAGATTGTAGCAAGCTTCATGCTCACTGGTGTTTCTGGAGGTGCAAAATATGCCCAAAATGGACAACTTTTTGGCCGCTTTAAGCTCACTGAGACACTCTCTGAAGACACTTTGGCTGGACGGCTGGTGATGACCAAAGTCAATGCTGTTTATTTATTGCCTGTCACTAAAGAAAAGTCAGCACAGACCCAAGGAACCAAAGAGAAGGTTTATGAAGCAGCTATTGAGGAGAAGACAAAGGATTATATTTTCTTGAGGGTATCCAGGGAATGCTGTGAGGAGCTGAACCTTCGGGCAGATTGTGAAATGCAGGTAGGTCTGGGTGGAGGTGGTTGTGCTGTCAGAACTCTTTGCCTTGTGTTTGTTTTGCCTCCATAATTGATCTGTTTACCAAACAGAAATAACCTCTGATTAAGGTCACTGTAATTGCCTGGAATTAATGCATTTTCTCCCAAGGTTTATCTCATCTCATCCCATTTATTTCGTTTTGGGGAAACATATGCAAGAATCCTAATGTCTTAATTTAACATGGATAATTGCTCTGGGAAGACTTATGTTGTTCTGAGCTCTTGGTTTTGTGTTTGTTTTCTTAAAACAATAATTAAACTTACTAATTGATTGTATTTGAAACTTGACTGGAATGCAAAATGAACTGGGGCTTCAGGAACTGGCTAATTTTTCCTTGAGTGTCTTATAAATCTTGGCCTGAGGCAGCAGATCTATTCTGCATTAGAAATTGGGTCCTGAAGTTGTTTGTAAAATCATTTAGTACTTTATACATGTATCAGTGAACTGGTGGTCAGATTCTTCAAGCATTACCTATATTTGAATGAATTTTAATTTTGAGGAATTTTTTTCTGATAAGTATTGACAGAAATTTTGGAAAGTGATCCTCAGTCTAGAACTGAGGCTATAATCTGGATGTACAGAGTTTTTGTTGAAGGTGCTGCAGGTTTCACTGCTGTCTTCAGTAGAGATGATATTCCCTATGTGATTCTCAAATACTGATAAAACTGCTTTGATTTCTGTGGATTTTGGATAAGTTGGTACTTTCTTGACTTTTTCTCTTGTAATTAGTCTCAGAAACTGTTGGTGCCTTGTTTACCTGCTGTTCTGGCTTAACTATAATAAATTCACAATTCTGCTTTTATCGGGTAAACCATTCATAGAAGTGGGGTGGAGTGAACTTTAAAGCACCATAGCTTTGTTTTTGGAGTGGTTCCTCTGTTCAGTGTGGAACTGGCAATGGATTAACTTCCCTTCCCACTGTTTTCTGATTGTGGAATGTATATTAAAGCAGGTTACATGCCTCTCCTTCCCAGATGGCCTCACTGAGTACTCTGCAACAGCAAATAGAACTGTTTGATTCCATCCAAGCAGCATTAAAAGCAAAACAAATCACAAGCTGTTAAGAAAGTGGTGAATGCAGGTAGATAATAGGAGGGATTTAATGCCAGGCACCTTGCTTGGACTCCCAGAAGGGGCTGTTTAAGTGTCACCCAGATGAACATCACAGTTTTTCTGCATTTAAATTACCCTTGTTATTTTGTGTGGTCTTTTGTCAGCCTTGGGTCTCTCTGGGCAAAGATATTTGCCCTGCATAGATCAAACCATGAGTTTGAGACCATTGCCATTTGAGTGGCAGTCTTTCCCAAACAGCTGGAGGATGTGGCTGGGGGACAAATCTGTGCTGAGAAGGGATGGGTAGGACAGAGCTTGAGAAGGAGCTCAAGGTGCCCCATCAGGTAGGAGGAGCTGTGCTGTCACTCCTGGAAAGTGCCAACCCTGCTGTGCAGAATGGGGCTGAGGGGCTGGGTGGCACAAATTGCACAGGATGGGAAAACAATTCTTGAATTTTCAAGTGTCCTATTAAAAAAAAAGTTCTCTTAGCAGTTCCAAACACCTCCATGAGCTCCATGCTTAGTGCTGTCAGATTTGTTGCTGCCCTTGTCTTCAGACTTATGGCTGTACGTCTTGCTGTAAAATGTGATAGTCAAGATGAATATTTAATGTCTCTATATCTGCCAGAGATGGAAAGTTAATGGCTACACTCTGCAGGGATACAAGCAAACACTGTTTATTTACAGCAAAGCTCGTGTTGATTTTACATGCTACTTAATGATACAAACAGTGTAATACTGCAAGAAGAGTAGGAAAAAGAAAATGCTCATTTACAAAGCCTTTTGAAGGAGATGATCTGTGAGTAGTGAACATTACTGGTACACCAGAGTGAGCCCTGTGGTGGGAAGAGGCTTTGTGGACAGATAAAGGAATGTCAGATACAAGAAGTAGTTAAATCTAGAAGGATAAATTATTCCTCTCTATGGGGAATTCTCCTCTGTAGGAGAAGGTTCCTGAGAGAAGTTTATATGGCTTTGAAAGAGAAGTGATCACTTTTCTTTTCCTTCCTTCTGTCCTTCCTTTTTACCTGTCAAGGACTTCTTAAGGTTTTTGTATAAGTTGTCAAAAAAGATAATTGTAAAAATATATTCTACTGTTGCTTTGTGTTTGTTGAACTTTCTGGTTGGTAGCACTCATTACCATGAGATTAAAGTGTGATTAAGTAAGAATAGGCTAACATGAAATCAATGAGTGCTAGAGGAGAAAATTATTAGATCTGAGACTGGCTTGTTGCTGTGGGCACGGGGGCACATTTGGAATCACTGCCACCTCCATGGCTTTTCTCTGGGGTGGCATGGGGGCTGCACCTGCAGTTGGGATGGTGCTAATGGACCAGATCCAGCTCATCTTTGCTCTGGTTCTGTTTTTCTCCTAATTAGTAGGACAGAACCAGCTTCTGTCAGGTGGTTGTGAAATCTCTCAGTACAGATGGCCATAGAAATTGTTAAATAATTGATAAATGAGGTAAATGAGAGGTGCTTATCTAGACAGGTTGCAGTAATGTGGCTGCTGTTGGTAACATGTTCACACTCATTGTAAATCTCAGAAAGAGACTTATTTACTCCTATTTAATAAAAAATGCTTATTAGATTTGTAGCACAGTAATTACATAAATATATAGTGACAGCAGTGCTTTGGAAATAAACCTAAAAATGTGTATTAGTCTCTTGAAGTTCTTCATCAGCTTTGGTGTTTTTATGCTGGTTTTTTTAGTGCAGATCTGTGTCAAATTTTGTCTAAAGGCTTCTATTCTGTTGTGAACGTGGAGTTCTTTGCTATAATACTCTGATCAGATTCATATGTTTCTGGAGAGATTAATTACTGCAAATTTAAATATGTGTAAATGATAATCTGAACGGTTTTTATGAATAATTTCCCCAGGAGCTGCTTTTATCCCTTGTTAAAATTTAGAATGTACTTTTCTTTTTACCCTTTCAGTGTGTGTGTCAACTACTTCCACTATCCATTGTTCCATTCTGAATTGAATGGATTCTGAATCAGGAATGTTAAGTGCTCTGCGTGATGTTTCTGGCTTTGTACCAGAATTTATGTTGGCAATATCTTTTATTTACTAGCATTGAAACACCTGTAATTGAGAGAACAAAAACAAGCATGCATTGGTAAGCAGCTAATTGTTAGAAATTAACTTCTAGGGAGTCCTAATAATTGAACAAAAATGACAAGTTATGCTATTCTAGAGTGTTTGACTAGAAATAATGTTTGGGCTTTGCTGATTTATGTCATCTGTTGATCTGGTAGAATTTCTGGCCTGACATTTTTTTGTGGTTGTTCTTACAATAAGAGATGAAAGCTTACATTTGTAAAAACAGTGTTTTAGGATAATAATATTTTCCAGGAGTGTTTTTTGTGTTAAAAAAAAAAATAAAAATCCAAGAATGCTTTCCCTTCAATTTTTTTCTGAAAGTACAGTGGAATCTAATCTTAAAAGTCAAACAACAAAATTAAATTAGAGAAAATGCTGTATTTATCTGATTCAAAACAACAACAACAAAAAAGCAAGTTAATTTTATGACGGATCTTTGGATTGAATGCTGTTTGCTGTTTTCTTCTGAGAGCCAGTGGTGTGCAGGAAGAGAAAAATGTATAATGTACAGCAAAGTCTAATGGGCATTTTCTAAATGAATCCTTTTTGTTCACCTCTCCATTTATTCATTGGTTTGTTGTGCAGGTTGAACTTCAGTTCCAGTTGAACCGCTTACCCCTCTGTGAAATGCATTATGCCTTGGACAGGATTAAGGACAACAGCATTTTGTTTCCAGATGTCAGCATGACACCCACCATACCCTGGAGTCCCAACAGGTACAGGAACATTTAAAATCAAAGATTGGGTGGGAATGCAGCCCTGAATTTCTCAGAGCAGATGGTGGAAATCTGTCCTCCAACAGGAAACAAGCTGAGCTCCTCATCAGTGGTGAGGGGTTCAGAGGAGGGAGTAAAACTGTGCTAAATAAAACAAGAGGAATGATCCTCCCAGGGCCAGAAGCCACTGAGTGAGCTGGGCTTTGGAGGCATCACAGTTCTGCTGTGGCTGCAGAAAACAAACCTGCTGCAGTTAATTTCTGTGCTGCTGTCTGCTCTGAAAACATTGTGCTTTATAGGAATGTCAGTGCCAGTTCCAGGAGTGCTGTGCAGGATCCCAAGTGTGCAGAGTTCTGTTTGCAAGGGCTGATCCATTAGTACTTGTTGAGCTGCAGTGAGCCCAGATTTGGACTATCCCAAAGGGTGTGGTTGTGGAAGGTGTGGCAGTGACTCTTAAAGGGTCAGCCCTGCCCTTGCAAGTAGCCCAGAGATTCTTTTTATACACATCTCACAATTTCCTTTATGAAATTATAAACCTCTATGTTATATAAATACTTCTAAAACTTAAGGCTGGTGCAGTGAAAATGGTATGTCTGAAAGAGGAAGCTTAGGGAGGAGAAATGTGAGGCTGTGTGGCTCAGGGAATATGGGCAGTATTTCTGCTCTTGATAAAAGAGGCATGAGGCTTCTGTGCTTGGAGACCAGGGAAATGAGAGGAATGTGGAACTGATAGTCAGAACAGCCTGGGAAGAGCTGTGTGGGGTCTTGAAGGTGAGAATTAGGAGTGTGATTGTGACGCAGGACAAGTCAGGAGATAGCCCAGGCATTAAAGGAAAATGATCTGTCAGAAAGCTGAGACAGTGAGATATTGTAAGACAAAAAACACTGGAAAAATTGTAGTTTGTCTCTGGAAGTGTAAGGACAGATCCTGTACGAGGATGGGATGATTGTTGTGTGCATCAGAGCTTTGACAGTACTGAGAGGAGGAAGGCAATAAGTTCTGTTTAGAGTTACACTGCAAGGCTAATGGAGGTCAGTGACAATGTATTCACTGACTTAATTATGTTCTGAGTGAATCTTACAAAGGAATAGTGTTTAAGAATAGTTTGGAAGTAAGCAGTGATTTCAATAAAAAGGAGGCAAGTCTAGTAGGATAGAACTTTTATCTTTTATGCACATAACCAGTTGCAGTTGATACATTGGTATAATGTTTTGTATTTTTTGTATACATAAATTAAATACATAATGATTATAGTTCAGTTTAAGGATTTGATTTGTCCTTCCTTAAGAATCAAACTAACTTTAAACTGTCTTTCCTGTTTTTCTTCTATTTGTGTTTTATATCTCTGTTCCTTTCCTGTATTTCTTAGTCTCTTGCCAGCTTGTTGTTCATAGGCGTCTTAAAATTCAATTCCCTCTTGATCTTGCTCCCTGTTGCAAACTACTTCTGAACAGAAACTTTCCCAGTCTGTAAGAAGTGTGGTGCTTTTACCAAAGCAGATACATTACTAAAGTATGGCCATATGTGCAGCAGTGACAGGTGTTTGTTACTATGCATGTCTACTTTTGAATCTGTCAGTGGGAATATTAAAAACTCTGTCTAGAAATCTTTAACTTCTTATGCTCATTGGAATTTCCTGAAAGCATCTTCCTCCCAATGCTGGCATCACTGGCTGCATTACAACAAAAATACTTTTTTTAGGCTGCTTCCCTATTAGAGGTATGTGCCCTGATGATCTTAAAAAAAAGAAAGAGAAGTTTGGAGTTAATTGGTAGGCAGTAGTTTTTAAATTTGATTTTAGATAACTTCTGCCAAGCTCTGGGGTTGTGTAACTATTTACATTTAAAGTTGACAGTGTAAATGCTGCAGGGAAAAAACATAACTAATGGAACTATTATTTGCATGATATGGTAGAAAAATCATTGTATGTTTACCTGCTTTTGTTATCAGGGAGTGGTGCAGTATGTCTTTCTTCTAAAATGTGTGCAGGTGAGCTGTTAGGTGGGGTGATGTAAATTGAGAATAGGGTGAAACCCCCCCACACAACTGATTTATTGCAAATAGCAAATTTTTATGGTTAAAGCATGTGATTATTTTTGCTAGATTTGTTGATTTGTTTCATGTGCCTCAGTGACACAACCCATACAGCAGCTCTGGAAAAGCTCTTTGATTTCATTAACGCTTATGAAATCATCCTTCATTGAATTTCTGCCTGGCAGTGGCTTGTGAGAGCTGCTGTTGGTAACCTGTGTGGCTCCTTTTGGCAGACAATGGGATGAGCAGTTGGACCCTCGGCTGAACGCGAAGCAGAAAGAGGCTGTTCTGGCTATCACCACCCCACTCTCCATACAACTGCCTCCTGTTCTTATCATCGGTCCCTATGGGACAGGAAAAACCTTCACTCTGGCTCAGGCAGTCAAGCACATCCTCCAGCAGCAGGACACCAGGTGAGAGGGGGCACTGAGCACACAGCAGGACCCCACTAGCAGAGGGGATGTGATTTTTGGCTAAAACTCAAGTCAAAGGTAGAAATACAGAATTTCCACCCAGCTTAAAAAACAACAAACCCAAGCTACCTGTCAGTGTTTGGGATGATAAAGTAATTTTGTAATCTTGGCCTCTATTTGCCAATTAGAACAAAACTAATGAAAATGGAAGTTATGTAGAATGGCTGTGATTCGCGGGGGAAGTTCTGCAGCATGGTAGATAATAAAAGCTGGTCTTTAAAATCAAGTCTAGATTAATAATTACCAAATGATGATTGAAACACTGTTTAATAACTGATAACTGAAGGGTTTGAGCTGGGGGCTGAATCATGGGAAGTGGAGTAGGTCAGTGAGTAGTTCCATGAAGAGGAATGTGCAGGAAGATGGCCACTGTTTCCTTTTTTTTGTATTCTACTGCTTTGAATTGTTTTCTGTTTCTTCATTGCTTTTTTATTTGCATCCATTTATTCCAGCAGGATTCTCATTTGCACCCATTCTAATAGTGCTGCTGATCTCTACATAAAGGATTATTTACATCCATATGTAGAAGCAGGCAATCCCCAGGCAAGACCTCTCAGGTATTTTTTTAAGGCTTATTATGTATCTATTAAATACTATTCTTAAGAAAAGGTGTCTATAAAAAAAGGTTAAAGAACTTTTAAAACATAAAAGCATATTGGCATTACCAGCAGTGCTTTTAAAAACAGCCTAAAAGGAACGTGAAATATTGTAATGTAATTTTCAGTCATTTGTTAAATAAAAATAAAGACATCCTTTTTTAAGCTTTTATTATTTTGTTAATAAATGTGTCTTTCCTAGTGAGCAAGCTTTTGATATGCTTCTCTAAAAGGTACCATGATGAAATAAAATGAACTTCAGTTAGTTTTGTATTTTAATTTCTGAAAATTTTGACTCACAATTATAAGGCTAACTTGGAAACTGGAGCTCCTCACCTGGCTCCTTGGAAAAACATTTTGATGTCATAGGAGCTACTTGCTTAGAGAATTGTGTGAAAGCAGTTTGGCTTTCTCTGATCAATCAGTGTGAAGTGATTGTTTATGTGTTGTAATGTACTTACCATGGGTGTTTGGGGAAATTGGGTTAGGAAAAAAAAAGCAGCGGAATCTGAAGAGCAAGGAGGGTAAACTTGCATGGAAATAGTTAAGGAGGATTTATTTATGGACATAAATCTCCTCCTGGAAACATTTTGTCCAGTAATCACAATGTATACTTTATACTGCTAACTTGGTATATATATATTTTAAATCATTTTCTGAATGCCAGTGGGTGAATTTATAATATTGCTAAGAAAATGACTCTGTGTTTATTTGCTAGCTACTGAAAGCCATCCTGGACTTATATTTTATGCAATGTCAGTAAAGCCAGTGAAGTTATGTGAAAGGGCTACATTTGCACCAGGTGTAAATTCTCTTAGGTCTGTTGGCTTTGGTTGCCAAGTGACATTTTACAGACACTGGGGGTCTGGCCAAAGGAAAGAAGGCAGTGTTAAAATTTAAAATATATCTTTGATCTTGTTGTGTTTTAACACAGATTGTCTTAAGGTGATTTGTAAAGCACTTTGGGATGAAAAACATTATGGAATCTTAATTTTCTGAAGGGAAAAAAAATGTGTGTGATTGACCCTTTTGGGAATATTGAAGTGTGATTTAACTGTGCAAGGAGTTAAATGCAGTTTTATTGTTCCCAGGTTTTTGCTACCTTGTTTTCAACTGTGTGGTCTAGTCTCAGAAATACAAAAAATATAAAAGTGGTATTTTTCTTATGGTTAAAATTTATGTGCATATTTGCCAAGAGAATCACAGCATGTAATTAAAAAGTCACTGAATATTTGAATTTAAGTGTTGTAGTATTTGTTATGAAGCCTTCAGAAAGGGCTGCTGCAGATTGTCTGATGCTGTTCAAATAGTCAGGACACCTCTATTAAAAAAAAAAAAGTTTAGGATAATGGAGGCACCTCTGGAGTTGTGTATATATATTAATGGATACACAGATATGTATGGTTCAAATAAAAAAATCTGACAGATAATTGTTATTTGAGTACAAAGTGCATTAACCTGCTCTGGCAGGAGTTAAAGATCAATTTCTCAGAATCCAAACTGGAGTTGTGTGAAACTCCCAGTTCAAAATTATTTATGGAGGTACCTCCCCTTTTGACTGTTGTAAAGGTGTATTTTCAAATTAAAATCATTACTGTTAGATTAAGCAGGGGCATCTGAGCCTCTTGCAGTATTTTAAAGGAAATATCAAGTGGAATGGAAGCAGTTAATTATTCAAGGTAGATGTGCTGCTTGCAGAGTTTGTTGTGTTTCTAAATAACTGAACACTTTGCAGTAGATTTTATCCCTTATTTACTGTACAATGAGTTGGCTTAGTGGAGAGCAACATAATGTTTATAATATTTATGTTGTTTTTAAAGAAGAAAAGCAAAATTATTTAATGTTTTGTACTGAAAACCACCTAGATATTTCTGGGGGTGAGATGTACATTAAATAAATTATCCTGTCAGTGATGTGACATAAAAGTTTGAAAAGTAGAGTTTGTAGGGCTTTTTGTTTAAATATCATGTTATAAATTTGTATTTTCTCTCAATAAAATAACTTCCTATGCCCTTTGGAAAATACAGAGTCAGAGTGAACAGTGAGAATTTATGTTAAATCTAACTTCTGCCCCTAAATGAAATACCAGTGAAGCCTGAAGGCCAAAATCTCATAGTCCTGATGCCCATAAACAAATTATTACCCAGAAGAAAACTGTGCCCCTGGGTTTGATTAGATGAGTCAACTGTATTAGGGGCACACTCCAAAACCTGCCTTTCACTGGAGAAACTTGACACTGAAACAATTCCATACACTTATGTAAATGAATGCAGAAATGTTTCTGAAGGAATGAACCCCAGTCTACAGCTGGGAGGAGAGAGCCTTGATTAAGTGCTTCTGTTTGATGCTGAGACACCTGATTTTAGTGTGCAGGAGCAGCCAGGCTCCTTTAGATGGTGAGTCAGAGCTGGAAGAGGGAGTAATTGGCTCCTAATTTGTATGTTCTTCTACTCCTTGGATGTGCCTGTGTCCATCAGCTGCTGGAACCTTCTGGAGGTGGCAGAGCACTGTAGCAGGAGAATTCAGATTATCACCCTTTCCTAAAAACTCCAGCAAGCAGATAGCAGCAATTCCTCTGTATGTTGCTGGGCAGTGGTTGAGGTATTATTATTTAGTAATACTAATTTAGTGTTGTTTTTCTTGCATATTTCAGATTTAGTTGTTTCATATACTAGTTTTATATGGAATACTAAGGGAAAAGGAAAGAGGTTGATAGAGCCTTTGTCTGTATCTTGAGTATTTTGATTTATTCCTAAACATGTTCTTGCTTAGGAATAAATAAAACTAATATCTTCAGTTCAGCAGTCAAAAAATAAGTTTGGTCTGTTAAAAATATCTCACTGAAACCCCTTCAGTTCATTTTTTTACTACTTTGATTGTAACATCCATGTGTAAATTCTGCATATACCCTGGAGCCAGGGAGCTTTAGTATGTGGCTGCTAGCTAAGAATTATCAAGGTTATAAAAAGTAATCAATAGGAGCCAGAGTTGAATTAAAAAAGAAAACAATCAACAACCCAAACCAAAAACCCCCAGCAGGTTTTAAAAGACCATTGCCCTTTTCCCAAATGAATTCTTGTACTGAAAATGGATTTAATTCATCTTATCAAGCATTAGAAAGCATTGGAAAATAAATGACTCTTCTTCCAATTACTTTTTTCTTGAAGCTGTAGCTTCCATCTTACCCATCCTTAAAGGAAAAAGTTATTTAAAAAAGGGAACTATCAAATTGTAGGACAGATCTTTCATGTGTTTTCTGCATCTCAAGGAACAGACTTGTTTGTGAGAATGAGCCTCTCTTTGGAGATGGATCTAAAGAAATGGAAGAGGGAAATCAGATGCTTTTAAAGTTTTCTTTAGGCTTCTTGGGGCTAGTTAGGTTTTTTTTAAAAATGATTTCTTAACAGAGATATGAAATTAGCCTGCTAGATTCCTTTCCTTTTGAGTTTCTGTGCTTTTTTACTGGAGGGATTTCAGGTAACAGCACAAAAGCTGAAGAGATGGGATGTGTCCAGGAAGGGTTTCTTGGAGCACAGACTGAAGGGGAGAGTCCTGGCCTTTCTATTCTGAACTGAGAGGAGTCAAGTTCACAACAGAGAAAAGAAATTTGAAGAACTGAAGTTTAGTCCCCACTCACTCTGTTGTAAGGACTCAACAGAAGTCACTGCTGTAGGACAGGAGTGCAGATGAAGCTCTTTTTAGCCTCCCTCAGAGGTTCTGACTCCAGACTCCCCCTTTATTAAATTTTAGAAGTGTTTTTTAAGTGAAGAAGCAATGAAGCAATCCCAACCTGGAACTACTCGATTTGACTGACAGTTGAAATAGTTGGGGAAAAATTCTTTTGTGATGTCAGAGCAGGGAGGATGATGGAAGCACAGGCAGGTCAGCTGACAGCTTGTTGCATTCTTTGGCTGGAGATGCACAGAAATTAAGGCTTCTGTTGAAGGCATCCAGATGCCACACTTAGAAATAAAGGTGAGCTGAATTTCCACAGGAAATGTGGATTCCTTGTGTGTTAACCAAGCATTAAATACAGTGGATATATTCAGTGCCTTTGTTTGCAGAAGATTGAGTCCCTAATCTGTAATCTTCTGGGATTTCCATTTTGAGACAATCCTCCATGTATATGCCAGTAATTTCACTGCCTGCAAGGTTTTAGTTTTTCCAGAATTAAAGCCTTGATATGAGTGAATGTGATGGAAAATAATAATAATAATAAAAAAAATAATAAAATGTGTTGTGAGTACTAATGAGTGTTTTGATTAGTAACTACCTCACTGTTGGAATTAAGGGACTCTGCTCATGCAGGTTTAAGACCAAACATTTTAGAAGTTTAGTCTTTTGTTTAATCAGAAGTTAAGGGCATGTTGCAGGATGAAATGTTGCAATTCATTTTAAGCTGGTAAACCCCATTTTTGTAATTGGTTCTTCCAACTTTGAGGAAAAAAACATCTAATAATGGAATTATGGGTGATTTTGTTAGGCTGAGTTGCACCTGAGAAAGAAAGTCCTTGTTCAGTGAGGCTTAACTTCTCTCATGACATTTTCGAAGTAGTCACATCTGTCAGGTGTTTTTATGCCAGTAGTGAATAATAGCTCTGGGATACCTATTTGATCTCACATCAAAATAAAAGAAATTAATGGGTAAGCAGCAATGCAGTTTGAAATGCTGTCAGCCAATCTGTGAGTCACCCACAGTTGAATTTTTGTAATAAAAGACAGTGCATGGTATAATAATGTCTAATAACCATAATATTTTGCATTTCAATAGCACCTTTCATCCAAGAATCTCAAAGTGCTTTACAAACACAAACTCCCAATAAACTCAGTAATGCTCTGTGAGGTGGGGATAAGTATTACCTCAGTTAAGGTTGGAAAGTGAAGCACACAAAAGGTGGGGATACAAAAGCTGGGATAAATGGAGCAGGGGTTACCTCACTCCCTTGTTGTAGCTGTTAGGCCATGACTTGGTGTAATAACAGTTTATTGAATAAAGCTCATCCATTTGATAGCTGAGAAAAATAAATATATGGGGGTAACATTAGAAGCCTCTTGTTCTGAGGATGACTCAGGAGTGTGGGGGTTGTTCCTGCACTAAACTCAGTTTTACCTGGAGTTACCTTTGCTCTCCAAGTGTGGATTTGCCTTGGTTGTCAAGTAAAAAGTCGTTCAGGGTACTGAAGTGCCTTTGCATTTCATTTTGTCCAAAATGGACATTGTATCTTAACAAACCAGATTTATTCTAATTCTAGTACATTACGTGGAGCTCAGCTGTAATTTTCAGACGTGGGTGGACATGTGATATCCAGAGTCCAACCAGTGCAATCATGCCCTGCAATTAGGTGCATAATTACACTTTTTCAAACACTTTATTAATGATTTGGGATTTGAACTATGGGTGCAGGAGAAATAAAATAATGAATAGACAAAGTGAACAGCATTGAATCCTATATTTAGAACTGAAACTAATTTAATTAATTTCATCTTAATTTGCTTTGGAAATAAATTTAAAAACTTAAATTCCAAACTTTAATTTCTGTACAATAATTTCTTGTAGTTTAAAGGTTCCACTTCAGATTTATAGTACTTGATAGAGATTAGAGTGGCCAGGAACACCTGATGGAGGTGTCACAAGGCACCTTTATCCAGCTCCCAGCTGGGTGTGTTCACCCCTGTGGAGTTACTTGTACTCTGTGTTCTGGGCACAGCCTTTGTGTCTTCTGTGCTTCTCTTCCATGTAGCTAAACTGGCTGTAACCTGTCATCCCTTCCTGAGAAAAATTCACCACTGGTCCCATGGGATGGTGGTTAAAATCACCTGATGTGTCATGGAAGGGTGTCCAAAGTCCAGGCACTGTCCTTATATTTTAGACTCCAGCCAAACTTCTGGCACTGTTTCCTCATTCTTTTATCCAGAGTATCACAGCTGTGGCCCTGAATGATAAAAAGATTAATCCACCTCATGTTTGGTTTGTAGAATTCAGACAACACACAGGATGGGTGAAAGGAGGACCAGGATTTGAATGTATTTCATGTATCAGCTGCAGTAGCTGAGATGTGCAGACCACTGTCAGTTCCATACTCTGGGCTGTAGTTACATTTCAGGTCGGGAAATATTTTTCTGAAATGAGTTTATTGTAAGTTTAAAATTAAATAGACATTGATGTCAGGATAACAGGACATAAATATTTGAAGAATTTACAGATATTTATATGAGAATTATAACCTGCTGACTGTTCATGTATGTAAAACTGCACTGCAGTAATAGAAAGTGAATGAATCCAAGACATTTTAGCATGTACTTCTTCTTCCTGAAGATGATGTTTATTTACCAGAAAGCAGAATATTAGTATTTGAAATATTTGAAATAGGAGGCTGTCACTGTGTTCAAAGCTCATGGAAAATAAGCCCCTTTTTCTTTCCTAGGGTATATTTCCGAAATCGCTGGGTAAAGACTGTTCACCCAGTTGTGCATCAGTACTGTTTGATTTCAAGCACACATTCCACCTTTCAGATGCCACAGAAAGAAGACATTCTTAAGCAACGAGTAGTAGTTGTTACTTTAAATACATCACAGTATCTATGTCAGCTGGATCTTGAGCCAGGTAAGATAATTAAGTGTCCATACTTGAGAAATATCTTCCTCTTGCCAGTGTTGGTCCCTTACCCAATTCTTGGAACTGTTAAAAAATAAAGTAAACAATGATAATCTTAAAATGCTCTTTTGTTTTTTTAATGAATAAATGTTTATTACAAAACTGCAAACTGCTGGCATTCTAATTAACCTTTTGCTTGTTCTTTTTTTGACTTATTAAAAAAAAAAAAAGAAGCAATACTATCTATGATCTGGTGTTTCTGAGATCCAAGAGGGAAAATTCTGTTTGAGAGTCTGACTTTGAATATTATGCTCATTAAGGTCATTACTCAGTGGAGCATGTAAGCATAAATAACAGAGAGCTTTTTTCCCTTGTTCTGTGAACTGTTTAGCTTTGCAAACAACTCCCACACATACAAGTCCTGTCTTTGCTAACATGATACATTTAGGGTTGTTTTCTAAACTGAAATATATTAGATTTATTTTTTGGGGTAGAGGCTGCTTAGGGTTTATTATTTTCTTGATCTCCAAATTAAATCCATCTGCTTTTTGGAGAACATGGAATTTCTTTGCATAAATTGTTAGGGCTAGTTTTTTATGGCTACATTTAAGCATTTGTTGCAACAGAGAAAACTAATATGGAATTTATGGTAAATATTTTTGGCTCTTTAGATAGAAATAGCTGCTTTGTTTGGCAGCAGGCTGTGTACAGTCATGCCATAGCAATGTGAGTGCAGCTGTATGAAATTCATATTTTCCAGAGAAAATTGCTACATTTTTATGTATGTAATCTGAATTGTATGGTGCACTAAGTCCTATAATACTTTGTTTTAAACCTTAATATGTCACAAACATCAATGTATAAAACCACCTCTGTACCTATCCTGATTTAGATTTCATAAAATCTAACTCTACAGTGGCCAAGTTTTTTTTCAAGTGCATGTTCTCCGGTGCATAGATTCCTACCAAACCTTTGGTCCAATATTATCATAAGATTGAATTTAAATTTTCCTTCAACTTCTGTTCCTTTTTTCCCCCCCAACATTCCTTTAAGCCCATAACCAGCAATGTGCTCAGGTATGTGTGCAATTTTAATGGGAAATATAGTATATAAAATAGTTACTAGGGCTTGAGTACATGAGGAATTCCTTGTCATTGTCATTGTCCAAAGCTCTTCAAGTCTCATGGTGGTGAAATGACTTTCAGATTTGAGAAACCTCTTGAGGGATGGTCTGCCAGGAGATATTTCCTCTTGGTGTAAGGAGGGCTCAGATAAAACACATGTTTAATTTCATATGTATCACAAGAAAGAGGCAGACCTGGGGGCTCCTCTAATGTCACTGGCAATCAGGTGACCACTCTTGGTCATTTGATGGGTTTGAAAATTGTGTACTTTTCAGTAGTTACTAGAATTTAATTTGTGTAAGCCTACTTTTTAAAATTGTAGTTTTGGTTACTATCAGAATACAGAATGTTAAGTCCAAGTTCTTGTTTTTGTTATCAATATTCATTCATCATATTTCAAGTTTCATTTATTTGATGATCTCTCTGTTTTACAGGGTTTTTTACACACATTCTGTTAGATGAAGCTGCTCAAGCTATGGAGTGTGAAACCATTATGCCTCTAGCATTAGCTAATAAAAACACAAGAATTGTCTTGGCAGGAGACCATATGCAGGTAAGAGCTGTGCACATTTTGAGTATGAAGTGTATATGTATAATGTTTGTATTTATATATTTCAGTTATTTATCTGTACCAAATCATATAATTGATGGGGAAGCCAAGGAGAATTCCAGAGACATTATTTCAGTAAGATATGAGGAATTTATTATAGTCAGGAGTTAATGACTGGTATCCTCTGTTGATTCTTAAAAGAATTCAAGAATATGGAGAATTAGGATTGAGGGAACTTTACATTTTTATTAGAAGCATCTAATCTGGTGAAGATTTGAACAAGTGAGAAATGGGAAACTGAAACTAGCCAGTGCTTTTATATTTCTGCAAAGTGCCTGGGAGCTGCTTGGTTTGGAGAGTTTAAAACACTGATTATGCCTGTCATTTTGCAGCCTGTAGGCATGAGAAAGCATGCTTGGAAAAGTCAGCTTTACTTGCTTTATTGATTTAGGCCAGATTTATTTGTTTTTATAGATTTGCCTTTAATTCTCTTTGCATCTCACAGTAGCAGTAGAGTGGATGTTTGCTTTGGTACAGTAACAAACTCAGAATGGTGTTTCTACCTATGATTTAATACTACTGGATAATTTCAATGATACTAGTAATGCCAAGGACTGGGGTAGTGTTTTTTAAATACTGCTCTCAAAATGCTTTTCAAGAGTTTGGAATTCTTACTTCAGGCTTGATCTCATCAGCCCAGCTGGGTGGAGCAAGTCTTCCTTGGGCCTGTGTGCCTCAGGCTGCTCTAGAGCTCAGGGTTTTATAGAAGATACTCTTTCAGGTGTCCAGTATTTAAATTTCAAAAACCAATATTTAGCTGAAGTGAAACTCAGAATCTGAATCATATGAATTCAAAATGATAAAATAGATTGGCTTTATTTCTACACTTGGAAATTGTATCTTAAAAATCTCATTTTCATCATCTTTGGTTCTGTTTTTCCTGCTGTAATAGATAGTAGCTTTATTGTTAAACAAGCCCAGTAAGAGTTTAGTGTAACAGTAAACAGGTCACCAGGTTTTTGTTTTTTCAACAGCATTTCTATTTAACTTTTTAAATGGTACTAAAATTTCTTTATTTTCTGATTTCTACTATTTGTGGTAATAACTTAATTGTAAAAGTGGTTGTCAGAATAATGGTGTAAAGTCATTCTAAACACAGTTTGGAGTCTTAAACTTAGAAGGGCTCTTTGCATAGTTACTGAGTATTTTATTGTTCCTTTAAGACCATGCTGGTCTTTTGTTACTTTTCTGGTAGGAAGGAGCATTTCTGTGGAATAGCCATGGTCTGTGCCTTCCAACTCAGAGTGAATGTGCAGCAAAAGGGAGGTTTCATTTTTGATTTGATGCAAAAACAATGCAAATACATATGTTGGGAGCATGAAATTCCGAGTCCACCCATTTAGTTACATTTTCTTTGTGTGTGTGTGTCTATTACAGCTCAGTCCTTTTGTCTACAGTGAATTTGCCAGGGAGAGAAACCTTCATGTTTCCTTGCTGGACCGGCTCTACGAGCACTACCCTGCCGAGTTCCCGTGCAGGATCCTGCTGTGTGAGAACTATCGCTCCCATGAAGCAATCATCAAGTAGGTGTGAACTTTTTCACTCTATCATGTGCTTCTCCTGACTGCTGCCAGTGAACAAAAGAGCCAAGCACGGCTGAAGTGTTTCTGTCATGAAATCTTGCTTGTTTCAAAGTTAATTGGTAATTTTTTGGTTGTAATTTGATCTCCTAGAGCAATTGCCAGGGTTGTGGGAGAGATCCCTCATTCAGGTGGGGATGCTTTGGCTGCTTGCACACTAAACCAAAAAAGAGCCAACTTTCCCTTTTTAACCACCCAGCAGTCTCTTATAAGGCTCTGTGCTTCTTTGAACCATTTCAGAATTTTAGGTTTACTGGGCTGGATTATCTTGGAATGGTAAGCTGTGGGCAATGTGAGGAACATATGGATATGCAACTGTGGATGGAAAAAATAGGTCAAATTTTGAACATGTTTCTTTACTGTTGACATCTTTTATTACTTCTTTCAAGACACATTAATCAGTGGGTTTGCATTTTTATGCTATGATAAACTAATGGCTGCCAGTGTAATAAGCTCATCCATGAGCTCTGCTGGAAAGAATAAGTGCAATCATGGGGAAAAATGCTAAAGTTTAAATCCTGGCTCAAATATGTACTGAGGAATATTATGTTGGTATCCAGTCATACTAATTAGGTTATCACTGTGTTCAAAGCAAAAGCAGAAATATTTAAGTGCTCTGGGGAATCAAAAGTGAGAATGTAAAATATTTTTTTGCATAGCTTGATCTATCTTCATTTTATGGACTTTGTAATTATAGGCTGAGTGCTGCTAGATTTCTTAGCCATTTTTTGAGTTTCTGAGTTTGAAATGAGAGAACATCTGTAAAGGAAGGGATCATTTCAGCTTTTCTTTAGAGATCACTTCCATGTCATTTGCCTCAGAAACATCAACAAAATTCACTTCAGCAGCTGGGGTTCAGACAGGGAGTTCCAGGAAAGATCCTCTGTGTTGAACACTGAGTTGAGGATGCAGAAACACCACTGGTTGGCTCTCTGGTGAAAGTCCAGTGTGCTCAGTTCCACTGGGAGGTGTTGCTGTGTGAGGTGAAACCAGCTGAGCACTCTCTTGGTGGTCCCTTTAGGAGGTGTCTCAAGTCTCCTTTTTTGTGAAATGTGGAATTTCCCCTGGCAAATGGGACCATGACACTTAGGACAGACATGTAGGAAGATGAAGGGCTCATTAATCCTCTACCTCACTGAAGCAGAGACACCATGAGAAATTGAAGAAAGAATGAGCTATTAGTTCAGCCTGGCTTTGGAGCTGTAATTGGAAAAAACAGCCCATACAGAAAAGTTTTGTTGTTTAATCAGACCTCATTACTACAAGTTAATTTGCAGAAGAGATGCTTAGTTTTGCCCCCTGGCTGCTTTGGAGTGACTGCTGCAACCCAGGCCAGAGAGGAGCCCAGTGTTCTTCAGGGTTGTCCAGGGTAAGCCAGTTCAGCTCAGGGGTGGGCTGCAGTGCTTTGATGGTGGTTTGGTAGCAGACAAGTTTCTGTGGCTTTTCCATGAGCAGCTGTTTCCATCTTAAGCTGCAATAGCTGGAAGCCTGGAAGAACTCGATGGACCCACCAGCTGCACAGTCTCCTCCTTGGCTGTCTTCCTGTCAGGCTCTACTCAGGTTACTGCAGCCTCTGAGTGATATCCAAAGAACGTGAAGGTTGGAGGCTGAGCATGAAAGGCAGATAACACCAAAATTCATTAATTACTGGAAGCAATGCATTAATTTAGCTGTACTGTGCAATGGCATACAGCACTTACAGCACTCTGCAGTCTCTCCTTGCTGCCTTTTTGTCTTATTCCATTCAGTTTGCCTTTTTCTCTCCTACTTTTCACCATGAAGTAGTTCTTGCCTCATTTCTTTTTCAGTCAGCCAGCTGTTGGAATGGCTGCTGCCAGCAGAGGAGCTCTATTCTGGTTGTGTTTCTGGTCTCTAGCAACATAGATCAGCCTGGAGTAGAAGTCACAGAAGAAAAGCTTGGTTGACAGCTGAACGCTTGGCCTGCGTCGGGCTCAGTGCACACGAAATCTGTAGTAAATTTATCTTCCAAGTTCAATAACTCTTAACTGGCATGAGCAAGCTCATTGTCCAGCCTGGGGAATAACCAGTGCCAGACAGCAAGTGTTCTTTTTGCCCAGTTTCCAGCCATCAGAACTTCTGAGTGAAACATCAGTGAGAATGTTCATGGCTTTGTCAAGCTTTAGATGAGAAGAAAAAACAGCCTTTGTAGAAAAAGTGTTGCAGAAGCATATTTTTAGTGCCTTCTGCTGTGTCTGTAGTAGGGAAATAGCAGTTCAGAGAAATCATTTGAAGATGCTGAATAGTAATCAGTGGTTCTGTTTTCCTTATGAAGTATTTTGTGGTTGCATATTTCATCAGGGAGATTTGCATATTTTATCAGCGAGCTTATGTGTAGACTCCACATTTTACCCTGTTTTGCCTCGTTACAGTTACACATCCGAACTTTTCTATGAAGGCAAATTGATGGCAAGTGGAAAGCAGCCAGCACACAAAGATTTCTACCCTTTGACTTTCTTCACAGCACGTGGAGAAGATGTGCAAGAAAAAAATAGTACAGCTTTTTACAATAATGCAGAGGTAACTCTTCTTTGCTTTTATTGTTGATTGTTTTCTTAAAGCTCCACTCCCCCAAATTTACAGTGTGGGTGGAAGACATAAAGTGTCCTCTACTAGGAGAGGGGAACATGGAGTTAGCTAAACATGATGTAATGAAAATTTCAATTGTAGTAAACATTTCCACTAATTTACCTTCTTTTCTTCTCTGCGAATTATGAGCCGCATCTGATTCTCCCAGGCTCATTCTTCAGGATGTCTTTCCTGATAATTTATGTGACATTGTGATAGATGTATCTTAGCAACTGAGAGTAACTGCAATTTGAAGTAAAACTTAGATTTCTTTGACTGTTGTAGAAATGTTCCCACTCAGATAAGAGTCCTCTGGAGTAACATTTCACATTTCCTTTAATATGTTTAGAATCAGTGTCTAACTGATAATGTTCAGATGAGATTCTTTTAGGTGATAACTTATTCTCAATCTGTTTATTGGTTTATTGGTATTCTTCAAAAATTACTCTTGTTCTTATTCCTTCCCTTGTGTTTAAAAGAACCAAATAACCCAAGCTCACAAAAACAAACACATGCAGCAGCACCCACCTCCCACCTTCTGACTCGATAACATTTTTCATAGTGGAAGATGCCTTTTTCCAGTCACCTCCAGTTGGGGGAGGGAGAGAAAATCTAAGAAATAGCAGTAATTTTCATAGGCTTAGGAGGAATTTCTGGTTAGTGCTTGTTATGAAGCATTGCAGAGCTGCCTGTTTCCCCTTGTTGATCACGGTGGGGTTCATCTGCTGCACAATATGAAACCTGTTTGTTGTTGTGCTGTACTTGTTAAACATCCTTTGCTGCATTAAAATACCTTCTTAAATAAGAAACTCCAGTGACTGCTGGGCTGCTTTTATTCATCTACTTGGATTGCTTTGCCATTTAAAAAAAGTTGTAAAAGACCTAAAAATATCTTCAGTGGCCAAGTAACTGCCTAAAAACTGTGAGTCATTAATGGCCACAGGCAGAAATGAAGGACAACGGCTCCTTAAACACCAGCAGGAAAAAACTGAAATTAGATGATGAGCAAATTTTTTTCTGCTTGACCCTTAATGGATGTTTGCATTGGGCATCTTGTGGTTCATTGATGCCTATATTAAGAATTATTCTGGGAAATACACTTTCCCTTGTAGGTCTTAATTTTAAAATTTCCCTGTGTGATATTAATTCTACATACATACCCAGAAGCTATATACTTTCAGAGAATCTTGCCAAAATACCTACAAAAGGTCATTATTTTCATGCTATGGTTTTTATAGATATCAAAGTTTATTCTAATATCCTGTTTCAGTAGACCTGGCTTATGAATGCAAGAGTTGATGTCACAAAAACATTCATTCAGGTCTTGCTTAAAAACAGTCCTATATTTTCACTGTCCTCTGCAATTGCCAAAAATAAACTATTTGTGACTTTTTAAGGATAAACAGATTTTTTTTTCTTTAAGAGGCTGAGCTTGCATTCGTGATGCTGTAGGAAAACAGCATCATTAATTACCATGCTTTAAATAGCTGGAGAAATACTTATTGAATGTAAACTAAAAAAAAAAAAAAAAAAAAAGGAGTCACAGACCTTCTATGAAGTTACTCAGAAATGCCTTGTGCAGTGCAGTATCTCTGGTGTGTTGAAATGAGCTGCTCTGGCAGGAGGTTACTTGGTGGCTGTCTCCTCACTGGAGGAGGTGTTCAGATTTTATTACTCATTGGTCTTCTCAGGTAGCACATTTCATAGCATTTCACAACTAGCAGTTGATGGATAATCTGAAACTCCCAGTGGTATACTTTGGAATGGGAGATGATTGTGCTCTGGTATACTGTGTCTAAAGTTCCCAGACTCTAAGATGACATGTATCAAATCCAGAGTAAAAACTAAATTTTATCGAATTAGGCAGTGTATTTACTTACAGAAATAAGTTGAAATATGATGGCAGGAAGGATCCTAGTGCACTTGACATTTCCGTAAGAGCCTAGGAAGGAAAATTAAGATTATTAATGTAATTTTGCAGTTTGTAATTTTAACTGTGGCCTTTGTGAGAAAATTTATTTCAAGATAAAAAAGGGTGCTGTATAGTGAATACATTGTTTTAATCCACGATACTTGAGTATCACTGCAGGATGCATTAGTATCATTGCTTGTGTAACACTGTGTCATGTAAGTGTTTCAAAGCCTTAATGCTCCAACTGCCTTGCCCTATCCAAGAGCGATGCTCGGTGGGGAATAACTTTTAAGAATGCTGCTTTTCTCCCGAGGTGTTTGAGGTGGTGGAGCGTGTGGAGGAGCTGAGGAGGAAGTGGCCCGTGGCCTGGGGCAAGCTGGACGACGGCAGCATCGGGGTGGTGACGCCGTACGCTGACCAGGTGTTCCGCATCCGCGCCGAGCTGCGCAAGAAGCGCCTGTCCGACGTCAGCGTGGAGAGGGTGCTCAACGTGCAGGGTGAGCAGCAGGGCTGGCCCCACTCCGGGCTGCCCAAGGGGAAATGGTGCCACCATGAATAAGAGAAAAGCCCATTTATGTCACAGCAGGTTTACATAACAGACAGGATTGACACTGGGGTTGATATTGGATGAACACTGTGTGGCAATCTTCCTTTTCCTCCACCCCAATTGCATTATCTCTGCCATGAGGTCACCCCGATGTGCTGATGGGGACAGTCCAGGGGCTCTGTGGCTGCATGAGCTTCAGGGCTGAAATGTGGTTTATGTCAGAGTGTCCTCACCCCTCCAAGGCTCCTCCCAGCCTTCCTGCTCCCTGCCCTTTCAGATCCATCATCCTGGAGGCAGGAGTGGTGCATGGGATGCAGGAGAAGTGCAATCCCATTGAGCTGTGGTTGTGCCTTGGGGAGCTGCAGTTTGGAGAGGTTTTTGGGGAAAGGAAGGCTGAAAGACCATGAGATGTTTGTGCCATGCAGAGTTTTGGGTGCCAGCTGTCCCCTGTGAGCACTGGAGTGACAAGCTGGGAAAGGGCTGGAGTCCACCTTGCTCTGCAAGCTGAGATGGACAGAGCATGGGATGGTGGATGGAAAATCCTGGGTTTTAGTGTGGGGTTTCCACTTGTGATGAATTTGGGAGACAGGACTTTAGAGGAGGTGTTGAGGTGAGGGCTGAGCCATGGGGAAATGGATCTGCTGTAGTAATAACTTAATAAAATTACCCTCTGGTTTACTAAAATTACCCTAAAGCCATGGCAGCAAAAGGAGAGCTGTGATACAGATGTTGCTTCAACATTGACTGTAAACTCGTGGATATGAGATTTATCTTTCCTCAAAAAGATATCTTTATCTTTTCTCAGAATTAAGTTCAACATCTCTAAAAAAACAAATAGAGTGGAAATTGTTGAAACTGATAGATTTTAAACATAATTTTAACATTTTTAACCAGCCAATTGGTTTAAAGTTCCAAATACAAAAGTAAAAGAACTTTAGCCTCAAAATGTTTTACTGCTTTCTTTTCCATCTGTGGAATAAACTGCTAGGAGTCTAAAAATTTAGGTGTTTCTTCCTGAAATCACATTGATAACAAGGATTTTGTGTAGGCATAGCCTGTTGCTAGGTTGCACTTCTAGTCAGTAATAAACAAAGGCAGATGATAAAGTAACTGAGTGACAGTGAGTGGTTTGCTCTGTTTTTTCATGGTGGATATTCATGTATTTGAGAAATTTAAAAATATGAATCAAGAATGTCCAGAATTTATTTTTAAGGTAGAATAAATAAATTCAAGATTTGTTATTGACTGATAAGCAATGCTGTAAAGTTAATTAACATTTTGGAAAGTTCAGAAGTGATTGATACCAAGGTGAAAAAGTAAGTTTTTTAAAGAGGAAATATTCTTGTAATAGAACATGCTATTTATAGTGCATCTTTTGAAATTTTTAAATCTTATTATTCTTGCATAAAGCTCTTCATGTGAAGGGTAGCTATGAGTTCAGAACATCTAGGTGTGAAATCTGGCTGGCAGGGGCAGTGGTCTGGCTGTGGTATGGGCAGAAATAGCAACAATTATCTCAGAGATGTTTTCTTGTTTCGTTTTAGGAAAACAGTTCAGAGTTTTGTTCCTCAGCACAGTACGAACACGGCACACATGCAAACATAAGCAAACTCCAATTAAAAGGAAGGAGCAGTTACTGGAGGATTCAACAGAAGACTTGGATTATGGTTTTCTGTCTAATTACAAACTTCTCAACACTGCCATTACAAGAGCACAATCCTTGGTAGCTGTGGTGGGAGATCCTATTGCTTTGTGTTCCATTGGAAGATGCAGGTACTTTCTTTATGTTCCTTGGGTAGTCAGGGCTAAGGGTACTGGAAAATGTGTTTGTGACTGGTGGATTTAGGAAAGTAATGGTTGTCATCATATGTAACAGGGAAAAATGTGAGATACCTACACCTGGCCATTGATGAACTGACTTTTCATGTACTTATAGTTGCTCAGATTTTCACTTGACAATTGAACATGCTTCATTTTACTTTCTGAAAAGGTTTTTTTATACCCATTACAATTCTATATATAAATAAAGGTAATGCGTAATTTGGAGTTTAAAATTGTGATGCAACATATTTGAATATTATGGCGGTTGTAGCTTGGTAGAAGACTTGAAAAGCATTATTTATGTTTTGATAGGTCTTCATGACACTAGGAAAAAAACTTGTTAAGATTTGAGTGAATTTACATTTTTTAGAGCTAAATGAAGAAATGTGAAAAATGCTGAGATATGTAAACACTTACGTTAAAGGTTCTAAGTTCTTGTTCTTCAAAGGGTTTTTTTGGATGGAAGAGCTCTCAAGTTTTGAGATGATCAGAGATAAACCCTGCAGCTTATTCTCGAAGAGAGGAAACAGTGCACTGACTACATTATTAAAATAAAGCTAAAAATACATGTTAGTTGTTATATCTATGTTGTGTTCTACTTTCCTGAGCAATGCTGCTTCTACTGTATTGAAAAAGGATGTGAATTTCAAAGATTAGAGTTGAAAAAGCCAAATGGACTCAAACCTTTGTTTACTGTATTTATGAAATGTAACCTGAATTTCACCACTTCCCTGCTGGGGCTGTGTCAGAAATATCTGTACATGAATGCAGTGATCTGATTTAAATGGCTTCTAGCATCTTAGGGACAGAGAAATAACTGTTCTGGGCTAAGTTCACTTTTCCCTTTACCTGTTTGGGTTTTTAGGCAGGGGCTGGTTTATGTAATGAGCTGTTGAGACAGAGCCCCTGTGCCTCCTGAATGCTCCTTCAAAATATCAGAGCTAGGGTGGGCAAAACTTAATAAAATAAAAATACAGGCTGTCAGCAGGGTAAATAAATTACAGTGCTGGCACTTAAGGATTGAGTTTGCATTTTGAAGACCAGCAGCTGTTTATAGACATAAAGCTGTTCCAAATTATAAAACTGAAAGATAATTAAGAAACAAGGAGCACTGAAACTTTATTAAGATGTATCTTGAGCTTTCCCTTTAATACACCATTGTCTTGTTTCACTGAATAATTGAACATTCACTCTTTGAAAATAGTGCTGGAGGGGCTCAGGGAGGCTGCTGGGAAGATGGTTCTTTTTTAGTACAACAGGAGTAGAGAAGTCTGAAAGAAGTGGCATTTCGTTAGGAAAAACAGACCTCAAAAAAGTTTTGAGTGTACTTGAATTTTATAAATATTCTAAAACCTGTCAAAATGAGTCAAGACTGTAATGATAGTTGTAGAGAGCTCTGTGAAGCATGCCCAGGGTAATCATTGCATTCCTGTGTGCTCCAACCAGACTCGACTGGGCTGTTTTGGCAAACACCCCCTTAAACTCCTGAGCACACTCAGACAGAGACAGCAGGGCTTTATTCTCTGTTCTTAGAGCCCAGAACAAGTGTTCCACGTGTAGAGAGACTGCTTGGGGCACTCTCAGCAAAAGTGGATGGGTCTCAGTGGGTTTGTGGTACTTGGCAGTAGGTTTGGTGATTGAATTGATTAATCAGAGGGAACTCCATCATTAAAGCATTTAATTTTGGTTTTTAATTCTCATTTAAAACCTTGCAAGAGCTGTTTGCCTTAGAGCAAAATGCAGAAAAAGGGCTAACTTGCATCCTGAATTCTAAAAGAGCTTTTCTTACCTCTACAAAATCACAACAGAAATGGGCTTTTAGGGAAAACTATTTTGAATTCTTAAAAACATCACTAGCATCACAGCGTTTTTGCAAGACAGACATTTGTTCTTTCTCACAAAGTCAGCTACTCAGCAAAATGTGACACTGCTGGTACAATTAATGTGCAGCAATCTCTCATTTTGCAGGTTTTTTGGGAAAGAACAATGCTTGCTGATAGGCCAGACCTTATTACTGAAGGGTGAACAAGCAGGAGTTATAGTCAAGAACACCTTTACTCTTGATATTTTTGAAAGAGACAGCTCAGTCAGGTTTGTTGTTTTTTTTTAAAGTGACATCTTCAGACCTTAGTTAAATATCTTTTAAGCTTCACTAACTTCACCCAAAATGTTCCTTTGAGGTTAAAAAAAATCATAAGTGTAAAATTTTGTATAGATTCTGCTGTGGATGTTAACCAAAAAGAAAAGCCTTTTTTTGATAAAGCAATGGAAAGACATGTCATGAGAAAGCAGAAGACAGGAAGGAATGTTTTTTTATTACATGGTTTAAATAACCCCTCCATCCTCCAAAAAGTTGGAAACTTAATTTTCATAGACAAGTCATGCATCATATGATGGTTGTTTTCCTAGCTCAAAAATACTTCTCTATGTTACAGAAAAATCGGACACGCACTAAAATTTATGGTTTTGTCTGTTTTTCACTAGAGGATCTCAAAGAATCCCTAGAAACTCCCAAAAATATTAATTTTCATCTGCCTCTGAAGTGTTTCACAAGAGTTATTTTGAGGGATCTCTCAAAACCCATTGTATTTGGTTTTTGTTAGCTTTGGTATTTGTTACGCTGAAGGATCTGCCTAAATTCAGAGAATGTTCTTGACATCTTCTGAGAACATTCTGAGAATCTGTGTAATTCCTGTGACTATTTGAGCTTTGATAAATGCCTTAAGTCACATACATTCCAGAATTTTGAGCGTTGAGTTTGCTGGTTTTGTTTTTTTAGGAAGAAGTTCTGAGTTGGAGCTGTCCATGGCATTAACATTCAGTGTGGTACCCAGGCAGTGCTGTGACCTGATGGACATGGGCAGAGCTGTGTGTCCATCTGCAATGGCTGGGGAGCTTTGCACTGTGCTGTGGGGCTCAGCTGCAGGGAGCAGGTTGAGGGTGGATGAGTTGGTGTGTAAAATGAGCACACACACAATATAAGGGTCCCAGAGTTACATTAAATCTGTTTCCATTTTAATAACAGCCATTGAGCCTTCCTCACTGTTTGTAAAAATCATTTCCATAGGAAATTCTGGGAAAGGTTTATTGCCCTGTGCCACGAGAACGAAAGTCTTCATGGCATCACATTTGAGCAGATCAAAGCTCAGCTGGAAGCTCTGGAGTTGAAGAAAACCTACGTGTTGAACCCTCTGGCCCCCGAGTTCATCCCCCGAGCTCTGCGGCACCAGCACTCGGCCAATCCCAGCAAGCAGCAGCAGTCACCTCCAAAGGTAAGGGCTTACTGGGGATGGCTTCTGTCAGAAACTGCAAGTGAATGCAGGGGAATAACATGAAAGGTTTATGGAACAAGCTGTTTGTTTTAAAATTGCATCAGTGCAATCAGATATGAATGCAAATTCCAGAGGGAGCCTCACCATTTTCAAGTGAAAGCTCTAGACTTGTATTATCATAAAGTTTTTAGCAATATAGCTTGGGGTTGTCCAAGCCTTCTTTCCTTACTAAAACACACCTTGGCTCACTCACTCTGGCATGTTCATTGGCAGTTTTGTGGTGACCCTGGAGAGCTTCAGCCATGAAAACTCAGGATTTGGATAAACCAGATTAAACCCTGTGAGCAACAGCCAGTCCCTGTCCCAAGCTGTGCTCTGCTGTATCCCAAGAAACAACAGGTTGATACAGACAGCGACAAGGAGTGAAAGAAGCCAACAAAATAATAACCAAAAGGGATTTGGTTTGGTTTAAAAATCACATTTAAAATTCAAGGACTTAAGTTATGTAAGATAATTTCTGATGTAATTAAAAATATGTTGTGAACTGGTTTATTGCATATATTAGCTCGGTGATAATGTCCTTCAGACATTATAATCTGTCAAGACCAGATTTCATTAGCATCAAGAGGGCAGAGAGATAAAATTACCTCTGAGTGGTAATTTCATCAGCATTTTTTATAAAAGCAGGTGAACAAGTGATGAAAATGCATATCTTCCTTAGGATGATACACCAAATTTTAGAGCTTTCCTGGAGGGTGGTATATTAGTAATGAATTCTATTTTAATAGTTCTTTGTAGTTTATCTCAAAATCATTTGGGTTGTAATATAATTAAATTGTGTTTAGAGATGGAACTGAAATGCAGGTTGTCAGCTTTGTGATGAACTCAGTGTACAGGAAGGAAGAACTGCACATATTTCCCATAGCTTTGCATTTTTGTTCCAGGCTGTATCATTGAAGTGAAATTTTTACGACAGGTTTTTTTTTAATACAAAAAGGAAAGCCTTTCCTTTGGCAGTCCTTCCCAAAAGGGAGCTTGTAAGTGAGAACATTTGGTTTCTTCATCAAGATGCATGCATTACTTTCTGAAACAAACACCAGATTTCTAAAGCTTCTAGTCATGTGTCAAAACACTGGGCTTACAGAAAACCAGAAATTACTGAATTGTCTTTAAAAGCCACTGCTTTACTCTTATTTTTCATGAACACTTCAGTCTTTTCCTTAATAATAGAACATCATTATTAATGCTTTTAGTTTCCTAAATGAGAAAAAAAAAAAAGTACTTGAAAATGCAGGTATAGTAAATTTAGGAAAAAAGGGGGGTGAGTGTTAGGGAAAGTGAGAGTCTTGTATGTAGACAGCTCTGTTTATTTTGCTTTAGTTTGTTGGTAAACTAAGCCCTTGTGCTGTCAAACTGCCAGCACTCTATTTTCAGCTTACAATCTGAAGTGTTTAAACCACCTATATCACAATTCTAAATAAAATCTTCCCTCTGAATGCCATTGACAGGTAGTTGAGTGTGTGCAGTAACAGAGCAGTGAGCAAGTAATAATCAAATACTCTGAGAATACAGCTGGGATCAGGGATACATTTCCCTTTGCTCAAGTTTTAACAGCAGATTTTGTTTATTTTAGACATCCTAAGCACAGTATTTAACATTAAAAATGGAGGATTAAAACTTAGTGCTGGCATATTTTGTAGCAAAAAAATAAGAACATTCTCCCAGTACTATGTTTTGTGGTGAGTTTATGGACATTGTGTGAGTCAGAGCTTGTCTTTTGCATGTGCTGAAAAGTGGTTTTGTACAAACAGCACTTCTTATTCAGCAGAATTGCTCCTGGATTTATGTAAGGACACTAAAAAACTCCTTGCTGTTTGGATTTTAAAGAAGGAAAAATGTTTCAGTCTTGTCTGTGTGAGAGGCCAACAGCCAGCATGGAGCTGTGAGGGCAGTGCCTTCTCAGTGTTGGTGTGGCTTGGCCAGGCATGGGATGGGGAAGGAGCAGTGGAGGTGGATGGGGCAGCCTTCATTGAAGGTGATGATGTGGAAAGGGAAAGTTTCCAGAGCTCAGAGCTTCCCTCGGGGTACTTCACGTACAGTGAATTAAGCTCTGACTTTACAACTTCCCTACCTCCCACTCACTGCCTGCCAGCTTTTGGTCTGGATTCAGGCACTTAAATCAGGGTGCATCATCATCATCCCAGACATTTCCTGCAGTCAGTGAGGACCACAGGTCAGAATAAATCTCTGGAGAACTCTCTCTACTCCCATTTGTTGACTAAAGGGGGATCCAAGGAATGATGAGGCTGTTAACTGCCTGCAGTCACCATATCCTGGTCTGGGCTTCCTCTGAGAGCCTTTATGTAATGTGGATTTTTATATTCCAAAGTTGGAGTGAGTTTTTAGAGGAAACTGAATGTGTTTGTGTTCTGGTGTTGTCAGTCACCATCAGTTCTAGGGTAGGTTTAGGTGTTCTGGACATGGGTGGGGACATGAGCCTTGGTGTGAAAATATTTGAGAAATTGAGTAACAATTGAGTTCATAACAGACTATTATAAAATAGTTAAGCCTTCAAACAGTGAAGAGAAAAAGATAAAAGAAAGGCAGCCACTCCCTTCCCCAGCTTCCTGGTGACCCAGTTGACTTTTATTTGCCAGTCTGATACAGGGACGTACTGAAGCTCCCATTGAGCAGGACAACTCCTCTTACAAACTTATGTCATTATTTTCTTACAAACTTATGTAATGATTTGGTATTTCAGTTTGAAGAATATGGCACCTATAAAATCCAGATCTGATAGCTCAGAGCAGAGGTTTGTCAGACTTCTGTACGTGCAGCTTGCCTCTGACATTGGAACAGATACAGAAATGCTGTGTGCTGTCCAGGAGTGATTAAGACTGTAGCTCTCCATGCTTTTAGATTGAATCTTTCTCTGTTGAATAAACAGGCTTCCTTTGTTTAAGTGCTGCAATGAAAAGCAATTATTATTTTATTTTTCCATAATTCATTTTTCAAATGAGAGGAAAATTTGGAGACCAGTTCTTTAATCTGGTTTATGCATGAGTCAACATTGTCAAACAACCTGTCTTTTTACCCTGACTAATTTGCTCAGAGTGCTGGAAAACTGCCTAGACTTATCTCCTGGGCAAGAGAAGTTTTGCAGCATCAAAGCATTTTTAGATTTATTTTAAATTTGTGAACGTACTTAGGTCCAGATTAAGTAAAGTATTTCTGTGCTGCAAAGAACTTGAGAGCATACTGGCAATGGAATATGTGCTCACAGTTTATGAATATTAACTAATTAGTTAATGCTGCAAACTCATGAGAAAGTAGGAGGGATAACTCAGGTCTGTTAAAATCCTTTTCTAATCTATAATTCACCAAGGAAGGACAGTTTTCCTGGAGCACTGAGGTTCTTTATTCTCCTGTATTGCACTTTTGGGGAGCAGTCACAGAGGAGCCACAGCCCAGAAGCTGATAAATGAGATGGGGCAGGGAGATGATGTCTCATGGGGCTGGGTGAGCAACTGAGTAAAACTGGGGGCAGCTCCTTTGTGTCCAACATGCTTGAACTGGAACCTGGAGCAGAAAGTGGATCATTCTTCCACTAAAGCTGCCATGGCAGAGGGCTGCTGAGGGTTACACTGGTCCTGGGTGCTGCTCCTGAAAGATGGTGGGAAAAGAAACTCAAAACATCTGCTGTAACTCTCTTTGTATCTGAAAACAAGCCTTGGGAGAGAGAATTTTCCCAGAGGGAGTTGTAGTGACCCACTGGTTAATTGAATTAGTGGTGTTTTATGTCCACTTTGTGAATTCATAGGTAGTGGAATTGGATGGTTGAATGTGTAAGAATAAACTGTTGGGCTGACTCCTTTCAAACTCTCTTTTATGTTTAATTTTTATGTTCACTTGGATTAAAAAGCTTTGGTTTGTGTAAGAATGCAAAGATCACTATTCACTGTTTTTTTCCTTTAAAGGGCAAGGTCCATCATCATAACCAGAATGACCATTTCCCACCTGATGGAATTGGTGAGTGCCTCTGCAGTTCCTGGGGGAATTTCTGAGCCCAGTGAAGCTGACAGCAGTTTAACATACATTGAGTATTTGGTCTCTTCTCTGTTTAAAAGCCATTTACTTGTTGTTTGCATGTGGGAATCAGATCATAGACTGTCAAGTGGACATTTGATATTTCCAAGACTCTCCCTTTATGGGTGTTGTGTGCAGTTATTTTGAAACCTTAACACAAACACAGTTGTTGGCCTTTGAAAAATAGCTGTGTTTGAAATTCATCATGTACAGCCCTGTACCAGGGTATTTGCACTAAAAGGGTTTGGACATTATTTTGCATGCACTGTTTTTTGAGGTACTTTGAAGTTAAATTGTGCTGTCATACATCCAGATATTACTGATCATACCTTTGCAAGGTAGCATGCAACAGCTGAATAATTTTTTTATTAATTTGGAAAAGCATTAGTTTGGAGCTTGTCTTCCCTGCTAAAGAAAGAAGGGCTATTTTAGTTTTTGATGCAGTGCTTAACAGCTGCTCTGTCAGCATATTTAATTGGTTCGGGACATTCTTTCATTAATGCACTTATCAGCTACCTGTTTCTCTGTATCTCACCTCGTATTTTCTGCCTCTTCAAATTTTTGAAATAGAATACAAGATTTGATTAATGTTTTCTCGTGGTGTATCAGACCTGTGCTGTTAGAGAGTTGCACACATACTTTATATATAGATAGATTCTGTTAGGATGAAAAAACAAAGGAATGGTCTTCATGTTCTTTTTGTGTATATTTCTTCTTTTTTTTTTTAATTTGTATATATATATCTCTTTTATTTTTCTCTTTATTTTCAGTTCAGCCCAATCCTTCTGTTCTAATTGGAAATCCTATCCGAGCATATACTCCTCCCCCTCCTCCTCTGGGACCTCACCCCAATCTGGGGAAATCTCCAAGTCCTGTTCAAAGGATAGATCCACACACTGGGACAAGTATTCTATATGTACCTGCTGTCTATGGAGGAAATATGGTCATGTCTGTGCCTTTGCCTGTAAGAATTCATTTTCTGTTTCTCCCCCCTCCCCACCTCAGTTATTGTGTGCACATAAATGGATGGCAAAATCAGATAGTGAATTTCTTGCAGGTTTTTTTCAGCCCTCCAGATCTGTGGGCTTTGCTGGCTTTAGGAGTGGCAGTGCAGAGGACCTGAAAGCTTTGCTCCCCCAAATAACTCCCAGCAGGATAAAAGCAATTTCATGTTCGTGTAATTTGGTGTGTTTTAGGCACACCAGTGCAATCTGTCTCATCTGACTTGAGACACCTGCCTCTGAATTATTTGCCTGGTTCAGTTCTTAATCATTGGAGAGACCTCAGTGATTCACACCAAGTTTATTTCTCTTTGTTGGCATTACACAGCCTAAATTACAAGTTTTGGATGTCTGCAGTGCAAGGTGTCTGAAGTGAAGTGATAAGAAAAATAAGCATAATGGGATGCTTTTCCCTTCCAGAACCTCATAGTGAACCAGTTTCCTCTCCAGTCCCTTCCCTTAATGACATTTGGGAACAGAATGAAGATCTCTAACCAGGTCTTTTAGGCTATATTTATGCATGGAATTTTGGATTACAAATAAAACTGTCCCACCAAAATTTACACACATTAAAGAAGCAGTCTCTGCTTTATTTTTACCCTTCACATATTCCAGGAGGAAAATGCAAGGAAAGAACCAAGGCTGCAGAAGCTTGTGGAGTAACTGTGTTGTACACAACTCCTGAAGACCATGGCAAACCACAGAACCCACACATGCAGATGTGTTTAATTCCATTCATAATGCTAAATGTTGGAATATAGCTAATTTGGTTTTTTCCAATAATTATGAGTCCCTGTTGTTATTTGGGTTATGGTTGCTGAATAGGGGACTTGCTGTAGTTTCAGTTTTGTGTCTGAGATCGGCTGGCAGCTGTAAATTGGTTTTCTTTGCTAGGCCAAGGAATTTTCCTCTTTCCAAGCTTACTAGAAATCTGCATTTGATGGGTAAATTTAAATGCAATGAGAAGGCCAGCAGCTGTATCTTTCTCATGCTTGCTCACATTACATTAATATCAAACCAAGGTAATTTAAAAGCTCTGTCTTATTGTTCCAAGGTTAATATATTTTTTATGTGTTTCCAATCAAAAGAAATGTATTAAAAACAAGTATTTTGAACTCACCTTCCCTGAGGATGGATTTTTAAATAATTAAGTGGGAAGACTGAGGTACTAATGAGACTGCTACTTTTGAAAAGAAGCTTGGAGATCATTTGGGGTCGTACAGATGCAGTATAGCCTAAAGCTGAAGTTCAAAGTGCATGTTTCAAGGGCAAATAATAATTTTAAAAAGAATTGAATGGAAGTTGTTACTCTTGAAACAAGCAGGGACCGAAGTAAAATGTTTTTATGCTCATGGAAGATAAAATGATGTCTTTGTTAAATGCAGATTCCATACCCAAAGTAAAAGCTAGAGGAGGTTGTCTGCTGCCATCACTAAAGGATGCTTTGGCAGTCTGAGTGTTGGGAAGACTTTCCCTGCACTCTCTTCTTGTTCAGATATTTCCCTTCTTTTGATAAATTTCCTGCAGGACGAGTTTGAATTCATTTGATACAGAGCTGTCTTCCTTAGCATTCCTTTTAGGAATAAAATTGAAGCCATTGTAAAAAATCCTGACTTTTTACCTGCTTTCAGCAGGAGGATTTTCTTTGCCTGCAATACATGTGTCATGTAGCACAGACACTTTGGAGTGTCATTCCCTGTCACTGCTCACCTGTGGGCACTCTCTGGGTTCCACCAATAATCCTGGGAGCTTCACTGGGTGTCCTGTGGGTGCAGAGGTGGGCACAGCCCCTCCTGCTGTGGCTCAGAATCCCAGCACTGGGTGCTGCAAGGTCTGGTCCTCACCTTTGAGGCTTCTCTCTCTGTCCCACCCTGAGCCACAGCCCAGTGTCTCATGGCTACCAGGAGAAAGGGCTTTGTATTTGCTTGAACGTCTCCCATTTATATTTTAGAAAAGAGATTAATCTGAAGTTTAGTAAGCTACAATTTGTCCATCAATCTTTTCTCTCTGAACTTCAAAACTACTGAAACAAGAATGGGTTTTGAGAGAAAAATTTTTGCCTAGGGTTCTCCTGGAAAATCTGTGCCCCTTGTTTTGCCTGCCCTTAGAGCTCTCCCCTCCCAGCACCAGCTGTAGCTGTGTGTGTGTCAGGTCAACTGGTGCATGAAAAACTCTTGTCACTGACCTAATATCAGCATGCTTTAATTGAATGTACCTTAACAGATCACATCTCTCTCTTTTCTTTTTTTATTTTAATTTTTCTTTTAATTTTTGTCTACCACATAGGTACCATGGACGGGGTATCAGGGTAGGTTTGCAGTCGACCCTCGCCTCATTACTCACCAAGCAGCCATGGCATATAACATGAACCTGTTACAGGCACATGGGCGAGGGTCCCCGATCCCGTATGGCCTGGGCCACCACTCCCCTGTAGGCATAGGACAGCAGCAGCTCCCTCACCAGGACAAGGAGCAGCACGAGCAAACTCGGAATGGTCAGTGCTTGGAATGGCTCTGCAAACTGCTCTGCTCTGCTCTGCTTTGCTTTGGGGAGTTTGTGCTCAAAACAGGGGCTTGTAGAAATGACCTTTTCCTTTTCTTTTCTCCCTCCTTTTCTCCCTCCTTTTCTCCCTCCTTTTCTCCCTCCTTTTCTCCCTCCTTTTCTCCCTCCTTTTCTCCCTCCTTTGCTCCCTCCTTTTCTCCCTCCTTTTCTCCCTCCTTTTCTCCCTCCTTTTCTCCCTCCTTTTTTCTCCCTCCTTTTCTCCCTCCTTTTCTCCTCCTTTTCCCCTCCTTTTCTCCCTCCTTTTCCCTCTCCTCCTTTTCTCCCTCCTTTTCTCCCTCCTTTTCTCCCTCCTTTCTCCTCCTTTTTCTCTCCTCCTTTTTCTCCCTCCTTTTCTCCCTCCTTTTCTCCCTCCTTTTCTCCCTCCTTTTCTCCCTCCTTTTCTCCCTCCTTTTCTCCCTCCTTTTCTCCCTCCTTTTCTCCCTCCTTTTCTCCCTCCTTTTTCTCCCTCCTTTTCTCCTCCTTTTCTCCCTCCTTTTCTCCCTCCTTTTCTCCCTCCTTTTCTCCCTCCTTTTCTCCCTCCTTTTCTCCCTCCTTTTCTCCCTCCTTTTCTCCCTCCTTTTCTCCCTCCTTTTCTCCCTCCTTTTCTCCCTCCTTTTCTCCCTCCTTTTCTCCCTCCTTTTCTCCCTCCTTTTCTCCCTCCTTTTCTCCCTCCTTTTCTCCCTCCTTTTCTCCCTCCTTTTCTCCCTCCTTTTCTCCCTCCTTTTCTCCTCCTTTTCTCCCTCCTTTTCTCCCTCCTTTTCTCCCTCCTTTTCTCCCTCCTTTTCTCCCTCCTTTTCTCCTTTTCTCCCTCCTTTTCTCCCTCCTTTTCTCCCTCCTTTTCTCCCTCCTTTTCTCCCTCCTTTTCTCCCTCCTTTTCTCCCTCCTTTTCTCCCTCCTTTTCTCCCTCCTTTTCTCCCTCCTTTTCTCCCTCCTTTTCTCCCTCCTTTTCTCCCTCCTCCCTCCTTTTCTCCCTCCTTTTCTCCCTCCTTTTCTCCCTCCTTTTCTCCCTCTTTTCCTTCGCCTTCGCCTTCCCCTTTCTTCCTTTTCCCTTTCCTCCCTAATTGAGCGATCCACAGATTGGGGAAATAACCTGGGATTTGCCATTACAAATAGAATAACTGGGATATTGTGAGATTCAGAGGGAATGGGAGCTGGGGAGGGCTGTTGAGGGTCTAATTGTTCCATCTCCCTTCCACAGTACTGCTGATGTTATTTGCAATTAAGTTGGAAGGATTACTTAGTGGTGATTAATGAACAAAATGTGGAGATTAAAGGAAAAGTGTTATTTAGGTAGATAATACTAAATGTCTGTGGTGCTATAAACACCGTGCTAAGAAGTCAATTTTCCTGTGTCTGGGGAAAAAAAAACCCTCACAAAATAGTAATTTTTGTATTGAAGTGAAATAATTTGGTAAATGTTTTTAGGTAAAAGTGAAAACACTTCTGGACCTGAAATCAGTAAAATTCGAACACCTGAGAAGAAACCTCTGGAATCCAAGCAGGTGGGTTTCTGTTGTCTGGGTTTCTGGTTTGGTTTGTTTGTTTATTTTAGAGGGTTTGAGTATTTTTATTTGTTTGTTATTTCATACTCTCTCTTAATGAGTTTAATCATTACGTTTATTAATTCATTCATTTAGTCAAACCGAAATATTTTTATTTCAGTTTTTTAACTGCAAATTCTCAGAACTTTTTCCTCTCCTTTTGTAGGTTGATTTAGAAGCAAGCCCTCAGCAGAGAAGCCCAGAGTCCCGTTCCAGTGTTGGTTACCCCAGTGCTAAATTCCATCGCAAAGACAGCCCCAACCCCAGGCAGCTGAACCTGCACCTGACCCCGCCCCACTCCCAGTTCGCAGTTCCCAGCCGCCACTTCCAGCACCTGGCCCAGATCCCCAGGCAGCCCTACCCTCTGCAGCAGCAGCAGCAAAACCTGTTAAGTCAACAGCAAAATCACTTGCCTGAACAGCCCAACCAAATGCCACCCCAGCAGAGCCAGGTAGTTCAGCAGCATAATCACTTGAATCAGCAGCCTCCACCACCTTCGCAGCTTTCCCCTGCTTTCCAGGCAGGCCCCAGCCAGTCCTTTTTTAATAATCCCATTCCCCACCGACCACATTCTCCTGCTGTAGATGCTGTGATTTCAGAACAACACCCCCCACCTCTGTTACAAGAAGTCAATAATCCTTTGAGGCCTATTGCACAGCACAACCCAGTTCTGCCAACCCACTTGAACAACTTCATTGAAGAGAATCCGTCAGGAATGCCCTTAGGGGACACTTTAGGTAGGTGACTTTTCTTTATTTAAATTCAGAGTGTGCAATTATAACTACATTGAAGTGAAAATGAAGGAGGTATTTACCTTTTTCAGGCATATTGCTCTGAATTGGGTTATTGTTGGGTTAGTTTCCATAAGTAATGTCATTGAGCATAATTTACTGCTTGAGGCATGTTTGAATATTCAGCACTTTATTAGAAGATTCATGTTTATATGATTTTCCATATGATTTAAATAACCAGGTTATGCACTGCAATGCAGTTAGTGTATAATAGACCCTGGAATAAACTGTATAAAAAATAATCTTCTTTTTTTTTCTGACATAAAGATCTTTAAAAAGGGGCATTAGATAAAATTTTTTTTTAAAACTATTTTTATAGATCGTATGCATGGAAATGTAGCTTTGGAAACAATAAGGCAGCAACAACAAGCCAGGTTACAGCAATGGAATGAACATAATGCCTATCTCAGTCAAGGCACTATTCCATATCAACACCATCACCATCCTCATCTACCACATCTTCCTCAGCAACCAATTGGATTACATCAACAGCAGCAAGTTAGGGCAAACTGGAAACTTGCCAGTAATACAGAAGATGAAACAGAGGCAACATATTCAAGGTATTTGTTTACTGAGTCATCAGAGCTTGTGTAAAATTGAGCAGTGGGCACCTATCTGTAACACTGTGATCAAGTGCAAGGCACTTAAAGGTATTGCTTTTTGCTGCTGTTATTATGAAGGTTAAAATAGTTGGCAGGCTGACTTACAACTATGCTTTTATTATGTGTTATGCTTTATTCTGTTAGTATATTGGGTAGTAAAGCTGTAGTGGAAAAATATTTTTATGGAGCTTTTCAGGGCTATATTTATGGAATAAGAAATGGATAGAGAATAACAACCTTGTGTTTTTATGAAAAACGTGTCTGAGTGTAGTTAAGGCCTATTTAAGTTGTAAATTCTTCAATTTGAAGTAGCAGTCTGAGATTTGTGTGCTAAAAAAAACCAAAACAGCCCCTCCCTAAACACTGCTCCCAGTTGAAACCTAAATTTCTTCCTTTTCAAAAAGCCTTTGCTTTTAAAAGCAGATTTGAAGAAAAAAAGCTTGTATTTGAGATGGAACTTTAGGGGGCAAGAAAGGAAGCTGTTGAGCATCAACAGAAAAATGGTTCCAGTGGTCATCAACTTTAATCATGTATATTGTAAAGGCTGGATTTTTAAATTGCCTCTATTTACTGTCATCTCCCACTATGCTTTCTTTTCCATCTGGTTTGTTATAGACATGGTAAAGCATCTAAATGCCCTCCTAGCTGACTCTTTGAAGTGCTGAATTGAATTGACCTTTTGAAAAAGTTTAGAAGTATATTGTGCAAGTGAGGGGAGTCCCTGATTGTTCAGGCTTTTGCCTTGAAAGGGGTTAAAATTTTCTTTAACTATGTGAACTTTTTACTTTGTGTAGTAAAGCAGGAAATCCTTACCTTTAGTTGTCTCTTAAGAGATAACAAAAAATTGATTCTTCTGACTGGAAAGGAAATCTCAAGAGTTATTAAAACTTTGAGATGATTCAGGTGGGTATTTCATTCAGTTAATCCTCTTGTGCCTAATTTCTGATTGCTCAGTCACATCCTTTGAAGTTAGGGTCAGTAAGTGCAAAGATGAGAATATTTAAATTCAGCATTTTGTTCTCTGAGTTTTCTGCACCTCAAAAAGAGCGAGATTTCAGCAAAACTTTTTTTTCTCTTTCTTTCTCTTTCCTTGCTGCATCTCTTGTGTCCGTGCAGGTTCCAGGACTTGCTGCGGGAGCTGTCGCACCGCGATCCCAGCGAGAGCCGGGACGGGGCCGAGATGCCGCCCCCCCAGTCCAGACTGTTGCAATACAGACAAGTCCAGCCCCGGAGCCCACCAGCACTCCCTTCTCCTTCCTGCAACTCCAACCACAGCGCTCACTTCCCCAACTTCACTGAGAACAGCAGAGACATTGAACTGCCCACTAACCCAGCATTTCAGCAGCATTTACCCCAAATGTACAACCCCCCTTTCTCAATGCCATCCGAACACATAACCCCGTCTCCCTTGAAATACCTGCAACCTGATGGGTCCTGGACTTACGCTAACCTACAGCAGAATCACCTCCTGGGGCAGGGCTTTCACTATGGAATACCTCCACTGCCCCACAGGTCGCAGCAAAGCCCTTTTATACAAATCCAGAATCATCAGCACGCAGTCGGTCAGGAGCCATTTCATCCACTCGCATCTCGAGCAGTTTCTGCTTCTTCGCTCCACAGCCTAGAAGAGGTGGGTGTTCTGTCTGCTCTGCACTTGTCCTGTCGTTTTCATATCAAATTTTGTTGTGAAGTGGTCATGAATGCAAAACACCTCACGCATTAAAAGCTCACAGTGGGAGTTTCTGTGAGGTGGAATCGTTCTCTGTCTTTGCTGCTCACCCTGAGCAGATCTGTGGTTCCTGTCACTACAGGTGTAACATTTTCTCTGCTAAATAGAAAGCCTTGGCTTTTGGAGTGTTGCTCTGAGTTTTGGTGCAGTCATTGGTCTGGGTTTGCATGTCATTTATCTGCAGTGAAAATGAGGCACAGCCCAGGTGGAAGCTCTGGACAGTCAGCTGGAATGAGCCAGTTGCTCAGCGTTGAGCTGTGAGTGTGCTTGAGTTACTTCTCATAGGAGACCAGAGCTGTACACTTGTTCCAACACAGTCCAAAACCTGATTGCACAATCCCAGCCTGCCTGAATTAATCTGCTACAAAGCCATCTGTGTATTTTGGGGGCTGTGTGTTGGAAATCAGAGACATCCAGCTGTGCTCCCTGAGGCTGCTCCAGCACACACCCTGCCACACACAGCTGGCTCTGTCCCTCTCCATCTTCTCCTGTCCTTTGGCTCTTAAGGGGCTGTGCTGTGAGATGCAGACTGTGCCAGCACACACAGCCAGGACAGGTCATGTTTTGAGCAGGAGGTTTTTCATCCCTGTTGGAATCTGAGGTGCTAAGGAGTGTGTGAAGTGCAAACACGGAGTATCCTGAAGCCAGGTTGCATTCCAGGAATGTGAGAATTAATATTCTCCCTGACTGCATGTAATCCAATATTTGTACATAAGTGGCTTGTTCTGTGATGCATTTCTGTTAAGGTTTTTACAGGAGCTGGGGAGGAGCCTTGCTCATCGCTGTCTCACACAATATATATTTAATTTGTCTTTCAACTTCTGAAAACAGAAAATATTTAGTTTATGAGCCTGGGAAAAATAACCAAAATCGAATTCCAGTGCATTTTACAAATTTCTGTCTTACACAGAACCAGAGAGGTTAATGGAGTCCTCAGGCCCAGCCAGAGCTCTAGTGAGGTTTGGGTTTATAGACATTTAGAAATTTGATGTCTCAGTCCATTAAGTCATACCACCCTGTATAGAATCTAATACTTTGTGACAACAGTTAATGCTGTCAGTACAGCAGGACGTAGGAACAATGGCTTTTCAGCAGTAATAAACCAATAAATATTCCTATAAAGCTTGTGACAGCTCCTGCTATCTGAAGACAAATAGAGTGAGCCTTTATGTAATTAGTGCAAATTCGGTTTAGTTCTTATTTTTTCTTCTTTCAAAATATGTGACAGAAATGCCAAATGCAAAAAAGACAGAGACTTGCTTATAAACTTTCTGAAACTGCTGCTCCAGCTGGTAGGTGGTAGGACTGAATGCACAAAGAAATCAAAATGGGGTTTTAGGTGTGTTTTTAACAGACATCCCTCAGACAAGACACTTGTTCAGAGCAGATTTCTTGATTTTTGGTATCCTTACTAAACTGTTTGCTCAATCACTATTTATAAAGCTGTTAATTGACTTGATACTTGAAAGCTTTTGCATGTGTTTAGTCAAACCAGATCTGAACTGCACATCAAAGGGAATACTGGAGTTATTCTGTCTGGTTCTGTACTTGCAAGTGTCCAGAACTTTGATAAATTCCTGATTGCTTTCCAAAATAGCCCTTTTAAACTCAATGAATGTATACTTTCTGGGTTGATTTGGGTAGTATTTTATGAAATTTGTTGGTATGTTTTTGTTGTTGAAGAATTTCCTTAGGGGAGTGGATTGTCAGGATATCCAGGTGTTGATCCCTTGATTGTGGCAACTGAAATAAGATATAACAATTTCCTTTCATGTACTATTCTCCCTATTTTTTGTAGATGATATAATAACAGTAGTTGGACTCTGCAAGCAAGTTATTTGATGTTTGTTGAGCTAATTTCCTGTGGCATTTCATTAGCTTGGGTTTTTTTTCCCTTTACCAAATCTAGATTTACCTGCATGACTTTTCTGTTATTGCTGCTCTTGTTAGTGCAGATGGGAGTAAATACTGTATTTACTATTAAAAATAAACTGTAATACAACAGGCTTGCTTTGAATCTTGAGAAAGCTTAGAGGGCCCTTATATCTGAACTCTTGAAGCCCACAGGTTAATTAATGGAGCTCCTGCCGTTTTCATCTACATGATCTACAGGGTTTATGGAAGCAAATAATTTCTGTGCTTTCAGATAAAATTCTCTGCATTATTTCTCCTGAGAGCACTTGCTTCTCCAGAGCATTTGTTTTGTATGTACAAAATCCAGTGTACAAATGTATCCTGCTTACCCAGATCCTGGTGTACAAGTCATTATCCTTTGGAAAAGGAAATGCCATTTTTTTTTCCTGGCTGCATTGTGAGAACATTTTTTTCTTGCTCTTGTGTGTTTCTGTGCTTCCTTTGCTTCGTCTGTAGATGCTGGGTGTCTTCCTCCTCACCGTGTGATCCAACGCCCACGTAGGAGTGTGCAGTGTGAGATGTAAAGGTTGATAAGAATTAAGAAATCTCAGTTGATGTTCCTTGTACTTCCTTTAAAATTCTCTATTTTGTGTGATCAAAATACTGCAGTGTACAACATATAACTTGAAATGTATTCGGGGTTTTTTGGTAAATGCAAAGAAGTGGGGTTTTTTTTGGTAAGACTTTTCAGGGAAAATATTGAATGGGGAAATGGTATTTGATACATGCAGTTGAATCAAAAGAGCAAAAGGCTATTTTATGATTTGGGTTTTTTTTGTTCACAGTATGAACCAAGAGGACCAGGCAGGCCGTTGTACCAAAGAAGAATTTCCTCTAGTTCAGTCCAGGCTTGTTCTGAAGAATTAAGCACTCCTCAAGACAGTCTTGGTCAGTGTAAAGAGCTTCAGGACCACAGTAACCAGTCATCCTTCAACTACTCCTCCCCTGAGCTGTGGGTGAACTCCTCCTCCTCTGCCCCCTACCCAAACATTCCATGCAATGGAGCCAGCAGAGCTGTTCCACCCCGGGAGCTGCTAGGTGGGTACAGCTGCAGCTGCTGCTTTCCCTAAACCAAGTTCAGCCAAGATTTTTGAAGTATTTGTTGTTTCAGTTGTTATAGGCTTGCTTGGAATAATCCCATTTCTTGTTAATATCCTGCTCTTCAGCTAAAAAAGCAATGCTGCTTCTTAGTCCTCTCCTAAAGCTCCACTAAGCCCAGGAAGTCTCTTACTGTGGCTTCAAGTGCAGCTGAATTTGTGCTGGAGGGAGCTGAGGTGACTGGTGGGATTTATTTGCAAGACAGATTATTTGTTTGCAGGATCAGTGGTATTTTGTGTTGGTATTACAGTCTGAGGGAGCAACACACAAACTGAATTAGTGCTCTCAGCATTTCTCTAGTAAATTCTGGTACTTCATCAAAGGAGTGACGAGTTTAAATTCTCTCTCACCGTGGAAGAATCTCAGTGGAATGTGGCTTCCCTGGTGGTAGCAGCAGTGCTGATTGATTGAGCAGACAGAAACTAAATTAACTTTTCAGAGATGAAAAAAAGCTGCAAGGAGAGAGCTGAAACAGTGCAACTATTCTTCTATTTTCCTTATTTCTTGTGTTTATGAAAAACAAAATTACCAGGATGGTACAGTTTCTTCCCTGTGATTTTACTTTAAGAATCTCAAGTGGTAATTTAAAAACAAAATTAATAAAAAATGCAAACAGTATTCCAGTGTGGGTATTAAAACCACTTAATAATGTGAAAAAATATTTATAAGCTGGTTTTATTGGCCTTAAAAGATTTAATTGCTTTTCACCAAACTTTATAAACGTAAAACATCTTGTAATTTCATAGTAATTCTGAAGTAGGAACATGCAGTGTAGAATGAATGAGAAAAGCTCTTTATATCAGCCAGCAACAGCACTCAAGAATTAAATTTCTAATGTGCCTTTTAATTTCCAAAATGTGAAAATGTTATTTTGCAAACCCATATTTATGGCAGCATCTTTCATGCTAAGTTCAAAGCTCCAAGCTCAGGGCACCTCCTTCAATCTATTTCTATTTTTACTGAAAATCAAGGAGCTGAATGCACAGTATTATGTGGCATTCATCACTGAATTGCTCACACTGAGTTGCTCTCCAAACTCTGTGGTTATCTAAGAGGAGGAACTATCTCAGGAACTCTGGCACATTTATGCTGGGATCAGCCAGTTCCACATTTCTTTGATTTAATAAAAAGCTTGAGAACCTGTTGGTGAATAAAGTCCTCAGAGGACAGATGTGTATGTAAAAAGTACCATATACACACATTTGCTGTCAACTACTAAATTCTAAGTGAAAATATCAAATTCTCACTGGTAACTGCATTTGCAATGAAATATTTTAATTGTAGTTAAGCATGGTTTCTGTTTTGTCAATAAATGTGTAAGAAACAGAGCCCTGTACCTAATGGCTCATGCAAACACATCTCCATTTTATGGCTGCTGGGGCTTTCCACATTTACAGCTCACTGCCTGTGATCATATTTACAGCCCAAATGTGTTTTATAGAGCTAAGGGTTAATGGCCAGTCACTGCACTGTTCTCGTTACTGTTGGTTTTTATCCATGAAGTGAAACCCCGTGAGAATGTGATGCTGTGAAAGTCCTGAGCCTGCCTTTGCTGCCTGGGAGGAGTGACCCTGACTGCAGACTGTTCAAGGGCTGATCCCTCCTGCACATCAGGAGTGGCTGTGGCACAGTGTTGGGTTGGATCAGGAGGGATTTATGGAGCACAGGAGAGCTGCTGTCAATTGCTCAGGGTTGTTCCATGCAGGCACTTCCCAGAATTGCAGTTTGAGGGTTTGATATGCATTACTTTTTCTGTTGATGGAGAGAAAATGATTTAAGTTCTTATTCAAGATGTGTATTTCATATTTTTCCTTCTGTTAGGCACCTCTACCACACACAGCTTTCACCTCTGGCCCTGCTTGTCATTACTTGTCTTCTCTTAAGTGCTATGGTTATTTTGGGAGGTTTTTTGCTCGTGTTCTGGGTTTGTTTTTTGTTGAATCATAGCAACCCTAGCAAAATTGCTTGGCTTGTGTTCTTTCCATATCCATTCTTCTATGGGTTGGTTTTGGGTTTGGTTTTTTTGTTGTTTTTTTTTTTTCTTTGAGTGCTCTATAAAAAGCAGATGCCTGTGTGTGACCCTTCCAGTGAGAAACTTTACTTTGTGTTTTTCTGGTTTTGCACTCATTTGGTGGTACATTTTTGTACATTTGTACACTTTAAAAATAACATTATATGATCAAAGACTGAAGTAATTACAGAATATATCTGTTGCCCAGTTCCTGGACTGTTGCAGATAGAACATGGAGCTGCGTTTCAGTGTAGTGTCTCTCTAGCTGTGCAAGACAGCAGAATTCTCCAGACAAAAGTAAGGGACCTCATTAGGATTCAGGAAATTCATTTGAAAGCAGTTTTATACCTATGGTTTAAAGCACCATTTTTTCTGATAGTTACAGGAGTTGTTAAATGTGGAGCAAGAACATATCAATTAGCAGGAATGCATTCAGCCTGAAATACCAATAATTAGTTGGTTGGCATTCAGGACTCTGAATTGCTGTTGGAGAATGAATTATATATGGTGCTGTAAATTTTAATTTTAGCCTATTAAGCTGTAAAGCAAGAAGAATGAAATACCCTTTATGCTGTCTCAGTGGATAAAGTGCTTAAATTAGAGTAGATCCCATTCAGATGCAGCTTCCCTTCAGTGCACGCGGAGAATGCGCTGTGCGGAATTGCAGCTTTGGGGTTTCAGCTGCAGGGAGCAGACACAGGGAGCATGGGCTGGGGAATGTCAGTCTTGTGCTGCTGCTGAATGATCCAGGAGTGGGGAATGAGGTTAGATCACTTCAAGGCCAGGTTGGATGGGGTTGGAGCAGGCTGGTCTGGTGGAAGGTGTCTCTGCCCGTGGCAGGGGATGGAGCAGGATGAGCTTTAAGATCCCTTCCAACCCAAGCCATCCTGGGATTGTGTCATTCTGTGAACTCCATTTTCAGAGTGACTAAACACAGCAGATGGGTGCTGTGGGAGGAGGTTACCAGAGGGGTGGTGGCAGCTCTGCCTTTGGGCTTGCTGCAGGTGGATTGGCTGAGTCAGAGCCATGCTTTTGCTCCAACTCTGCTTTCTCCTTCGCAGCTCCACCGAAGGCTGCCAAGCCACCGGAGGAACACCTGAAGGCTGAGAACATCCAGCTCTCCAACTCCTTCAACTACAACGTGCTCCAGCACCTGGGCCAGTTCCCCCCTCTGATGCCCAACAAGCAGCTGGTGGAGTCCAACAGCAGCAGCCCCCAGCCCGCGGGCGGCACCAAACCCGTCATGTCCTACGCCAGCGCTCTGCGGGCTCCCCCCAAGCCCAAACCTCCTCCTGAGCAGACAAAAAAGAACAGCGACCCCCTGTCCTTGTTTCAGGAACTTAGCCTAGGTAGTTCATCAGGTAGCAATGGCTTTTACTCCTATTTTAAATAATCAGATTATTTTTTTTAGAGAGAATTTAATTTTTATTTGTGTCGGTAGATCTAAGATAGTTGGGGCTTCACCTGTAGTTGCAAATATTCCCTTTGTTTATATTGGTAAATATATCCTCACTTAATTGCTTTGCTGCTAGACTTGCAACTAATTTTTTTTTTTTTTTAATTATATTCCATTGTTTTGCATTTTTTGATGTGGGTCGGGTTTTTGGAAGCTTTTCTGTAGGAAGACACACACGTGTTATTTTTTAATTTGTGTAATGTTAATGATATGTTGCATTAAACTAGCAGCTGAGAGATTACCTGTACACTTGAAAAAAAAAAGGAAAAAAAAAGGAAAAAGAAAAAAAAGGAAAAAAAAAGTTTGTCTAAATTGTATTTAAGAAGATTGTAAGTAGCATTTACATTTATTCAATAACATTAGCATACTATGCTGGGTTTCTGTACCAGAAATGGCCAGTTAATGTAAAAATGTATGTTATTTCTGCTTAAATTCATTTAATTTTTTTTTTTTTAATAAAGATGCAGCATCTTCTAAATAATTTCAGTTTTATCAGCTTTTTTGTGAAGGGATGCTGCATTCTCAGACTTTTATAGTTTTAGATTCTGTATGATGTGGTATTGTATTTTCCATCCACTGTAGGGTAAAGTAAAGGCATTCTTTGCAGACACCTATGCCATTGTTTGGAAACATTCAGATAAAAGTATTGGTATACTTTAAAAAATAATAAAAAAAATCGAAAAAAGAAGAAAAAAAATTAACAAAAAACCCAAAAAAACTCTACATTTTATTTTTGGACAAGCTAATAATATAAGCTTGTTTGAAAAGTTAATTTGATAGGTTTTTTAAATGAATCATGAAGCTGAAAATAAATTTTTAGGTATGTTGGTGCTTAGTAGATTTAATAACTATTTTAAAAAAATGCGTGAATTTAGTAAAATACTTTTTTTGTTTGTTTGTTTAATTTCTTTTCCACTATGCATGTGTAAATGTTTGTAATCTGGCTTTTTCCTCCCCTCTTCTCCAGTGGTATAAAGAATTGTGCCGCTTTAATTTTTTTTTTTTTTTTTTTTTCCGGTAAAACTTTTGGTACATTATTTGATGTTTACATTAAAATGTGACATTATACAAGGAAATTCAGATATTTTGCTAACTGTTTTGTTTGAGGAACATCATTAAAGAAGAGATTTAATGTTTGTCAAAGCTGTATCCAAATTAATCTAAATCTTCTGGGGATCAGAGTGGTTTCCAGGTTATTTATCTCTATGAACCTGGCCCTTAAGGAATCCAGTCTGAAAAATTAATTATGGGATATTTAAAAAAAAAAAATTAAAGAAACAAATGTGAATGAAAATTCAGAAGATAAAAACTTTGTGGATAAAGATTTCTGGGTTTTGCACACTGTCCCTGCTTTGTGGCTGGGGAGCTCCAGAGGGGGGTTGTAGAGTTTCTCCTTTATTTTTCCTTAATCCTCCTTTTACACTTGAAATAACTTTAAATCTGGGAACTGGTTTACAGGGATGAGCTGGGTGTAGTTCAGAATTCCTCCATTATTACCTGCAAAAATTGAAACTTTAGAGCTGTGAGGGGGCAATTTCAGATTTTTACAGCTGTCCTTGGGACACCTTACTGGGGAGCAGTGACTGCTCTGTTCAATCAGATTTTTGCTCTAGTTACAATCAATTAGGTTCATTTTTTTTTTTTTTTTTGCATTTGACTTCATGTGTTAAAACAAGGGTCATTGTGCAATGGGATTGATTTTAACTCAGTACACTGCAGAGATTTGCATATGAATTTTTTATTATAAATTTTTGCTGGGTTATGATTCAGAAACTTATCTGAATACCTTCTTCCTTCTTTTTGCTGTAAAGCAAAGCTCATGTAACTCCTTAATTTATTTCCTAATGTTATACCAAACAAACAATGCTGGGAGGGGACAGCCCCTGCCAAGTACTGCTCAGCACTTCAGCACAGGCAACCCAAAAATGAGGAGAGGCCAAATTCTGCAACCTTGAATCAAGCAAAGCTGCTGTGAAATGGGTTTTTGCCAAGCTGCTGGCTGCAGGAATTCACTGGCAGAGCTGAGGTGGGGATCCAGTGGAGGGAGGAGCAGGACTGGCAGAGCAGAGATGGGATCCAAAGCACTTCACATCCCCAGGTCAGCATTTTGTAATTTCAGGGGTTTCAAAGTCACTCAGTTCTATGGAGCAGCCTTTTGATTCTGTTCACCATTTAATATTGAATATTAAACTAATAAACATCACTTGTTAATTTACTGCTATCTGTGGATCAGTTAAGGGGGAGACGGTCGCATTTCACCACATTTCATTCTGTTTTACACTGAAAATATTACAGATAAAATCCCATTTTCTCTCTGACTTAGAATTTCAGTTCTTTAACTTTCTGTGAAAGCCCCAGCTGGTTTTGGTGCTAAATTTTCATAAGTGCTCTCACACAGGAATTTGAGGATGGTATATGATAAGAGATGATCTGACTTAACAGCTTTGGCATGAATAATTTGAATTTCTTAGAGTTATTTTTTTTCCCAAAAGATTATATTTTTTTGAAATATATTGTCTTGCCCATTGTGTGTCATGTGTACAGCCCTGAGTGAGATCTTTGGAGCAAATTATCCAATTTTTATTGAACTCATGTTTAGAAAACCCCAAAACTGTATTTTCAGCTTTCCTAAGCCTTCAATCAAGCTCTTATTAAAATGAAATTAAGCCTTACAGATGGCTCCAGTGGGCACTGTTCAGGCTGCACTGTAAATATGGACCTGTTGTAATTACAGGGAAAATTCAGAATTGAATTTGTGTAAATTATCTCAGTTTGGGGAAAATGAGTGGAGGCTGGGGCATATGCACCAACTGGGTATTTGGCTCCTTCACTCTTTTTATGCTTCAGTTAGTGCCAAATCCCATGCTCCTTGTCCAGGAATAAACTCCCCACTGTTGTCTGTGGAAAATTTAAATGATAGTTCTAAATTTAATAAGCTTGTATTTGATATCAAGAATAATTTCTGATTTTATTTTCTTTAATTCCAGTTTTTGATGAGAAAGATCTGGATGCCTCATGGGAAGTTGTCAGTGTGGTGAGAAGAACTAATGAAGAAGGGAAAGATTTAAAAAAATAATTTGTATTCTAAGAAAATTTTTTTTTTTTTTACAATTCAATTGGAGCCTCCACCCTTTAAAAAGCCACTTAGTGAGTGCAGCTGGCAGGTTTTTCTGTGTGCAGTTGAGGGCTGAATTCTCACAGAGCTCTGAGCTCTCCACTTGGGGCAGGAGCAGCCGCAGGTGAAGCTGCTCTGCCACGAGCTCAGCCTGACCTGGAGCTGGGTTCTGAGGTTCCTCTCACACCTGCTGCTGCTGCAGGAGCTGCCCTGCTGTCCTGGCCCGCCTGGGTTATGCTGTGGGACATGGCTGTGCTTGTCCCCAGCCTGGATTGCTCCTGGCCCTGTCCTGAGGGTCCTGGCAGGCTCAGGCAGAGCATTTGTGGCATGTCCCTGTCTCTCTCTGTTAGTGCTCCAGCTGCTGGGGTCCCTCCACGGTGTGCTGCTGTCCTCTGGAGCACCCTGCAGTGTCCCCAGGAGGGTTTCAGTGTGTCTCAGGTGTCCCAGCAGTGCCAGGCTCCTCAGAGTGGGGGTAGGGACAATTCCCCTCCATCCCCCTTTGTGCTCACATGGCAGCTTTCAGTGTTCCCACAATTCATAAATTGCTGTTTTGCATGAAGCTGGCAGGTTAGAACCAAGGCCCCTGCATCCATATTTTCTCCTGGAGGTTCTAATTGAATCCAGTTTGTCCTGGATTTTTAATTGTGTGGGCTGTGGTGTTGCTGGCCCTTTGCAGGATGTGAGTCCTGCCACTGACTGCGAAGCCTGTGAGTGCCATTCCCTACTTTGATTAATTAATGTTTTGTTCCCAGATTTGTCAAGTTCAGCTGGTTTTTTTGCAGAGATTGTGCTCTATAAGCAATTCTTTTGCTATGTATGTAGTACTTCAGTGCTATAAGTAGCACCAAGAGCAGTCTTTGACCACTCCAAATTTTCTTTTTAGACTGAGCTCAGGCATATCAGAACCTGCACATTTCCAGGGCAGTGAGCCCACGATGCTTCATGCTCTGCCCATATCATCCTTCAACTCATTTGTTTTGTTAGTTTTTAAAGGTTCTAGTTTTCCTAGAAAAACTGCAGACAATTAACTTGTCAAGACAGATGGTGATGATCTATGGTGCCTATAAAAATTTGCACATCGTATTCCTTGACATGAAATATGGGCTATTTCTGTTGGTGTAGCAATACTTGAGCCAGTCTCTTTTTGCTGGCTATGTCAGGGAGCAAGGGCTGAATCCTTCTGAATTTGTTTTTTTCTTCCATTCAAGAGAAGTAAAAGGATTTGCAGCAGCAGCAATGGAAATGTCAGTTCGGTGTGGGGGATTTTTGGCAACTTCAGCTGAGAAATGTTGAGGAGTTTTTACCTCATTAAGGATTAATAGATGCTTCTGACAAATTACAGAACGCTCAGTGATATGAATTATCCAAGACTGGTTAAAAGATGTTGTCAGTCCCTTTTCCAGAAGACTTGGCTTCCTGCTGGAGGGTGAATACCTCAACAAGACCAGCTGTAAAACCACTGAGGTGCTCCCAGTGAGACTGGTGATACTGGGAGTGAACTGAGCCAGAGCCTGGGGTGCAGCCTTGCCAAACAGAATTGTGCTGCTTGTTCTGTTACATAGAAAATAGTCCAGAAATCTGAGTTTGTTCCCTTCTCTGCATATCTTTGAAGAGAGCAGCACAGCAGCTCAGTGTCTGCTGCAGAGTGGGCATGTGTGACATCTGCATGCCTTGGAATTTATGTTCAATAGCTTCAGTGGAGCCCGAGCATCGATCAAGTGTGACAAAGCAATGACAATCTCATCCTCTACTTCAGTCAAAACAAAGTTGTGACGCTCTTTTCTTGTCCCTTGGTGGCAATGGGAAGGGGAAATAATTGGAATGGATGCTTTTAGAGCAGGTCCCACTGCTGTGTGTGTTTTATGGTACAGAGCAGCCTAATACTCCTGTAGTTAAGTTCTAAAGTAATGCAGTGTTCCAAGGGGCACTGTCCCACTGTGGACAGTGGAAACTCATTTTAAATGAAATTTAGGCTGAGGTTTATTCTCTAACAGTTTCTGTCTGTGCTCAGGTTCCTGGCAGGTGACTGCCCAGCTGGAGCTCTGGATGGAGCCCAGGGACTCCGTGTGAATCCCCAGGGCCCTCCCCAGAGCTGGCAGAGATAAAACTTCTCCTGACTGCTGTATCAGGAGTGTTCCTCAAGAGCTGTCAGGCCCAGGTGAGCAAGTGTCCCTCTGCAGCAGGGCCGGGGATCTCTTCGTAGGGGGGAAAATTCCCAGATCCTTGGGACTTCTGGAAATCATTTCCACTGCTGTCAGAGTGAGGAGAAAAAGGTGATGGCCACAAGGAAGTCACAGAGTGGAAAGGGATCACTGAAAAAACAAAGTAAACTACTAAATACCTGTGTCCATGTAAACCATGTCAGGGTGATCAAACACCTGAGCATCCTGCACGTGCTGGCTCTTCCCAGGTTTGGAGAAATAGGGGTGTGTGCCAGAATTTCTGGGTGAAATCCTCTCTCATGCACCCCTTTGTGCTGCCTTGTGTGCTGAGCTCCTCTCCCCCCTGCCTGCAGAGCCTCGTTGCAGATGAAGGGTGTTCAAGAGCTCAGCTCCCTGCTAAACAGGCACTTTTCTTCTTCAGGGTTGCTTGTCTGACACCTTTTCTGCACATTAAATTCACACAGCACAGCATTTAAAAACAAGGGAAGCAGATTCTCTCCACGCCTCACAGCAAATCTTACATAAACAAAAACCTTCCCATCTTCTGTTGCGTTGCCTGTGATTTAACACTTGGGCTTTGGCAGACTGGAGCTGCCCAAATCCCAGCACTGTGCCTTGGGCAGTGCCCTGGGCCACCTCTCTGGCTGCCTGAGGAGGGACAGGCACTGGTATTGGATTAGGAGTGGCAGATGCACAAGTGCTGAAGGTCTGGTAGTGGCAGGAGCAACGCTCAGGATTTCATGGGGCTGGTTCCTTGTTCTGCTGTGATTGGCCTCTCCCTGGTTCTCTGGCTGTGTCCCAAACCCAGCAGTGCTCCTGTTGGCTGTGTAGCAGCCAGGTTCTCATCCCTGTTTGGCTCTGGTGACTCCCTGCTGCTGCTGGGGACATTTCCTTCACATTTTCATGGTACATTCCTGAGGTTCTGGTGGCTCTTCCCTGCTGTTTGCTCAGCTGAGAGAATGAAAACTGAAACTGGTTACAGCTCCCCCGTCCAACATTATATTCCTTTTCCTTTATGAAGGCCAATTACTTTTATTAACTCTCTTAAAACACATTATCAGCTCTGTGGCAGAACAAACCTGCTGCAGGAGCAGAGCCCTTCCCACCACGAATACCAATGACCCATTTAATGGATGGGTCCCTCTTCAGCAGTTCTTAATATCTGGAAGAAGAAAATGAAGCTATCCACGTGCTTCTCAGTCTGACAGGGACCACACAGAGCAGGGAATGATCACAAAGCCTCAGCCTGGAGCAGAAAGAGAATAAAACTCGGTGAGTCTTAAGGGTTTTAGGAGGCATCTGGCTGAGCTGCCTCAGCTCTGGCTGTGGGTGTAGGATCTCAATGCCATGAGCTGTTTGTTTTCTCTGCCTCGTGAGTAAAGTGATCCCAGAGAGGCTGTAAAACCTTGGATCCAGGCCAAAGCCCAGCACTCACCAGGAAACTTTCCACTGCCCTCACTGGGGCTTGGATGGAGAGGATCAGGGGTGTGCAGGAGATGGGTGAGACCTTCCAGGATGTGTTTATCTGAAGTCTGCACATCTTGCTCTTGAATATCAAGAAGGGGAATGAGCAGCATCTTGGCTGGACAAAAAGTTGGCCCATCAGGGTAAGAACCCACCTAGAAATTACTTCCTCCCAGTGGAGGTATTGAAAGAGAGGGATGGCACTTCAGGAAAGGTGTGGATGGGTGAAGGTGTTCCCAGGGACACAGGATGTGCCTCTGCTCTGTGTGGGGTGATGAACTCAGGCCCCTGTCCCCAAACCTTGCTTATCTCAACCCATGGCATGTCTGAGGTGATGATGATGATGGCTGAGCTGGGAACACTGTTGTTCCTGCCAGCTGCTCTGCTTGGATTAATCTTTGCTGTGTAGGTTTGGATGTCCCAGCCACCCCAGCAGTCACTGACTGCTTTCCTTTCTGTTATTGCATGTCAAGGTTCTCCCTAGAAACTAGCCTCTGTTTTCCTGAACAATGAAAATGCAAATTCAGGAAGTCAGCTCTGTACCCAAAAATAAGGTTTCAAAACCATTTAGCATTTCAGAGTGGTTCTGTGACAACGTGAAGAACTTGCAGTTGTCTCTCATGATGAGAGACAGGCAGAGCTCCTCAGCTCACACTCAGATCTGAGCACCAATGAGTGCTTTATCCCAAAACTTTATAATATATGTGTTATTTGTAGTGCTTTTCAACTTCAAAGAGCTTGGAAAACATTAATGCAGCTTCACAAAAGGCTTCTGTTCTCGCTGCCACTCTGCTGATGGGGAAAATGGGGATGAGCCTGAGTCTGGCTGGGGCTGAGCCCACCCCTAGAATGGGGCAGCCCCATTGCTGGGGAATTTCTCCAAATGTTTGAGCATGCCATGATTTCAGACCTGTTCAAATTGACCAGAGATTTTTCTAATAGGAATTCTGATTTTCTTTAGGATTGTGGACAGCTAAACACAGAGGGAAGAGCACTTTGGTTTTCCTTTCTCCTGATTTTTAAATTACTGGGTGAGAAGAGTACACTGTATGCCAAGTAGTTTTTCCTGCTTGGGGGGAAAATGCTGAACAGATTCTGAAGATTGAACTGCAAAAAGAAAGAGATAATAAAGGAGAAATACCCCACCTCTTGGTGCTGGGGGACTGTGAGGGTGAAAAGGGCTTGGCTGGAGGGGCTGGGTGAGCATGTGGGGCTGGGGGACCCCAGTGCTGCTGATGGTTGGATTGGGGGACCCCAAAGTGCTTCCAAAATGCTTCAGGCAGCTGTGGCAGAGCCCTGCAGGCTCTCAGCAGCAAAGCAGTGCCTGCAGCATCCCCCAGCACTGCTGGGCTCTGTGATCCTGCAGCAGCAGCACCACCAGGGTGTTCTCAGGGCTGCCTCTCCCAGCTCTTCCAGGCAGGATCCTTCCCCTCTCAGCAGCTCTTTGGAGGGTTTTTGCTGAGCTGCAGCTTTGTGTACATGTGCAGTGAGCAGAGCAGGGTGCTCTTACAAAGCCCACTCACAAACAAGTGAGAGCTTCATGCAGCAAACACCACCCAGCTCTGCTCTGCCATTGTGGACCTGGCAGAATCTGATGGGCCAAATGACTCATCCATCAAATAATTTCCCAGAAAATCATGCTACTGGAAGATTATGCTTTTTATTAAAGGAAAATATCACTCTCCATGTTTGGTACTTCTTGGCTTTGCCACTGAATTTTAAGCAAAACACAAGATTCTGTTTTGTGGGGTTTTATGATTGATTGAGAAGAATAGAACTGCAGGGTGTAAATTTGGAGAGGGGGTTTTATCCCAGTGCTACACAAAGTTCTGTTTTGTTTTTTATCAAATGTTAACATTTTAATAGAAAAGCATAAGGATCTCCAACTTACCCTGGGAAAACAAGCTAACCCTTCTGAGGGAAGAAGTGTGGCATAAATGGGGACATTGACTCCCCAGAGTGTCTCTCTGACCAAGTAAGGTATAAAAGCCTGATATCCCTCATGGATCTATGCCCAACTACACCAAACCTCTTCATAACAAAGCTGTCTCCTCTGTGGCCTGAGCTGTCTCAGACACATTTCCCCTCAACTGCATCAGTATAGGGCAGCCCCAAATTGGCACAGAACAGTGCCATTCACACACACCCATGATGGTGTTGAGTGGTCTTTCTGCTTTCTTAAAAAAGAAAAAGAAACAAATAATCAAAAAAGAGAGAAAAAAGAAAGGAAAAAAAAAGAGAGGAAAAGAAAAAGAAAGCAACAATTGCAATCGAACATGCCTTGGTTCAGTAATGACTCACTTGATGGAGAACACATTGTGTAGTGAGACCAAGACATTTCAAAAAATGCAAATATTTTCAGAACACTTAGTGGATGTTTTTCCCGGGTGCAGGGGCCATCAGTGCTCGGGCTCTGCATCCATGCAGGTCTCCCAGGGGTTCTGGGGGAAGCGGGGCAGGGCGAGGAGCAGCAGGGCGATGCCGCACACGAAGAGCAGCACGAAGGAGGCGCAGGCACAGGCGAAGGACCACGAGTAGCTGTACTTGATCCAGGCTGTCTCCTTGCTGTCAATCATCCTCTTCACGGATTGTCTCATGACTTCAACAGAGATGATGATGCAGAGACCTGAAGGAAGATAGGAGCAGTGGGTTGAATAACCAGCTGTCAATTTTTCATCCTTAATTAACCGCCTCATCTGTTGTTTTGCATACAGGAGCTGCAGTGAGATTCACAGGTGAGTCACTGACTTCAGTGTTTGAAGGAAGCAGTGCTCAGAACTGCCAGCAGCTCTGCCATTACTGAGGTCAGCCACTGACTTGTTGTGTGTGATCTTTTAGGCAGGCTTGGATGGGGAATTCAAAGTGGAGGAGGAATAATTGCATTCCCTAGGGAGATTTTTCAGAGGTTGAGGAAGATTTTATGTTGAGGTGACAGTTTGCACCTCTGTCTTTCGCTCATTGTGGCATGTCAGAGTATTCCTGGCTCATGTACAAGTGCAGTCTTCGTGTGTTTGGGAGACAGTTGTGTATTTTGGGCCTGGATCAGCCATTTTGTTGGTTTGAAGCTCAGTAAATGAGATAGAATATTGTGTGTCCCTGGTTCAGACTGGGACCTGCAGTGAATATACTCGAAGGGAGTGAATACACTTTTAAAGGGGGTTGGAGAAAACACAGACCAGCTGCTGAACAGGATTTTCTCACACCACACAGAGACCTGTAGTCTGTGGCCAAGAAGAAAATGCTTTCAGGGCATTTTTAGAAGTATCTCTGTCCCCTTGGGATCTGTCTTAAGTTTCTCTGTGTTGTCTGTTGGTGACCCAAGTGCAGAAATGTGAGCAGCCCTGCTCATACCTGCGAAGGTGTAGAACATGGATGCTGGCCTCAGCAGATAATCCCTCTTCTTCCTGAAGGACAAGAGGACACAGATTGTCCCGATGATGGAAAAGCCAACGCTGAAGATGGCAATGGCTGCAGCTGAAATGCTGTATTCTGCCAAAGGGGAAAAAAAAAACCAACAAAAAAACCAAAAATGACACAGTGTGCACATTTTGAGCCTGCTGCCATCAGCTGTGGGGATGTTGCAGGAGCTCACTCTGAGAAATATGTGCATGTCTGATGCTGGAGCGAGGTGACTTTGGTGAATTATTTCCTTCAAGTGTAAACAGGGCAAGTATTTCCCATGTATCTTTTGAATGTGAAGGGTATAAAAGCAGAGCAGGAAGGGGAAAATGCTTTCTTTAAACCCCCTGAGATAGCCCAGGGCACCTTTGCTCATCATCTCCCCTGTATGGGGCTGCTGGAGCCGCTTTGGCTCTGCCATGGAAATGTTGTCAGAGCCTTGCTGGGCTCCACGCTCTCACCCCTTCCATCACCCCACTCTCTGCTCCTGGAGTAAATAGACAGCTCTCTGCTGCTTTTATTCCATGCTCTCTGCAGAGCCCTGGCCCCTGGATGGAGCTGGTGCTGTCCCAGAGCACAGAGAGCTGTGTGCTCTGTGGGCTCAGCACCTGAGCAGGTACAGCAGGCTGGGGGTGAACTGTTCTGCACAGCTCACTTTTATTCCTTTGCCTTTACAACAGGGATTTCCAGCTCTGTGAAAACCCAACTTCTTCAAGGCATGGGATTAAACCCTTCCCAAAAGTCCTGTTTTTTGTAAACCATGTTCTGGACACTTCCCCCAGCCCAGCACTGCTCAATGCCTGGGTGGAGGGGGAGAGTTGGTAATTGAGTAATTCAGGCCTTCATTTGCATGTTCTGTTCGTTTTCAGATTAGTTTAATATTTAACACATGTAGCCATGCATGAACATCACAGTGCCTGATGATATTTGCCTTTCAAGCCATTAAAAAAAAAATATCTCCCAGGCAAAATCATGAAGAATTTTTTTGCCTGCTACTAATTAGCTCCCATCCAAATGAGCTATTTCTGCAAAGGGGAACAGCAGATCACTCTTTGTTCTCCCTGCTTTTCATATCACTGTTTTATTATCATTTTCTAAATGTTTCTCTTTTCTCTATGCTGGAACTGCCTGAAAGTGTTTATTCCATTGTAAAATCTTTTGCTGTGTTTAAGATTTTCTTTTTGCCCCAAAGAAAAGTTCTTCCTTTTTTTTTTTAATTATTTTTTTCTGAAGAAGAAATTTTTCCTGATTTTGTTCTTCATTGCCTTGAAGGCACTGGGTGCATTTTGAAGATCAGGTGGCTGTATCAGATAGCAGATTAGTGAGCAAAAGCAGGTGACTCAGATACATGCTTTTCTCTCCAGTTAAAATTCCTGTTTTTCCTGTCTTTGGAAGCTACTGTTTTAGGGAACCTATCTTCAGGGTAGCAGAAGCAAAGCAGATTAATACATGTAATGTATCCAGTGGCTCACATTTTTCACAGTAAGTATGTTGTGTTGCAAACTCTGAAGGAGTATGTCCCCAAAGAGAGGATGAGAAAGAGAGAGGAGCATATTAGGGGAACACTCAAAATATTTGGACTTATTAAAAATGTGAAATTTGTCCATGAAAGACAATTCTGCTGTAAACACTGACAGTTCATGTCTTTGTAGGATTCCTGTTCCTTCCATTCATTGATTGCTCTATTTTTTACATGACTTTTATATAAAATCAATATGAAGCATAAAATTCTTAATGGTCTTCAGAGAGCCTCTGCACTTCTTTTCAGGGTCAAGAGTCTGCTTGGGGTATGATTTATTCATTTAGGTTTTATTAATATCTTCCCCTTCAATGGCAAAACCTGAGTGTCACTGATAGTGCCAATGTTGTAAAGTCATTTTTATGCTGGAAGGACTTTTTGCAATTTTCCTGGATATTGACATTGTTATATATTTGTGGGACAACTTATGTAAAATCATATTCATGGGTGTGATCACAATAAAAATAATCATCCCCAGGAAGCTGGGATTCGACCTTGTCCAGGGCATTTTCCACATTTTTCCCAACTGATGGTTCCTGTCAGAAATTCTGCTGCTTTCAGTGGGACCAGGACTGAACTGTCATTTTGGGGACCCCTTTCCATTAGATCTTGTGTGTCCATCACTTCATACAACATTAGGAAAATGTTCTTTTGGAATCATTCTTACCTTTCTGGGTGGTTACTTCAAATATCTCCGAGGTCTCTCCTGGAGTGAAGTGCTTGAAGTAGGAGCAATTGTGGTCTGAAAGAGAAAAGAAAATTCAATTTTGTGCTCTTGGAAGCCTCTGATAAAATGCAGTAAAACTGAATTAGCTTTTTTATTGATGTACCAAACTTGCAGTGGTTTTGAGGCTCCCTACCCTTGGTGACACTGAGGAACTGGAGTTGGATCTGATTTCCCTGGGAGATGAGGACACTGGACTCCAGCATGGACAAGGCTGAAGCCCCTCTGATGCCTTTTGTATCCCTTCAGAGCTGATTGCTCTCCTGTTTAAAATATGAATTACAGAGGATTTTTCTCATTCAGGTTTTCTCATCACAGGTTTCTGCCTCCCAGTGTTGCAGCATTTCCTGGGGATGGCACCTGCCATGCTCTCAGCTGAGCTGGCAGCTCCCTTCCCTCACCAACCCACCCACAGTGGCATCACCCCATGGGGTGTGGTGGCCTTGGGGTGCAAACAGGGAGGATGGAGTGTCCTCATCCCCCTTTCCCTCCTGGCTCTGCCCTTCTGCAGCTCCCAGATCCCTCTGTGGCAGTGGGGGGGTTTGCTGCCTGCAGGAGGTTTGCTGCTCTGGGGGTCCCAGAGATGAGGCTGCTGCAATGCAGCAAATCACATGGTGTTTTACTAAAATAGGGATGCTAAGAGCTTTTTTTTGGCTGTCAGTAAAAAAAGAACAAAGCAAAACAGACCAAAGCTTTTTGAAGCCCAAGCAGTTGCCCAGGGAAGGGAAGGCTGTATGAACCAAGGGCAAAGAGGCTCATGCTGGGCTTTAGCCAGGTTTGATCCCATCAGAGCACCTGTTAAGTGAAATTGATAAGCAGCAGAGTTAGATAGAGGGAGCTTTGTGAAGTTCCTCTGTCTGGGCTCCACATGAGCACACTGCCAGGTGCAGGGTGTTTGGAGGGGGCTGAGAAGAGAGCAGGGATCAGGACTGTGGGGACAAGGGCAGTTCCTGGCTGGGTCTCTCATCCTTTTTCCTGCTCAGCCTGGATGTCCCTGCAATGTCCCTGCTGCCAGCAGGCACAGGAGGCTCCAGCCTCAGCTCCTGCAGGGTGGGAAGGGGCTGGTGAGCTCCTGCTGACTCGGAGCTTTGGCAGCAGCAGGGTGAGGGTTGAGGGTGTTCTTGCTATTTATAACTGCTTTAATTGAGGGTTTCAAGGGGTGTGGAGCAGGGAGAGCAGTTGCTTGCCAGGAATTTGGCTGGAAGGGTGCAGTGGTGGGACACATTGAGCTGTGCTGTCCTGCTGAGCTGGGCTGGGGGGACACACTCAGCACCTGCCCCAGCACCCCTGCAGCACCCAGGGGCTCCCAGTGGCCCAGGAAACAGAGCCAAGGCTGCCTGAAATACAAAAATAGGGGTCCCTTCACTCAGGGGCATCTCTTCTGTTAAATAACAGAGTTAGTACCAGCCTCCAGAAGATGCTGGGAGGAAGCCTGGCAGAAGTTGTGGCTCTCTCCACACCCAGGCTGGGACAGGGGACAGGCTGCTCCAGCATAGGGTGAAGCCTGAGCCAGGCCAGGAGCAGGACCATGCAGGGACTGCTGTGGGTTTCTGCCTGTGAGCATTTCAGTGGCTCCCTACAGCATTAATGTCTCTGGCAGAAGATCCCTGTCTTCTACCTGTTCTTGTGGGTTTTTCTGTCATATAAATGGTGGCTGCTGGAGTTAGTGACTCAGGGAGGATTTATTTTCCCTCTCCCAGGAGACAGGTAATTGTAAAGCAGTGTTTTTGGGCCTGTTAGGGGAAGATTCCTTCGAGACACTCTTATCTACTTCAGTTTATAAGCTGACTTTTATTTCATCTGCAGATTCTCTTTGCTGGAGACAAGGTTAATGCTTAGCTCTAGCATCTCCTGACCTGTTCTTTATTATCCTTGCAAATGACTGGAAGAAATACATTTGATCCAGCCCTCTGTGGCTCTAAGTGTGAATTTTGAGCCTTAAAGCAGTGATTGTGTGCCTCCACCAGCAACTGAGTGGTGGCTGAGGCTGAGTATTGTGTCTGGGACATTTTGATTTGGGATTGTTTGGTGTAGCTTTTCATTAATTCTCTAAAAAGCCTGAACTCAAAGGAGTCCCCAGGTGTGCAGTACAAAGGTGGAGGCATCCAGACTTGGTGTGGTGGGAGTAGCCCAGTCACCCTCCATCCTCATAAACCTTTCAGAGGTGGACTTGTCTGCAGGGGATGGAGATACTTCAGTCCCTCGTGGTCCTTAGCAAAGCTCTGCCAATATGTGATAAAAGGAGTCATCACACAAGTGGGTTGGTGTTTGGAAATGCACTTGTGGTGGGAAAATAGAAAATAGAACTAGATTTTTTTTGGTGAAATGCTGAATTGTTTTCAGTTTTAAGATGCTCTCATGCTCTGTTGAGCTGGGGATATCTGTTTCAACAAGTCTGTTATTCAGCAGAACTGAGGCACTGCAGTGACTCTGGTGCCACCATGAATAAGAGAAAAGCCCATTTATGTCACAGCAGGTTTACATAACAGACAGGATTGACACTGGGGTTGATATTGGATGAACACTGTGTGGCAATCTTCCTTTCCCTCCACCCCAATTGCATTATCTCTGCCATGAGGTCACCCCAATGTGCTGATGGGGACAGTCCAGGGGCTCTGTGGCTGCATGAGCTTCAGGGCTGAAATGTGGTTTATGTCAGAGTGTCCTCACCCCTCCAAGGCTCCCCCTCCCAGCCTTCCTGCTCCCTGCCCTTTCAGATCCATCATCCTGGAGGCAGGAGTGGTGCATGGGATGCAGGAGAAGTGCAATCCCATTGAGCTGTGGTTGTGCCTTGGGGAGCTGCAGTTTGGAGAGGTTTTTGGGAAAGGAAGGCTGAAAGACCATGAGATGTTTGTGCCATGCAGAGTTTTGGGTGCCAGCTGTCCCCTGTGAGCACTGGAGTGACAAGCTGGGAAAGGGCTGGAGTCCACCTTGCTCTGCAGCCTGAGATGGACAGAGCATGGGATGGTGGATGGAAAATCCTGGGTTTTAGTGTGGGGTTTCCACTTGTGATGAATTTGGGAGACAGGACTGTAGAGGAGGTGTTGAGGTGAGGGCTGAGCCATGGAGGGGCCAGGCCTTGGCACACACAGAGTTTTGGAGATGGTCTCTCCAAGCAGTTTGATTTCCCAGCTGCCCTGCAGGATGAGTCTCCAGTAACAGGAACAGACAGCCCTGCAGACAGCACATCTGCTTGAGCACTTCTCCTCCAGAGCTGCCTGCACTCAGCTTCCTGTATTCACAAGGACTTGTTTAAGCTGTTGAACATCCCTGCTGCTGCCCAGAGCCCAGGAGCCATTTTTCAGGACAGCACCAGCTCTGGAGTTACAGGCAGTGATGTGAACTCTGTTTACAGCTGGTAGTAAAATGCCCCAGTGCCCACAGACCACAATTAAAAATGTCTCAGTATTAATCTGAATTTGCCTGGTTTTAACAACCATCTCCCTGATCTTTTCATTTGTTACAGCAGGATGCTGAACCCTTTTCAATTTGTCAACACCCTCGGATGGGTGCTGTAAAATTTTAAAGCTCTGCCTAAATCACAGCCCTGCTTTGTGGACTGCGAGCCAAGTCATCCTCCCCACTCTGCACTGTGCTGAGCTCAAAACCTAATAAATAACGTTAATCATGCCATCCATTTCCTCCACAGGGAGCGACTGGTAAATGGTTATTAATTCAGTGATAAATTCTGATGCCTCTTTCCCAGTCCTGGCAGTAATGTCTGGTTATATCTCATGATTTTCAGGAAGAGCAGTGCCTGCATCTGCTCTTTTACTGTGCGTTTGTTCATTCACATTTTCTTGGCTGCTGCAGGTTTCACAGCCCTGGTGTTTCCCTGCCGACATCCCTTCCCAGAAGTGTGAAATCAATGGAGCAGGAGCCGTGTGGCCACAGCCTCACTCAGCAGCCCCAGCCCCGGGCTCTGCTCCCTCCCCTTGCTCTGATCCCTTCCCAGCTAAAACAGGGATGAAGGTATTTATGTTATAATTGAGGTGCCAATTTCACCCTTTGGAATGTGATGATGACTCAGGCTGTCATCCGAATTCCTGAATATCTTTGAAAACTGGATGAGGCAGCTCTGGTGTGGGGGACAGTCCAGCCCCTCCATAATTCCCAGTGATTCTGTGCCTGGTGGAATGTGGCTGGGGTGTGATTCAACGTCTGTGCAAGCACATGCTGATGTCTGTCAAAGATAGTGGCTGCTTTCCTGTGCCCTGCCTGCGAATCTGCTTTGTGCAGACAGCTGGAAATTTATGAGTTTTATATTTACCCCACGGTCGTGCAGTTTTGCTGTTTATCCACCAATTTCTGTTGTTTTTCCTTTTGTGGGAGTTGTGTGTGCCCACGGAAGGCGTGCAGCAAGGAATACGTCTCCAGGCACGTAAGTACCTTCCTGAGAGACATTAAGCATATGGATGACACACTCCCAAGTTTGGTTAGAGGCAGATCCACATGCTGAGGCTCAGCTCCTCTCTTCACAACATGTAACTTGGCCAATGAGATAAAGAATTGCAGTAATACAGGCAATATACAGTCAGCCCAAGCAGGAAGATTTTTCACAGGAAATTTTCAAATATGTGTTAACATGTATTTCATTTCAAGCAGTGAGTCTAACACGAAGGCAATCCTGTTATTTCTGTTCTGGAAAGCATCCAGTACCCTATAAGCCTTCTAAAAAAGCAGCGTGGCTCAGTCACAGAGGGAGTGTATTAGTGCAAACGGCGCGGATGTTGCTGACTTGGCAATCAGCAAAAACATAATGAGCTCCTTTAGCCATGGGAATGGAGCAGCCTTCCCGGAAAGCTGCCGAGCCCACTGCCCTCCCCATCCTCTGAGCTGGACCTGGAGACGTGTGTGGGAGCAGGTGCCTCTGGTGAGAGGTGAGGAGGCTCCCTAAGTCCTTGAGAAATTGATTCAAACTCTGGTTATGACTCTTTTTTTCTGGAAGTTGACAAGCCATCCTGCAGGTCCCTCTCCCTGCTGCCCTGAGGAATGGCTGTTATTGGAACAGCTCATAGACAGCCCAGTGCCCACTGTGGATGGGCTGTTCCTCTGGGTTTATTTGGATCTGGAAATCCTAAAGATCCAGCTGTGTTTGGTGGACCTGTAAATCCTCTCTCTTGCCTGCTGCTGTCAACATGCCCTTGGCTGGGGTTCAGCAAGATTCCCTCCATCCCAATCTCCCTTTGTGATTCCCACTGTGCCAAATCCTCCTCCCCTGCTCCCCAGCACTGTTACTGCTGCACAGGAGACTCAAATATGGTCACAAACAGACCAAGGCAAGGCAGCAAAGCAGCCCCAGCAGGAGGGATGGCAGCGAGGAGTGTTTGCACACCAACACGAGAACAGCCCCATGCACCCATCCCAAACCCAGTGCCTGTTTCCTTCTGCCATGGAGACATGGAGCCTGTTTTCCTTTTGCCCTCCAACCTCCTAAGCAAAGCCTGCTGTGAGTCCTGGTGCTTTCCCACCTACCTCCTGGCAGGCTGATGGGCCCACAGCTCTTCTCTTTGGGACCATGTTCCTGCATGAAAATCCTCTTGGTGCAGAGTCTCCAGAGGCCGAAATGAGCAGCCTCGCAGCTGGTGCTGTTCTCCCCCACGCCGGGGCTGAGCACTGCCCAGTGGTCAGTGACCACGGCGGCGAAGAGCAGCGCGATGCCCACCAGGATGACCGAGAGCGCCAGCCGCACCTTCAGGGGTTTGCTCTGCTCCATCGCTCCCAGCCCAGCACAGCCCGGCACTCGGGAGGGCTCCCGAAACCCTGGCACATCTGAGTGCTGGAAATGTCAGTGCTGGGCTGGGGCAGCTGCTGGGCTGTGTCAGGAGCTCCCCGTGCCCAGCTCAGCTTTCGGCCCCGTCCCTCCCGGGCTGTTTGGGATTCCCACGCCCGGCCGGAGCGGCGGCAGCAGGGGCTGGGAGCTCTTCCCTTGCTGCATGCCCAGAAATAGGCATTAATAGGATGATTAACTTTTCAGCGAGGTTATAAAAACATCTGTGTTTATAACAGTGCTGGGCCTGAGTTCAGCCTGATCCTAAACAGTTTAATAGCCCTGGAGCCCTCTCGCCCCACGCCTGTGGCTCGCAGGAGCTCAGAGGTAAATGTGCCTCAGGAGCCCAGAACTGTGGCACAGAGTGATAAAAGAAGCCAACTAGTTTATTTTATTATTTATTTTTATTACAGTTATTTTTATTTTAAGTTTTTATTGTAATGATTTTTAATTAACCTGAACTGTTCTGAGTAGTTGGGGGTTTTTTGTGGGTTCCGTTTTTTTAGGTTCTTTTTGTTTTGGTTTTTCTGTTGTTAGGTTTTTTGAGTCTTTTTTTTTCTTTTCCTTTTTCTAATGCAATATCTCTCAAATACTTGTTTGGTTTCCTATTAACCAGGTACCCCTTGATGCCTGCAGTAGCCACCCAACATATCCATTCCTTTCTCCAGAAATTACTTCTCTTGCCTTAAGTCCAGATTGCTGGGGCTAGGCCAACCTCTCTCCTTCCCTTTAATTTCAGCTGATTGTAAAGCCAATTTGATGGTAATATCAATGCAGAGGCCACTGTGGAGGTGACATTACAATTGTGATGTCAAACTGAGGAGGGTGACAGTACCTGAATTTTAAAAGAATGGTTACAAAAATGCCAGTGGAAAGCTGCAAATATCATTGTGTCAAGATAATGTCAGAGCTACTCCAGTCCTGCTTTATTAACTCTCCAGTTTGATGTCAAAATAAAGGTGCAGAGGTGTCAACTCAAGTTGATGAGGCCAATGTGGAGCAGAGAATTAAAGTGTAGGGAGAGCATGGGAAAGGGAGGGAAAATAAAATGTAAGTTAAAAAATACTGGTCCAAAGTAACTGCAATTGAAGTACGATTTAGAGGGGTTAACTTCACTCTGCTTGATGTGTGACAGGGATGGCTTAGACCCCCCTGTGGAGCAGAGGGACATGTGGGCACCCAGGATGGCATCTGGAGCCCCATTCTTGCTGGGATGTGGGAACTGTGGGCAAGAGTAAAGGTACCTGGAGCAAAATTGGAGGGGAAGGGGCCAGGGAGGGCAGTGGGGACAAGGAGCAAGGCAGGGACAGCACCCGTGCTGGGGCTGGCAGAGGTATTAGAGGCTTCCATTTAAACCAGAATCAAGACTTGCTTCATGAAAGCAGAAAGGCCTAAAAGGAGCAGACTTTAAGCCAGAAAAGAAATGCATTAAAGGTGTAATGCCCTTGCCTTTGAAGTAGACTCTTGTTAAATTTTGCTGGACATCAGTCAATCTCAGGAGCTGCATCTCAACTTCAGGTCCTTGGTGCTACAAAATCCACAGGTGGAGCAGAGGGAAGCAAATCTGTGTTTGCAAATGTGGGCACAAAGTGAGGCTCTGGTTGCTGAGGCATCAAGTGCTAATGATTCTGCTTTAGACTAATTACAACCTACAAGGACTGCAGGGGTGGGAACTCATTAGGTTTTTACACTGGTCTTTGTGCCTCTCCCAGTGTTGGCAAGAATCACACTTTTTGTTCTCATTTAGATACTTCATTCTGCAGAAGTTCTATGGGTTTGGCTTTGAGTTTCCTAATTTCCAGGAAACAACTGAAGTGAAGTCAGAAGGGAATAATTGATCCTTCCCCACTGCTGAGTGCAGCTGGGAGTGTGAACAGGCTTTGATGAGCCACAGCACAGGCAGCAGTGGCTTCCCAAGCTCACACTCTCCCCAGCCCCCAAAAATGACCTAGAGCTACCAGCCCATGGGAAAAAAGGGCTTTTGTTAGTTATTTGTGGGCATTTGGCAAAAGCAGAAACAAAACAGATTTCTGGAGGAGCACAGGACTAAAGCAAACCCTGGAAGTTTTCTGCACATCCAGAAGACCATGATACCTAATCCTCTGGGAATGGTTCCTGCAGCCTCTCTGTGTCAGCTGGTAAATACTCACATTTAAAAATCGATATCACATGAAATATAAACAGGCTGTTAATGAGGACCTGTTGGAAAGCAGGGAGGGCTGCAATTAGTTGCACTTTAGCAGCAGCAAGCAAGGGACACAATTCTGTTTCTCTTCTGGAGAAAATGCCAGGGGAGGCATCTGAAGCCCAACTACTTTGTTGTTTTTTTTCCCTGGCAGAGGTGGTGACTTGGCTCTGCTCCCCAGCACTTGCACTCTTCTGTGTTTCTTTCAGAGCAGCCTCAGCATTCACCATAACCACATTAACCTCACTCTGTGGTTCCCTGCTTGCAGAACAACCCTCTGCAGAAAACCCTGCCCAGGTCAGAATAACCCAGAGAAGGGGAGGCAGCACCTGCTCTGCTCTCAGCTCAAATGTGAGTTCAGCAAAGAGCTTTCTTCAAACAGGATCTCCTCAGTAATATTTGGGCTCCCCAGCCTGCTTTGCCCCAGTGTGGTGAGACCACTGGAATTGGGGTGGGGTCTGCACAGCCAATGCCTGGGAGTGCCCCAACAGCACTCTCTGGAAGATTTTTCTTAATTTCCAACCAAATAACTGAAAATATTGTGAAGATAGCTTGTCTTGGAGATTTTGTGGTCTCTGGGACCACAAGAATTTTATCTCCTCTGAAATACTGGCTCCCAGTAACGTGGCCAGCTGCAATCAAACAGTGAAAAATGTGAAAAAAAAAAACCAGAAATCTCAGCTCAGAGAATTTGGAAATTAAAAATCTATATACCTTTTTCCACACAAAGCCAAATACATTTAAAATGGTTTATTTAAAAAGTAAGGATTAAGTACATTATACATGGTTGTGATTATACCAGTAGAACTGAAGCACAGTGGAAATAACACTTTAGAACTGCAGACAGAAATGTAGCCTCAAGGGACATGATATATTAGCCCTTGTGGATATGTGATCCATACAGAGAGAAAAGAAAATAGAAAAATAGTTTATTGTTAGATGTCTGGGCAGCTGAAGTGATTTCTCCTTTTACTTCTATTGTGTATGGGAGATGAGGAAGAGAGAGCTCATGGTACACCTGAAATTTTTTTTCTTGGAAAATCAAATCTGATCCAATAGCTTTTTTAAACTTTTTTTTAAGTTCTGCTGCTACAGTATGTTATATGCCAAAAGACTGATTATTGTTAATGATATGGTTTTATGGTATCTGCAGGCCTTGCTGGGAAATGGGGCTCATTTGTTTAATGCTGTCCAGGGAAACCAGAAAGATGTGGAAGAACAGATGATTTTTTTTTTTTAAAACTATCACTGAGTGGTTTCAAAGTCTGAGCACAATCTAGATCTGTTCAGACAGATCAACCATGGAGCAAGACTGTTCATGGGCAACAATGCTGCAAATTTTTCAGTTTTGTCAAAACCAAAGTTTTCCATGGGAAAGGACTGGGGGGTTTGAGTTTTTTGCTTTTTTTTGTCTTTTTTAAAATTGTTTTCTGGAATTGTCAGATGAAATTTTTTTTTGGTTTTGGCTTTGGTTGAACAATTTACTGCACTGCAACTTAACTGCTGAGTTTTCAGTCACAGCCCTCATTGTCCCACAGGACAAAAGTTCTGGTCCCTGGTATCTCCCCATGACTTTGTTCCCTGTCCAGACCTCGTGGGCATCTCATGATCTCTACTCCAGCTCCATTTCTTGAAGGTGCCTGCTGGAGAAGGAGCAGATGCTCCAGCCTGGACCAAAACACTCCTCGAGAGCTGCTGGACCCAGCCCTGCCCGGGGGGAGGAGGCTCTGGCAAAGAGCAACATCCCAAAACACTCAGCAAGACTCCTTTTTCTGCCAAAAATACTGCACCTCTGCAGGTCTGAGTTGGGCTGGAGAAAAACCTTGGAGTTTGTCTGGAATCAGATGGGTGGTTTGAAGCACATTCACTGGAGAACGACGACTAAAAAAACAAAACCCACGCGCGGAGCAAACCTCACACTGTCCACTTCCAGTTCCAGGTACATGAGTTTAGAGAAACAGCCTAAATCTAACTCCTGGTTTGAGAGGGAATGGTTTTATTCTTAATTACAGTAAACACGGATGAGGACTTAGTTCTAACTATTAGTTTTTTAACACAGTGGGAAACAAATAGTTCTGGGAAATTGCACTTGAAAAATACATTGACTATAATTAGATGTAAATTAATTAGCACTTAGTATGACACACTAATGAGACAGAAGGTTGTTGTTTTTTTTTTTTTCATTGCAAACTTCTACTTCTATCATAGCTAATCAAAGTATTTTAATATTACGAAGTCTCAAAAAGTAGGAAATAATTTATTGTTTGAAAGCATAAAGATTCTTGTAAAAAAAACCTTTCATCAAGAACTTTTAATAATTTTAGAACCCTTTTAAGTTGTCCTAGCCGAAAAGTAGGTAAAAAAGTTTTCTTTTCTGCCTCTGTTTGAATTTTTTTAAAAAGCTTGTGTAACATCTTTCTCCATAGTGTGTTGATACAGAAAGTAGAACAACATTTTCTACTTTTAAATCGTTCCCATCGCTCCATTCGCTTTAGCTCTCAGAGTTCAGAGGTTTGAAAAAAGCATCCCAGCAGAGTTTTAACCTGAATGGAAACTCTTAATGAGCAGGGATGAAGGCTCCAACCCACCCCTGCCAAAATAACGACGTGGCTGTGCCAGGCTGAGGGCCAGGCAGAGCTTAACAGTGACTAGGGGGAAGACTCTCACTTAAAATTGAGAATTGTGTCTTGGTTCTTGCAAGGAGAGAGGCTTGAGCAGGTTTCTCTGGGGGGAGAGGGGGTTCAACTTCCTTTTTGGGATGTTAAGGCAGCTTCTCCGGGATTTCCCTGGAGGACTTGGTTCCACTAGCTGAAAGCCTCGTGTCCAAACCACCACTGAGTCTCTGGCCCTGGGGCCATCATGGAATAAATTAAGACTAAAGAGGTTTTAACAGTTTGGCTGAGATCTCCCACTACCAGTGACCCAAACTTTCCAAATTATGGATTTTTTTTTTTCTTTCTGTCACCACTTGTCTAGTGCTCTGCTAGCAAAGATTTTCTGGGCAAAGATGATGGGGATATTCAAAAGAATCTACAGGAATTAGATGCTCCTCTCTCACTGCATCTAATTCATCTGAGGGGAGTTGGGCACCTCACTCTCATATGGCTTGGTCGAGTGGTCGCTAAAATCAGCATGAGTACTATTAAATTAAATTAAATTACCTTTGAGTCAGGTCCTCGAGCTTTGAGACCCAAGCCTTAGTCAAAAAACTGAAAACAGGAATTTATAAGAAAAAAAATAAATTTCAGACTCTTTTAGAAACATACAGAAGCAAAGGGTACAAATTAGTTCCCTCCTTACGTGATGCATAGAGCTTGCTGTGGCCTCTCTGCACGTAAGTAGATGCATCATTACAAAATAAATTAAATTAGGTCAAACCACCATTTCCATCTAAAAGCAACTATACCTTGCACCATGCGGCACTTAATTCATAATAAAAAGAGTTTAATAAATATCTCATAAACGGTGATTAACTTTTTTTCTTCCTTTTTTTTTTTCCTCTTTTTTTTTTTTTTTTTTGGTTTTTTTGGGTTTTTTTTTGTTCTGTTTTAAAAAATACAAAGTTGTCATCTGCTCAGCCGACGCTCAGCTCCCGTGGCCGGGGGGAGTTCGGCGCGTCGGTGTCTCGTTTTGGGAGATCTCGGTCTGCAGTGGCCTTGGTGTTGCACTTGTGAAGCAGGAAGGGAATGGGAGCGTGGGGCAGGCTCAGCCCTGTCCCTCCTGCGCTCCGGGAACTCTCCAGGGGCTCCTGACAGCACTCAGCACCTTGCCGGATCAGGCACTAGGGCTCGGCGAGATGAGAATTCAAGTTTTCGAAACGTTAGGCAAGAAATGATAACTGCAAATATGCTCAAGTCCCACCTGCTTTAATCTTTTTCCCTTTCCAGCTGTTTCTAGATGCACCCACCCTCTGCTCCTCGGCCTGCGTTGCCCCAAGGGATGCCTCACCCCAGGAATGGGAGACCCCTTCCCACCCCATCAGGGTGTCTGTAATGCTCAGTATGTGGGTGCTCTGTGGTTTCAGTGGCACAGGTCAGTTTTAGAAAGTGTTGCCTTCAAAAATATTTTCTTTTTTTTTTTTTTTTTTTTTTTTTTTAATTTTTGAAAGAGGCAAAGCTTACGCCGTGTCAAAGGAAAGTGGCTCACTTGATGAGTAGTTCATATTCATCCTTGGGCTTGGTTATAAATTATATTTGCAAGTCTGTATTAAGGGATCTCAATATTAGAAAAAAAAAAAGTACAACAATTTTTCTGTAATCCTTTAAAACACACTGGTGGCCAGTCCTTTGCAGTTTCTCCAAGACTGTGTACACACTACAAAAGTGCAGGAACATGAACTGCCTTCATCTTGTGACACCAAGAACGGAAATAAACAAACTCCAAATAGCTTCAAAAAAAGCTACGAGCATGTAAATATCTTCATGTTGGTCCAGAGGATCTCCACTTGCTACCTCAACACATGCCACAATTAAAGAGGTGAGAGGGTATTTTAACATTGCTCCTGACAGATCCATTCTGTTTGGGCATCTCTTCAAAAAGCTCGAGGAAGGAAGGTGCTTCAAACAGGCGTCGTTCTCCTGTTGACCATGTTGACATGGAGTCCTTCCTTAAATTCCTTCTGGAGGAAGTTGTGGACCTGCAGGAAACTGGCTTCTTGGTCTGCATTGTAGCTGGCAGCCGTGGTAACCTTCAGGGGCTCCCTGGAAAGGGTGTACATGGAGATTTCGTTCATGGGGATGGTGCCTGCTATCTTCATGCCAACTGGAGAAATGTCCCTGGATGGAGAAGGCTCCGTGGATCGGGAGCTGGATCTGGACCTCCGCCTCCTGTACCTATAGCTTGGCATCCTGGCATAGGGAGAACTGGAAGAAGTCTTAAGGAATTCCCTCTTGGTCTTAAACCTCAGCTCTTTGTTCTTCTCAATATAAATGTTCACAGCCAGAACACCTATGGTTTCGGCCACGATAAAAGACAAGGCTCCAAAATAAAAAGACCAACCATAGTTGTAATGGTTCTTTTTGTCCTCATCTCGCTTGTCACTTGGGTCACCTGCATTGCTCGATATGTAGACAATGATCCCTATGATATTACTTAGACCTAGAGGAAAAAAAACATAAATCAGTGTTTATGTGGCTGGGGAGATAAAATTCAAGCCACATTACTTTCTAGACCTGAGTGGTTCTAAGACTGGGACAATGAAATTTTATTACGTTTATTTACTTGTACATTTATCTCAAGGATTGATTTATTCCTAAAAAAATACCAGTAGATCAACATATGGGTCATGTGTGCTCACATGGATCCCAAAATACTCAGCAGGACTTTTCCCCATCTCTTCATTGCAACAGTGGAAAAGCAGCAGCATGTGGGAGCTCACTAATATTGTGAGTGGGATTCTAACATCCAGAAGAATGATAAAAATACATTTGGAGCTCAGGGCTATGGCTGTTCACCTTGATCAGGATAAGTTCTCTTCCACCTTGCTGAATTTTCATGTAAATGCAGCATGCTTAATACAGGCTGCAGGGAGAGCTGTTAACAATGGGGCTGACTCTCTCAGATGTTTCTAGTGTGAAAAACGGGCTCACCTATCAGAGGTGAATGTTTTCTGCCTTCATATTTCAAATAAAAAGCCTCAGGTATAAGAGATGCTTGATTCATCTAATGTTTAATACATTTTAAATAATGTAAAACATGCTTGTTACTGAATTCCACTTTTTTCTGCAGGAAAACCAAAAGCTTTTCAAGAATATACTTATTGTGGGGCTTCAAGAGCATAATTTTGTCTTGAGAAATTTGCCTGGTGTGGTGTTGTTACAGCCCAGGAAAGGGGTGCAGGGAAAGCACTGCCAAGGAGCTTTTCCAGAGTCTTTTCCAGTTGAAAAGGCAGCACTTCTCAAGAACTCAATTTAAACAGAACATACCCGCTGCAACAAAGAGAATCCCAGCGCTGAGAATAATGTTGTTTTTGCTGTTGTAAATCCTTCCTGCTCCGACACAGAGTCCTCCCAGCAACAGCAAAATTGTGCTTAGGATGGGGAACACGCTGGAGGCACGGACGATGCCTGCAGGGACACAGGTAGGAGGGGAAGACAGAGTAATCATTTCAGGTGCCTCCTCGGGTGCAAGTGTGGAGATTAGAGTCTCAAAACCCCTGTTTTTTTCCCCTAAAATGGTTAAGAAGAATGGTTTAATAGAACCAGAGAATTGTTAAGATTGAAAAAGACCTTTAAGGTCCTCAAATCCAGCAGTGAAACCAGCACCTCCACCACGCTCACCACTAAACCATGTCCTTGAGTGCCAGCCACATCCACACACTTTTTGAACATACTCAGGGGTGTCTGTTCCAGTGCTTCATAACCTTTTCAGCGAAAAAATTCTTCCTAATATCTAACTTATTATCATTTTTTATTTCTTTTTGCTAGATTTACCACTGATTCTGCATTTCTGGCCATGTTTTTGGGACGATGAAGCCATGAGGTGGCCAGTGTGGCACAGATTCTCAGCTGAGTGACTTCAATGCTTTGAGCTTTCTCCCAGCATTATTGGCATTTTCTGATGCCACAATGTGCAGAATATTTCTGGAAAAGCACGAGATAAGCGACAGTAAGACCCAGCATCACGCAGGGAGCAGCAGTGAAAAATTCATGAGCTGGCTATGAACCCTACAAGGTTTGGGACAGCTGGAGCAGACGGATCTGTTCCGTGGTGCACACACAAGGTGAGCAAATTACAGCTCTTGAAGTCAGCAGCATCCATGTTTGCCAGCAAGCACAGCTAATAACCCCTTTTTCTTTTGCTGGATATTAAGAACATTGAAACCTTTCAAATTTCTAAAGAAGGAATTTTAACAAGTGTGTCTTAGATGTTTGTGTTCAGTTTCCTGACAGCAAAGCAGTCATTTAAAATTCTGCATGCTTCAGTCCATTCATCAGCGTATAAAATCCCCCACAAAAATATTAAAACACCACTTCAAGCCAGCTTTCAAAGTCGGGTCACAACAAGACAGAGCAGCAATCGACAGGGAAGCGGCAGGGAGGGAACAAAAAGGCTGAGAAAAAATAAACAAGCATGAGAAGAGAGATGTCTGTATTGTAAAAACCAAAGGGGTAAAAGCTGGCAGGGGCTCCTGAAAGGCAGAGTGAGGAACCGAGTGTTATTGCTGTAGAGAGAGGATTTATTTTTTGAAGAAGGGTGGATAAGGTGCTGAATACTGCTGTGGAAAATGGGATCACCCCGAAGCTGGGGAATGGCGAGGGCACGGAGGGGAGCCCCGGCAGAGCCGGGCTGGGGGATCCCACGGCTAGTGAGAGTCCCAGGCTGCTGTCCCAGCTGCACGGGAACCCCACAGCGGGCTGGGGGGCCTCGGGCACCCAGGGCTGAGTGAGTGCAGAGGAGAAAACCATCCGGGCCGCCGCGGTGCCGTGAGCGCCGCGCTCTCCCGGGCGCATCCTCCTGGCTGACACGCACAGCGAGCGCTGCCCGACCCCCGGCGGGAGCGGCCAGATGTTCCAGCTGTGCTTTCTCCTCCTGCTGTCCATGGCCGTGGCGTTGCCGGCTCAGTGAATCGCTTCCTGGCGATTCCCCTGGTAACTGGCGGCAGAGCTCCCAGAGGTGCTGGGGGTTCCGCACAGCACCGCTCGCTGTGCCCCGGCGGAGAGACAAACCCAGTAAAACCCAAAACCACAGCGCCTGCCTGGGCAGCTTCTGCCTGGATCGATCTGCACCGGCGAGAAAAGTCCATCCATCCCTCCCCAAACTGCACGTGTCCTTCACAGATGGGGCATTTTGCAGCCGGATCTGAACCCGGTCCAGGCGGGTGCATTGCTATTCAGACAGCGTCTCGCAGGAGCTGCCAAACCCAGCTGATGTGAGTGGGTGTGCGCTCTCTGGTCAGAGCCTGTTGAGACGTGAGAGCCTGTTCCCTTGTCCTGGGTGTACCCCATGTGTGTCATATGCATTAACAGCACTTTGGCTTTTGGGTCAGTTTTTTCAGTCAATTATTAGAAAAAGATTCAAAGTCAGTCTCTGCTGCTGGACTTTCAGGCACCCCAAATCTTTGTCTGTCTGTTTGTGCCCTGGCTAAAGGCTTAAAATCTCCCCTGGCCCATCCTTTCTGGATATTGTTTCCTCCACTTTGTGGTCATGCTGTTTATAACGATTTCAGTTAAATCAGAGTGCTTTCCCAAAACGCTTCAGTAATATCATTGGAAGGAACTTGTCAGACATACCAAATATAGGGGGTGGGTTGTTCTATTTGTACTAATAATCTCCAGAGATAATTTTTCTGTAGTAGGTAATTAATGCGAAGAGAAGCAGAACACACAATGTTCTCTTCCTGAAAAAATTCCACAGTATATTTTTTCTTACAATGTGTACTTTTAGCTTTGAAATTTCAAAGGAAGCTCATAAGGTACCACGTAGAATTTACATATGTCTCCTGATACTGGTAATAAAATGACAGCACATCAAAAAACATTAAGGCAATCTGGTTTTTGCTTTCTCCCTGGCTTTTCTCCCCCCTCCTTGTTTACCGTCCTGTCGGTTCGCATCTCCCGCTGCGCACCGCTATGTGCGGTGACACCTCCTTCGGTGGAGCCGCGGAGCTGCTCCTCCCCATGGGGCTGCAAACCCTGCTCGGCTCGGGCTTTTAATCTCCAGAAAGGCAGGAGCCGAGGGAATGGCTGTACAAAGAGGATGCTCGAACATGCAGGGAGGAAGGGCATGAAAGGAGAGATGCCCCTGAAGCAGGGTCCCTCTGCTTAGAGCAGCCGAGCCTCGACATCCCCAGCGCACAGCCAGGATGAGATCCGCTTCTGCAAAGGGAGAGGGGATCTGTGCTCTGTGCTCTGAGGCTGGATGGGAACAGCTCGGCTTGTGTGCCCAAAGGAATGCGGGAGAGAGGGAAGCGGGAGAGGGAAGCAGAGAGAGGGAAGCAGGAGAAAAGAGAAGCAGGAGAGGGAAGCAGGAGAAAAGAGAAGCAGGAGAGAGCGAAGCAGGAGAGAGGAAGCAGGAGAGAGGGAAGCAGGAGAGAGGGAAAAGCAGAAGAGCGAAGCAGGAGAGGGGCGAAGCCGGGGCGCGTTTGCCCCGGGGATGCGGTGGCAGCCCGGGGACCGCGGGCTCCCCTGGCACCGGGACATCTGCTGCTCGCTGGGCCCTGCTCAGGCATGGCAGGGGGATTTTTTGGACGCACAGATGGGCGTGTGCTGCCACGGGGAAGTTTCAATAGGAAGGGTCCTGTCCGAGCCCCTCTGCAATCTCAGCTTGTCACCGCGCTGTCGCTCGCTTGGTTTTGCAGGGAGCAGCTTGAACACCCAAGGGCAAAATCCAAACCTCTGCCTGCTCCCTAGGCCAAAGTCTCCCAAAATCTGTCACTTTTGTCACTGATTTCCGTGGGGTTTTGAACCAGGGCTCGATCCTGCTAGCACTACTCTCTTTGCATTTCTCTGATGCCTGAATTAACTTGGGGACTGTGGAAGAGGCTGAGAGCCCCCATGCTGCTCTTTCAGGAGCATGAAATACATGAGTGTGGGTGCCTTTGTCTAAGCCAGGCAGGAAAAATAAATATTAGTCTCAACATGTCCCTCTGAGAAACTGTGCCAAGAAATGGCCAGAAGTAGTGGAAAATGACATGGAGCCAGCAGACTGCAAAGGTGTAGCAGAGGGCAAAAACAGGACAGATGCTCTCATGTCCCTTTGAAACAGGATGCAAAAATCCTCCTGTCTTAGACAATGATTTGGTCCCTACTACATAAAGGTATGAGCTCATCTCCTATGGATTTAGACACGTTAGCTTTCAGTAATCACTAAATCAACTCTGTGCATGGAAACAGCAGCTCTTCTTGTGAAAGTTACAGCCAAGGAGCCTTGTCTGTGCAGACTCTGTGAGGTGAGCTCTGCTCCGCGGGGGAGACACCGGAGACTGATTTTGCAGAAGACATAAAGGGTTGAACCAACTTGTTTTTAAGATCTGCACTTAGTCACTTTTGCAAACAGCTTTTAGGAACACCCGTCACAAGCACACTTAGAAACAATTTACCAGTCTTGTATCTTAACGTGGAACTGGAGACTGTTTTTCCCAGTTCTCACTTTTCTCTATATAAAGAAGGCATAATGTGCTTTTATCAAGATGCTACTTAATTCCTCTTTCCTTTTACTAATGATGTTTGTTTCCTAAAGCTGACTTTGCATCAATTTAACATTAGTTTCAAGGCTTTGTATGAAAGATAAATGCAGCTGTGCTCATGCTCTGCCTTTGCCTGAGCTCTGAAATCGTGTCACCCTGGTGCTATGACTGATCTAAATTGACAAGAGCAAAAAGGAAAGAACAGCTGGGTTTTCTGGTGAGGCAAACTTTTTCGAGATTTTTTTTCCTTCTTCATGTCTTACTAACTAGAAGTTGTTGCCCAGAAGTGAGCAGAAGGACAGAGGGTTCTCTAAGTGGTGTTTCAGGTAATTAATATTGTAATTGAGTAGTTCTCTGCCTTGCCAACAGTGTTGTTCTCCACTCCCTGATTTCCCAACAGCTTGTGAGCTGCAGTTCCTCTCCCTGGTAAAGGGCACTGCTTTCAGCTTGGCTGCTCAGCTCTTTGTTCAGAAGGAACAACAAGGCAAGGAGTCCTCTAGAAAAGGGGAATCTAACTCCAGCTTTGCAGGTTTCATGCTTGGGTTCCAGGACTTGCCATCAGCTGAGAATGGTCATGTGGAGGGGATGAAACAACTGCCCCTATTTCAAGCACCAGGTTAGTGGGTGAAATCTCTTCTGGGGGGAACTACATGCCAGCATGGAGCAGCAGTGGCTGGGTGGCAAAGCAGGGAAGCCACAGCCCTTGTTCATGCTGGAGTTTTGCTGGTAGCTGCAGAAATTTCAGCTTCCCTCCTATAGTGCAGTAATTTCACTGCAGGGGGAGGTGGCTCACCAGCTGCAAAGGCTGAGACTTGAGAAAGGGTTGGGTTTAAGCATTTGATAAAGCTTCCTAATGGGCTGGAACCCACTCCTCAAACCTGTTTTGTAACCCCATAAATACTCCCTCACCAAAATATCCTCGCCAATCTGGGCACAATAGCTGTAGTTTGAATTTGAAAATTCGTCATATGATGTTTAGACAATCGGCATCAAAATTGTGAGCATTCTCCTGGCTGAAATAAAAACTTGGAGAAAATCCTTGGAACTGCATGGCAAGAGGGTTGGAGCTAGATGGAATTTAAGGTCCCTTCCAACATAAACCATTCCATGATTCAATGACTCCATGGAGTGGGAGTCCCCAGGGGTGATGGCCGTGTCAGCTGCAGCATGGACTGGACATGTGGCACCACTGGGCTGTGCAGCCCAGTTTGGGCCAGTCTGGCAGTCAGTATAACTGGAGTTGCTCTCTGCAGAAGAGAAGCCCAGGGAAGGCTCTCTGGGCCCATCTGTGTGTTGGGTGTCACTGCTCACTTACGGAGAAGGTACTCTGAGCTGTCGTGGTCGTAGTCGTTGTCTTCAGGGAAGTGGTTGATCCGGAAACAATGTCCTTTGTAGATTCCTAAATGGAAACAAAGCAAACAGAACCCATAAGGAAGAGAACCAGGTAAATGGGCTTTTTTTTTAACCTGTCAAGAAACCATCTCTAAAATCATGAATTTTGTGCAGAGCTGAAGGGACAGCCAGAATTCCTGGGCTCTTTCCTTCAGCCACTTATATGGTTCTCTTGAGTTTTTTAATCTCTAAGTGCTTCACTTTATCAGCGCTGTGCTTATCTTACAAGCATACTGAGTTTGCAAAGCTTCTTTTTGTTCCCAGAGTGACTCTCAGGCTGGGTCCCTGCTCCATGGCTGGGGCTCCCAGTGCCAATCTCACTCCCATCACCCTTCCCATCTCATCCCAGTGAAGTGCAGCCTTCCCTTATCAGAGCTGGTAAAAGCTGTATTGTCTGAGACCTCTTCAATTACTCTCTAGGCTGCGAAAACAAGTCCATAAATCTCTTCCTGCTGCAATTTAAGCCTGTATGTCCCACTCCTGGTTGGCTCAGCTTTTAATGGCATATTTGTTTAGCTAACTGGGAGCCTGTGCAGTAAAGTCAGGGCACTCCTGATCCCTGGAGAGACAATCCCAGAGCTGGATGGACAAACCCCTTGCTCTTCCAGACACCTCAGCACTTTGTCCATGTAGGTAAAGCTGCCCATGAGCATTTTGTGCTCTTTCCTCTCACAGTTATCCATAGTCTGAGCTGCAGTTGGGTCACTGTGGCTCAGGGAGCTACATGGGGGCCTCTCCCCAGAGAGCTTCCTGCAGGAGTGAGCCCTGAGCTGTGCTTGTGCTGTGGTGCTTTCATTATTCATTAACCAGCGCTCTCCTGCTCGGGAACACATCACCCAGGCTGAGTTATCCTGCACAGGAGCCTCGCTGCCTACAGCTCGAGCTGGCAGAAGGATTTAAAACCCATCAGTTAATACTACTTTAACAGAAGCACAGCTGCAGTCTGTAGGATATAAATGTGGATTTATTTCACTACCTATTACCAATGATTACAAAGATCTCAAAAGAATTACTAATCCAGAGGATTTAAATTGCACCCTGTGAGTGTCAACTGCAGGTTTGCTACTACAGCGCATTTAATTCTTCCAGTAAACGATGTATCAGCTCTAATTGCAGCAGCAGCTCAGGCTTTCTCTGCACAGCACTTCAAAGGCTGGGAACAAGATGTAAGTGGCTCCTGTCACATCTGGAAGTGGCACACCTGTCCTGGCTGCCAGGTGGGGAGAGACATTCAGCTGGGCTTGCTGCTGCTGAGCCCGTGAGCCTGTGCATCCCTGTGCTGGCCATCACTGGGGCTGCTGCTCCTCATGGCTCTAGGGCAAGGCACTGCAAAACTCAGATTTTAAAGACCCCAGTGCTTATTTCCATGGCAGTTCACACAATGGAACTGAATGACCCTCAGCATTACAGAGCCTAGATGATCATTTCATTGAGTTTCTCCATGAAGGTGTGCAATTTACAGGAACTATATCCAGAATGTGATTTTTATCCTCTCTATTTATTAAAGAAAAAAAAACTAAATAATTTTTCCATGCTAATTTCCCATGGAAATAGGCTTTCCAATGACTGTGCTTATGGGTGTATGGGTGGGGCATCTCTCAGTCTGTACTTCTCTGTCTGCAGGTGTTGCATTCTGTGTCCTTCTCACACTGGCAGAAGGCAGGGTTAGAGGGGACATTAGGATGAAATTCCTCCTTGTGAGGGTTGTGCTCAGAGAAGTTGTGGCTGCCTCATCCCTGTAAGTGCCCAAGGCCAGGCTGGAGAGGGCAGCCTGGGATAGTGGAAGGTGTGGGTGGAACTGGGTGAGCTTTAAGATCTCTTTGAACCCAAACCATTCCATAATTCTCCAATAAACGTTAAGGAAATTGGTTGAATTTACCCAGAGCTGATATAAAAGTAGAGGTACTGCAGGTGACTGAGCTGTGGTGCAGGAGGGAGATGCCTGAATTCAGGACAGAGCTCTGTGACATGGCAACAGCCCAAACAAACACCTCAGCTCACTAAACAGATGAGAATTCTGCCAGACTGGAACGTTCTCAGAGCCTCTTGTGTTACAGCACTGATGGACTGATGGAGGGGTTTGGGCTCTGTGAAATGGCTCAACATAATTGAACTGCTGAGTGAAATGGGCCCCTCAGCAGAACTTTCACAAAGGCCATGAAGCCTTTCCTTCCACTGCAGGGCTGGAATGCACCAGCAGGACAGCACTGATGAGACTTCATTTCCTGCCTCTTATATTAGAGCCTTTCACATCAAAGAGTATTAGCAAGAATAGCAGAGGTAAAAAACAGAATCATCACACCCCTCCTCCCCCCCCCAAAAAAAAAAAAAAAAAAAAAGGATGAGCTTGAGAGTTGCTTTTTATTTTCAGTTTTTAGGAATACTGGGATTGGTCATTATTAATTAGTCATTATTTATCTGGCTAAATTATGATAGAAATAGCAAATGACTGTAAAATTTGTACCTGTATCAAAGCCTAGGTTCTCCCCAGTATTTTTGATGTAGTTCAGACCAGAGATGTTGGTTCAGGGTCTCCTCTAATGTCTGTGATGTTTGATAGCTATTAACAGCAGCAGACTGGATAACTTCCTTCTATAAACTTAACAAGTACAAAGTAATTCAGCAGCAGCTGATTAAACCCTCAGTGAGGCTTGAAGTTGTGATCAAGAACTCTGGTGATCTACAGGGTATCGAGGCCTCTTTCAATCACAAAGTATCTGAAATAAAGGCCTGTAGGAAAAGTAACAATACCTCTTTTCTTCATAAAGATGGACTTTGGAACTCAGATTTGGCAAAAATTAAAACTAGCTGGTGAAGTGGTCAGCTCTAAAAGCACAACAGAAGAGTCTGAGTTGTATTTATACATGAAAATAAAACCAGCAAAGCTGGAATTTGGTGGAGTACCCATGTCCATGCCCTGGCACATAAAGCAATGCAAAAAGGATAAAAGTCATGGAATGGCAGAGGTGGCAGAAAAGGAAATACCTCAATTAAACTCAGTAACAACCATTCTGCAAACACCTGCACAAGGGCTGAGCTCCTTGAATCTCTTCTCAAAGGCTCCCAGCAGCTGCCTTGAAGCAGGTCCACACTCACTGGGACACATGAAGCCATTTCCCACTCCAGGAGGGGGTGTGGGAGAGAGATTTTCTTCCTTGATTGAGTTTGGGGACACAGTCCCTTAAATCCTTGGGAGAGGAAGATGGAATATTTAACTCCTACTGCTGTACCCACTAGAGAGAGATAAATAAACTGCAATCACTGCCTAACAGATACTAAAATATTGAGAAGCACTTCTGGGTACCTCTTGAGAGTGAGATATCCCACTGAGATGCTGTAAGTGTTACTCCTTTCTTTGAATGATTACTGATATGTTTTTAATGATGCTTTTAGAAATACAAATATTAGAATGCATTTTTCCCCCACATAATAACAATTACTTTATTCAGAATTTTGAGCCAGGACTTCAGGATCTGCGTTAATGATAATGAAGAGGTAAATTTTCTGAAGTGTTGTTGATGGTGTAAGAACAAACTTTTTCCACTGGTTGCAGCATACTTAGCTGGCATTTAGGAACTAAAAAGCATTTCTGACTTGGTTCTACTCTGTGTTCAAGGGCTTCTCTGGCAAGGTTAGTACTTCCCAATCTCACTAAGTGTTGTTCAGACAACTATAATTAGAGTGTGATGTACTTGGATAACGTGATAAGGGAGGCAACTGTAGTGCCTAAGTGGAGATTAAGCTTTGTTTTGGGGTTTGAGATCTCAAAATACATGGAGGTTTCAACAACAAATCAAAGTAGTGATCCCAAATTCTGATGACATACCTTCTTCTCCTTGCTCTTTCTCAAATAATCCTTTAATAATCCTGCCTCTACCACTGCAGATTGTTCACTGGTTTTTTATTTTTTGATGACTGAGAGTGAAGGTTAATGCTTAGGATGCAAATGCTTATTAATTTGGTGGCCATGCATTACACAATCCTGTTATTGTCCATACCATCAGCCATGTCTTTGGGAACAGCAATTTCCTATGGTTAGTGTTTATCAATGACAACACTCCCTGATGCCCTGGAAGTGTTTGCACAAAGCAGATCTAGAAAACAAAGTCCTCAAATGTCTGACAATATTTGCCAGTACAAAGCTTCACTTTTGTTTTCTCCTTGCCCTAATCCTGAAAATTCTACACAACAAGATCTTGCCATAGCATTACTGCTCTGTTGTCATTTAAAATAGGTTTCCAGCACTCCAGACTGGAGCAGCTCTGCAGCAGAGGGGCCTGGCTGCAGGGATCTTGTGTCAATAGCAATTTCTGTCTGGCTGTGCTGAGCAGGCACTTAGGAAATCTGATAGCAGAGGGAGACACTCGAGGGGAGAGGGGCTGAGCTGCTCCCTCTTTCTCCATCATCCTCTGCCCTGTTCACTCTTTCAGCTGCCAGCCCCCCTTTATGCAGAAAACACTGGGTTTGGGACCTGCTGGAGAAACCTTTCTTGTTTTCCCATGGGACACCAGACATTTGCTGTGTCTTCGGTCAAACCCTCCCCTGCCCACAGCCACATTCCTGCAGCTCCCGAGCAGCTGTGGGGACTCAGAGCACACACATGCACTCTATTAATAGTGTGAAGCAGGGGGTTCTCCCAAAGGAGTTGCACTGGTGGGATGAGGGCTGTAATGTCAGCTGCAGAAGTGGTCACCTGGCTTCAGCAGTCACCTGCAGGCAGGTAAATACACCCACAGTCACCCACCCCAAACCCCACCAACCAGCTGGTTGCTTTCTGCCAAATCTGGGACTTCTGCGTTGGTTTGGAGACATGGAATGAAATTATTTTCAGGATCATTTGACAGTAAGTGCTTGAGGAAACAGGGAATACAAGTTGAAGGAGCTGGCTGTATATTAAAAAATAAGGCAATTAGTGAAGTACCATGGGAAATTTGGACCGATGGTTCTGCTTGTTGCATCTATTCTGTGATTAAATACTGTGCCTCAGTTCCAGAGCTGACTGTCAGCCTGATTTACTGCAACACATGAATATCTGAATGTTTAAATGACAAGTTTTCTGAATGTATCAGCACAGAGAGGGCTGACTGACAGCTAGCACCACGAGAAGAGCTGACGGGCAGAGCGGGGCTGCTGTAACAGGAGTTGCCTGAACACAGTGTCCATCCCAGCAGTGCAGGACTGTTCTCCTTAATGGCATGGCTTTACACTTCCCTTGGACATCAGCCTCTATTTATAGTGAGTGAAGGTGTCTCAGTGCTGGACTCTGCCAGGGGACAGGAGGGACAGTTGTGTATTTTTTTCCTTAGGAGGATTTCTCTGCTGACAGGCTCTGAAGCCCTTTGCTGAGTGATTTTGAGCAATAGTGAGCAAAGGAGATCAGACATGCCAAAAAATGTTCATCTCCACAAAAATATCTATCTGTGCACTGTGTTCATTTGTTTGATTTTTCCACCAGTACAGCTCCCCTGTCTCACTGGGCTGACACCACAGCACAGGCAGCTGCTGCCTTTGCTTTCTTCTCATTCCTCTTGTCACAAAATAACCCTGGAGAAGAGGAATCGAGGGTGCACCTCCTTTTACTTTCAAAACCTGCTGCTGGTAAAACAGGGGTTATTCTAGTTCTGAGCTCTCCCCTCAGTCCACAAGGAACAGCACAAGATATTTTCCTGTAGCTTGGAACTTTCTGTGTTAAACTGTCCCAAGTTTGATTATTTGTCTCCTGCTGGCTGCTGAGAGTTTCACAAACCTGTCCTTAAGTTACTCGAATGAGCAGAGATCCCATGAGCCTCTGCCTGGAGATGTTTAATGCTGTTGTTATAAAAGAAATCATGAACTATCGATGCAGGTCATGTGCAAAACACACCTCATGTGAATTTGCTACTCCACAAGGCTGCTGTGAGCTGCCTTCATCACCACAGAGGATGGAGCCAGCACAGGAAGAAGCCTTGGGAGGTTAAATACACATTTATTGGGTGTCTGCCTTTGAAAAAAAGTTTGGCTGTTGTGAGAGCTGGAAACTTCAAAGCATAGGCTGTTTTTGAGACAGATCCTGTCTGACACCCTCAGAGTCCTGCCAGTCCTGGAAATTTGTCCATATGACAGTTAGTATTTTTGTTTCATCCTGAGGATGGATTTGATGAACAGCACTGCTCATACCTGAGGTTATTGTCATACTTTTGCCAGGGTGGGTTCTGTGTTCAGAAAATGCTCAGGACATAAAAGAGTAGGAGTTTATTCCCATAACTGTGCCATAAACCAGCTGGGCAGGACGAGCTGCCTGTGTGTGTCATGGTCAGGCCAAAGCAAATTCAGCTCAGCTGAGTCTTTAAAAGGAATTCATCCTTACTCCTAAGCATGTTTCTCTACAGGTCTTGAGACTGTGAAAAACAGAATCTTTTATTTCACTTTTAGAAGTCCTTTCCTTCTTTCTCTATCTTACATTCCCTAACTCAGAACTCACTTGTTTCTCACTGCAGGGAGAGGAGCTGCCTGCTTTTGGGCCAGATTCTGATTTCACTGTAGTGGACTCAAATCTGTTTCACCCAGTGATATCAGAATCTGGCCTACTCCCTTTTGTTTGCTTCCCATCTGCTTCCCAGGCAGAAAGAAAATTATTTTAAAATGTTCAAATGTATGAAATTTGCTCCACTTTCTTCCTGAGGAGCTGTCATCTCAAACAAACCCTTTGGGTTCTTCTTTTGATCTATTTTCAATTGTCTGGTGGGCAAAGCAAAACTCCTCCTCAAGTCTCTTATTTTCTTATCTTCTGCTGTGACATGAATTTCCCCTTTCTCCAGTCCTCCCCCTCTGCTGCCTACAGACCTTCCTCTGCTCAGAGCTTCCTGGCAGTCCCCTCAGTGCCAGGTGAGGAGCAGCCACTCAGGGTTTGCTGCCTGCTCCATTTTGCTCCTCTGGAAGCTTTTGAAGGCAGAACACCTTCCCTGTGTGCTCAGCACCTCGGGAGGGCTGTGAGGAGCCGGAGCAGCTGCTGCTGCCCACGCACTGCACAGGAGCTGGGGCTGCCAGGGAGCTCTTGCCTGGCCTTTATTTAGTGCTCCCCATTCCCCCCCAGTCTGGCAGAAGCAGGTTTTCTCCAGGAACAGGTCTTGGTTTATCTTGTCATTTGATGTGCTCACTCCATTCTCTTACCTTCATGTAGTAAATGCCCCCTCCTGTATTTATAGTGGAATTTCTGTGAGAAGAGACTCTCTTACAGCACCACTCTCCAGTGCTGGGAATATTCTGATCTGCTTTCCCTGCTCTGTGGCAGTGCTTGATGTGATTCCCTCTTGCAGCCTGTCCCTGGGGCTCCTGGACAAAGCCCTCTCTGTTGGAGGCAGAGGCTGCTCACAGCCCCTCCTTTCACCCCAGCCCCACAGAAGGGAGGCTGTGCTGCTCTGCTCCTTGCATTGCTTTTTTCACAGAGCTCTCAGATGCAGTGGAGCTCGTGCTTGGAGTGGCTGAGGAGCCACCTCCAGGGCTCTGAGTGCCAATTCCAGAGCTGCAAATAGCGACTGGAGAGGTTCCTGCTTGGGCAGCTCGACCTTCATGTCACAACCACCCCTTTTCAAACACTCCTGAGCATCCCATGGCCTCAGCTGATCTCCTCCAGATGCCAGGGGATGCTCACTATTTCCCAAAGAAGTTGGCACCATAGCAGAAGGTGTACCTTGCTTAGGGGTAAAAAAATCCACTGGATGTTTTTCATGTTCATTTTCTGTTCATGGAATGACAGAGTGATTTGGGTTGGAAGGGATCTTAAAGCTCATCTTGTCCCAACTCCCTGCCATGGACAGGGACACCTTCCACTGAACCAGGCTGCTCCAAACTCCATCCAACCTGGCCTTGAACACTTCCAGGGATGGAGCACCTCTGCTCTTGGGGAGTGACTTCTAATTCTGGCAGGAAAAATTTTACTTTCTGAGCAAAATACTCTTTGTTATTTGGATGTTCTGCATGCCAGGATGCACCAAGCACTATTTTGTACAGCCTGGTAAAGCATCTCCAGATTCTGGATCACCTACACCAGAAGATATCCCAGGAAACGCCTACAGAGGCTCAGTCACTTATAATTCATGTGGAAAACACACAGCCTCAGCAGCTGACCTCCTGTTTTCAGCTGGGCAAATATCATCAGAGATGTTGTGCATTTGTATTTCTGTGTAAGCAATGGACAGATTCAGAAAAGATGTTTTGCCAAAGATGCCTTTCCAATTCTATGACAGCCTTTTGTTCCGTTATAAGATCTGAGACCTTGAGTGATGTTAGAAAACTCGTGGCAGCAAAACTGATTTCCCAAAGATTCTCCTCACCTGCACATCTGGGAGCTAATAAAACACATCACAGTGTCTGGCTGCTGTCCTTTGAATTCTCTTCAGTCATTACAAAACTGCTGCCAAAAGTACTAAGTGTCCTTGTGCTACCACAGTGAATACCAATGGTACCAGGGAAATGCAGGGCAGCAGCAGAGGAGGGGACAGTTGTGTTTCCTGTTGCTTTAAGCTACTCACTTTCCATTTTTTCAAATATTTGTCCCATAAACCAGCATTTTGGCCATGGAATTCATGACTGAGGTTATTCAGCAGTGCTCCTATCCCTTCCCAGCTGCCCTTCCTTGGCCAAGCAGCAGATAATGGAGTGTGCTGTGTAATTCCACAAGCCCTGCTGATGGGTCTTCCTAGTACAGCTTGCAATTTTCTCCTTAGCAGCCACATCCTCTCGTGTTGCTGCTTGGATTGCTAAGTGGGGCAAATTTCAGGGGGGTTTTGTTTTAGTCTCTTGTTCCTTTTTACGGAGCTTATTGAGAGAATGACTCTGTGCTTTCTAGGGAGAAAACTGACAAACTTCCAGCCCTGATGCTCAGTTTGCATTTTGTAAATCAACTGCTCAGGGAAATAGGGGCAATCCTCAGCCTGGGTATGCCGTGGTTGTTGTGGGGCAACACTGGTGATGCTTTTGGAGGAATATTTTCGAGTCAGAGAGAAATCAGCCCTGCCACGGTGAGCGTTCTCATGCCTGGCTCAGTCTCAAGAAACTGTCAACATCTTGGGTTTGTCGTGGGGTTGTTAACTCACTTCTCTGTGTCTGCTTTTCTCTCCAGCACCACGGCCCACACTCGCTGTGTTCTGCCTTCACACCTCATCTCGTCCTGCAGCTCCTGCCACAGTCCTTTATCCCAGAGCCCAGAAGTTTGTCTCACCACTCACTTCCATATTTTGCTCTTCTGCCACTTTGCTGAGGCTGTTTCTGGGTGGCTGATATAATCCTCCTTGTCCTTTTAAAGTGAATTTGGAGCTTGGATGGAAACCTCCATTAGAATTCTGTAGTTGGCTTTTCTACCTTAGCTAAAATCAGTCTAGCACTTGAGGAGCTGTGTTGGCTTCTTAGGTGAGAGCCTTCATCCATCAGAGCTCTGAACTGAGAGTCATCCTCCCATGAGTTTCCAGCTCTTACTTACATTCTGGCACCAAACACCTTAGTTTAAAGAGGTACTTTAGTAACTGGCAGTGCTTTTGGCTCAGTGTGTCAGAGACTGACTTGTTTGTCACAACTGTGAATGGCCCCACAGCGACCATCAGGGCTCCAACACCTCAGTGTGGGAAATGAGCAGTACTGGCCTGAACCCAGCCAGGATTTGGACCAAAATCTGTCCTTTCCCCCCAGTACTCTTGACCCTGACATAGATGCATCAGTCACTGTGAGAGGGCTGAAGTGCCAAACTGCATCAGGTGCAGTTCTGAGAACAGACCCTCCTTCTGCCTGCTGAGGTTCATGTGCTGTAAAATGACAAATCATGTTTATTTGCACAATGTCAAACCATGCCTTTTTCCCCACTTCTGTGCAATTGGGATCAAGTTTCCCTCAAGGGGTAGTTTGGTTTTTATCCATATGGTTTCCCTTCCTTGGGTAAGTCATCAGTTCTCCCTCATTAACACAGTGATCAACCAGGGCTCAATGGCTTCACCTTTTAGGATCACAGCACATCTACAGATCCTGTCCCATGGCCTGGCATTTCCTGGGGGTGAATTCAAGGAAATGGACACTGATGTCTCTTCAAAGTCTCTGCTGAGTTTATAATTGGAGTCACTGCCATGGTCACCTCTGGGGTGCTTCCTGAGCTACCTGGAACACACCCAGTGCAGTGTCTGCTTAATCCCCTGTATCTTCTGCCCCTTCAGCTTTCACACATGCACAACCTCCAGCTGTTGCCTTCCTATTCTTAATTTCTACTTTTAGACCCTCTTAAACTGCCATTTTCCCCCCCATTTTCTGAAACATTTTCATTTCACACGAGGCAAGGTTTGCAGCTGGTATATAACAGTCTAAAATTTAAGAAGCTTTCCAGAATGAGGACCTGGGAAATCCTTGGTGATGTTTGGGGTAACACACACAGAGTGCACCTGGTATCTTCTTCTCTGATGGAAAAACCTTCCAGATCTAGTCAGTAGAAAAAAAATATTCATATTATTATTGGTTCAGACTATTGATATTTTATTAATGAGGTGATGGTTCATATTATTGATGCAGTCAATACTAGAGAATTGATAATTGATGGTTTTGATTATTGATGGTGAGGTCTCTTGGTGCAGCAGAAGCTTGCAAGGCTAAATAATAAATAATTACCTCTCTGCAGTCAATGAGTTCTTGTCTGCTCCAATAGCAGGGAATATCTCTAACCTGACATCTAGAGCTGAACTTTCTTTTCAAACTTTCTTTGGCTCATTCATACATTGCCAAGTTGAGGTTTTTAAATGAAAAAAGCCTGAGATTTACACTAGAAAGTAGTGATATAGGACCTTGCTAGTGAATTGATTAGGAATATGCAGGATGTTTGGACACTCCTGGAATCTTGTAGTGATTCCACATCTCTTCAGTCCATGGAGATTCATCATAAGATAATGGCATTCAGAAAAATAGTGGGATATTGAAGAAGCAATAGGGAAATAACAGTCCATAAATCATCCCAGTTGAAAGGAATGCTTGTAATGTGTCTGTCTTGGGGATGCAGTGACCTTGAGTTGGGTCTCCATTGGTTTTGGAGCACACCAATGATCTTCCTGCTCTCTCTGCCAGCTTGTGGAGTTATACATAGAAGCCAAGCCTCTAGAGATTGATCATGCACCATCAGTGATGTGGGGCAGGGACAAGGCAGATGACAACAGGGAATCTAAAGGTTGGGAGAAAGGGGTGGAACTGCCAAGCCCTGCTGATGGCTGGATTTGGGAAATGCAAGGCAAAGGTCTCAGTAATCATCTGCATGGTGTATCAGAGTGAAAGACACTCCACCAGAGAGATTAGAGCTGTGTGTGCTGTGGAGCTGCATACCCAGGGCTGATGTCTAACCTTGGGAATAAACAGCAGAGCTGCTGGAGAGACTGAGCAGCTTCCAGTGGGAAAAAATGAAAGGAACAAAAATATTTCACCATTGTTAAATCCTGGAAGGGAATATAAAGGCAGCATGTAGGATTTTAACTTGAATTAGAGTTACTTCTGCCTTGGTTATTCCTGATTCCCAGCAGTGCAAGGTGCTGCAACTTTGTGGAGGAAGGCTGAGAGCAATGTAAAAAAAGGAGCAGAAAAAGAGCAAAGGAGCACTTTGGGGCAGAATGTCCTGTCTGAATCCCAGCCCAGCCTGAATCCCAGCCCAGCCTGAATCCCAGCCCTGTCTGAATTCCAGCCCTGCCTGCATCCCATGTCTGCTTTCACCCCTGCCCTGTCTAAGGAGCTGGTGCTCCTTTCTGCCAGAAGGCAAAGGCATGCACAGCCACTGCCTGAAGAAAATTAAAAGCTTTAAACTTTCTAATTCCCAGGACTGATTTAAATTATTCCAGCTAACAAATGACCTAATATGTAAAAATGGAGACGGCTACCAAATAGATCTGTTTAAATGAACACATGCAGAAGAGATTCCATTTGGCTTCTGCACCTGAAACTTCCTATTTCCTAATGCAAACTAAGCAGTGACAAATAAAAATGAGGCTGCAAAACCAGCATGACCTCTTTAAGCTTTAATTATTCATGAGAACTGTTTTCTTCTCTGCTGAGATTCAGAGCAACACATTTAAGTGGGTTCCTCTCAGGTTTATGGGAGACGTACGCTCCTTGTTACACCAGCTAATAAATGCAACTAAACACAATGACCCAACAATATTTGTAGAAACAGCATTTGGGAAAATGTGTTTAATGAATCAGAAGAGCCTTAATCTAGTCAGTCTTGAAAAGCAAAACATATCATGCAAAATTACAATGCACCAAAGCACAGGCTCATAAATATTTTATTGTCGAGATTTCTGAGTTCACTTTCAGTATTTCAGGATTGTGTTTTACTATGAAATGTCTCTACCTGCACTGGGGAAGGACAGTGGTGGTGGGAGTTTTGAGCAATCCAATTTAGAATCTGAGAATTTGCTTTTAAATAATGTAAGTGAGAGTCCCAGCCCTTACCATCATCAGGCACATCTGTCATTGTAGCCAGAAATGCTCATTGCCTTCTGCTGATGTGGGATGGCATGGAAGCAGCTGGGGATGTTCACAGCTGGGAGGAGAAAACCAAAACATTTTCCTTTTGCTGGGAAGACTGGACAAAGGGCAGGTCCCCTGTGCCTGGCTGCAGTGGCTGCTGTGCCACTGACTCCTTCCCCCTCAGCCCTTGGATAACAACATCCTGGGGACCTGATTTCCCCCTGAGTTCTGAAAGCAGGGGAGAATAAGTCTGTCACCCCTTTGGTGACACCTCCTGCCAGGTCCCCATCAGGAGTTAGGCAGCAGCTCCAAGTGCCCAGGAATGCTGCCATGCCCAGGGGGAGATTCACAGCTCCTCTCCCCTCAGACACCTCCCTGCTGCCATGCAGAGCTGACAGCTCCTCATTTCCAGCTCCTGCAGCTCCTCTTCCTCCTCAGAGCCTGAGTGGGCTGTTTGGGGCTGAGCCCCCAGGGCAGTGTCCCTGCCATGGCCTGGCAGATGGGCAGAGGCAGCCAAGGGGCAGCTTTCCAAAACCTGCTTAGCAGGGCCATGCTCTGGTACTTACTCAGTCTTTACAACTCACTGATATGCTGCCAATATATTTTTGCCAAGGAGACAAAAATACGTCTCTTCTTCCTACTCCCCCAGCCTATGAAAAATCTCAGTTGTGTGCACGAAGAGACTCTGTGTGTGTGTGTGTGTGTACATTTAGAGGGGGGAAAAATAGAGTTTCTGTTAACTTATTTTCCAGTTGAAAGTCTGCCTTGTAGCCAAGGAAGCACTGTTTTCATTGGTTATAACTTTGGGCAAAAAAAAGCCTTACTTTGTGCTGAGCAGAAATGGCCAGTGAGGGCAATGGGAACTGGGAGCAAATCCTTTGATTTCTCCATGGCTCATGTTCTCTGCTCGAGGATGGATGTCTGAGGGCTTATAAATAATTTGGGGGTTTATGGGTCAAACAGCCCTGTATGAGTAAAGTTGCCTAATAATGGGCAAAGAAGAGAGGCATGATCCTTGAAGAGTGATGGGGTTCAACTCCCCAAGGGCCAGAGAGACTCCTGGTATTTCACATGTTAATTAAGACTCTTCCACCCAGCCATGGTTTGGAATTCTAGCTTTGTTTTCTGCATGGCTGAGGTCCTTTAAAACCACCTGGTGCAAAAGTGAGGGACTGGAGGCTTTTTCTAAGCTTCCCAGCAACTTATCTCCAAAAAGGTGTATCCCTTTTCCCTCCTTCCCCTCCCTTTCCCCCCAGACCTTGCATGACTTCAAGGCATCAAATGTTAATGAAAGTTTGCCAGGCTTCAAGGGCTGTGAAATGGAAGTTAAAAATCCTGCACCATAGATGGCTCTAAAAATACTCAGTCATGTTGAAACATCCCCCAGCTCCAGCAGCTCTCCTGCACCCAGCAGGATGCAGCAGGGCTTTCTCTCCCAATAAGCTCTGGACAAAGTTTGCCCAGTGACTGTGGATTACTTCTGCTCCACAGACTGGAATCACCAGGTTATGGCCACAAATACCTGCAGGAGAGAGAGGATGTGCTGCATCACTGAGCTCTGGAGGGATGGGCTGTGCACTCCTGCACTGCTGACTCCAGCCACAGGGCTCAGAGGTGTGAGCATGAGGATGAGCACAGCCCCAAACATCAGCACTATGGGCTCTGAAGGGAAGGTTTGATGTCAGCCTGGTCACCACGAGGGTCCAGCTCCTGAGCTCCTCTCTTCAGCATCATTTGTTGTCCAGGGTGCTGGGCTCTGTGGGCTGAGCTTTGACTTTTTAAGCACAGCATCACCTAAACTCCTCTGCAGACCTGCTCCTGCAGGCTCTGCAGCAGGAGAGCTGTGCCCTCATGAGACATCTGAGCTTTTCTGCAGTGGCTGCCCACAATCCCACCCTGCTGCCCTGCAGATGCTGGATACACCAGGGGCCCCTTCATGGACTTCTGGGGTTCCAGCAGGGACAGTGCCATCCTCTTGCGCTTTAATGTGTTTTTTCTTGGAGGTTTTTTTCCCTAACAGTGTTCCCACGAGTGGGAAGATGGGAGCTGCTTTTCCCACACCACAGCCTGCTTTTTCTTCTCAGAGGAGCACAAAGTCCTTTCTCCCAAAAGAGGAGCCTGAGCCCCATGGCTTGGGTGGTGCCTTGATCCCTGATCCCAGCAGGGTCCCTGAGCCATTCCCATGCCAGCAGGAGCCACGGGGGCTGTGCCAGCTGCACCTCTGGGTCCCCCAGCCTGCAGAGCCCTGCTCCCAGGGGACAGCAGGGGACTCTGCCTTTGGCCTCCAGGGACTCCAAACCACGGCTCAGACCTCAGCAAATGTCTGCACCCCAAACTCTGCCTGCTCCATGCCCAGGAGGGGACAAGGGACGCTCAGAGCGTGTCCCCAGCTGCAGTGCCAGACCCAAGGTGGGGCACATGCTCCAGGTGTGTGCAGAGTTTTGTGTCCCCAGGCCTGGCCAGGCTGCCTGGCCACGCTCCAGCCCTGTGTGAACACACTGCCAGGCTCCAATCGCTATTTTTGAGCCAGTCACTAGAAATAATTCATGTATGTGCAAGTTAAAATTCTGCTTAAAAATTACCCTCTGCCTCAGAAACTGAAATCCTGAGACATCTACAGAAGCAGATGCTGAATTTAATTTTTCAAGGTTCTTTCCAGCTGTTGTGGTAAGCTTAGAACTTCATCCTGCATTTCTTCACTTTAAGAATCTTTTTTTATTCAAATATCTCCAATTCTAGTTCTGGCAGAAGCAGGGGCAGGTGCAAGTGTTGTGAAGAATTTGCCCCTTTTACTGGGCTAGATAAAGTCTTGCACCAATCACTGAGATCCATAATATTTCTTAAAGCAAAAGTTCAAGTAATGAATATTCAACTTTTAAGGACTTTAAGAAAAATGTCTGCATATGTCATTAATTTATTTGATGGTATGAACCAGAGTTTTGGAAAGCTCAAGGTGTATGTTTGTGTGTGTTAACTGTGAGCAACAGTGCAAAAGGAAAATGCTTTTTCATCCATATGAGCTTCTGTAAAATGTGTTCTATTCTTAGGAGAGTAAACATAACACACAAAAAAATATGTAATCATTTAAACCTTGCAGGAAAAGAGGCAGGAGTGATGGGAACCTCTGAAATGATAAATGTATGAATTTATTCCACTGCCTCAGTGGGGTTTTAAATTAGTTTTATTTTTCTTTTATTTCTTCTTGTTGACAAGCAGGGCTGCACTGCTCTGCAGATCTAATGTTTACAGATAAGGAAATATTGAAGGTCAAAAATTCTATTCTTAGTTATTCTTGTATAAGGTAATCTCCTTGTGCTGGTGACAATGCAGAGTGATCTCATGTCTCCATGGGTACCTGAATCATGCCTGTCTAACAGCAACATTCTCCTTTCTCCATTCCCACCCCCTCCCCTGAAGTTCTTACGTAGAAAATGCAAAGATATCTCCAAGAAAAGCTTAGTGTGTGATGCAAATGATGGACTGGAGCAAACACTTTCCTTTGAGACAGTGCACTGTGCCAGCACCTCCCTCATGCACAGTTGGGGTGATGAATTAGTTTGCATTTGTCTGTGACCAGGAAGAATTCTGCCAGGAATGCAGGCTGGATCCAACGTGTTACGAGTGCTCATTTAATGCCTGCAAATAAACATCCCAGCTGGGAAATTCAGAAGGGTAACTCTGCCCCTCACATGGGTCACTGTGTCCCCATGGCAGCCTCAGCCAGGGAGATGCACAGAAAACTGAGCTGAAATCCAGATTATGGGGGGAGAAGTGAGACCAGCATCTGCTCACAGGCAGATCATGGCAGGGAAGCACACAAGTGTGGTGAAAAGAAGGTGAAAAAAAAGCCAGAGAAACATTAATTATGTCTTCCCATCTCTCTGAAGTTCAGCTCAGTGCTCTAATACCCACAGGATGCAGCTTTCCTTGACAGTTTTGTAACATCTAAAGGGAAGAAAAGAAACCAAAGGGGAAGCAAAGGGGCTTTGGTGGTGAAAGGACTACAACTCTTTGAATGCCAGCTCTTCTCCCTGCTGCAGCATGGAAGTTTTGGTCTCTGCTTTGAGCTGATGTGGATGGATCAGGCACATGAAAGACCTGCAGCAACAGCTCCTAGAGGCTGGCAGCAGGGCTGTGGATCAGGACTTCTGCCTTTTCCTTTAGCAGTGAAAGGGACTGAAGTCTAAATCTGGGTCTCTGTGCTCACAGTCTTCATATAAACTTAATTTAAAGGGAAAAAAGAAACCCACAACAAGAAGAAAAAGAATATTCTTTGGGAAGGGGGATTGAGAAGTGAGAGCTGCACATTCTTCTTAACATCAGGATTCCTTTTTTACTGAACCATTTCTGACCTCAGCAGTGTGCAGCAGGCAGGAAAACCAGGTTGGACTTGCAGTTTCTGGCGACAGGATAGAGGAAATCAGATAAACCAGCTTGTATCTACCACCTTGCTGTGAATTAGGGCTGTCCTTGTGTTTCACTTTTGTCCAATCAATTTTCAGAATAAAAGCCTTTCTTCTACACGGCCAAGGGGTTTAATTCAACCCTGTAATAAATGGCCAGCTAACAATGGGCCAAACTCAACTTGGATGTTGCTCTAGTTAATTAAGAAGAGTAGCATCAGGGCTAAATTTGGCAAGGAGTGTGAAATGACTGCCTTCAGAGGCAGGGAAGAAAAATCCTTGCTTAGCTCATTGCATCCAGCTCTTCAAATGCAAATTAACCTGTCAACATCTGCATGCAGCCACCCAGGACAGCTGCAAAAAGGAGCTCCCTGCACCCAAAAGAAGGGCTGGAAGTGTTTGGTTCCAAACAGCTATTTTCTAAAATAATTTCTAGTAAATAAGAATACATTTAAAGTGGTAAACTGAGCATCTGCTGCATGAAATGAATGGAGGACAGCATGTGAAAAGAAACATATGTCAAGTATGCACTTCAGATGCATTGACTACTTGCCTCCAAAACAGAGAGAATTTAAACTTATTTGCAGCAAACACCAAAAAAAAAAAAAAAAAAAAAAAAAAAACCACTGCAACCCAAAGAAAAATCTCAAGTAACAGCAGAAGTTGAGCTTGGCCATAGCTTGCCTTTCCCTGGTGGAAGGGAGCAGGTTGCTGGGTTTCAGCTGCTGCCTGGCTCCTTTTCCCCAGGCACCTGTCAGGAATGCCAAGCCCAGGTGGCTTTTGTTTAGAGCAAACAATGTCCCTTTACCAGTACATTTAGAATCCCAGTCACTGCTGCAGCCAAACCCTACCAGATTTGCTTCACTGGAGGGAAGACAGAAAATACCCCTGTGCTTTTTGCAAAGTGCCTGGTGTGCAGGGCAGGAGATGGTGACATCCTGCCTGGGACCCATTCCTGTTCCAGGGAAGGGCACTGCTGGTGACTCAACCCCTGCCTTCAATACCCTGCAACTGAGGGAAATTGCATTTCACTATTTCCTTCAGCCCATTATCCTCAGACAAAATCTCTGCTGACTTAACTGAAGCTCTTACTTGCAAAACAAGTGCAGGGTGAGGCCCCTTCAGAGGAGAGGTTGGATTCCAGCTCTGAAGGGTGAAACTCTTCTCTGTGAAGCAGTGTGCAGGAATATTTTTCAGTCTAACAGGGCACAGGATAAACTCTGATGTCTCCTTTTTTGGTCAGGGGAATCATTTTCGTTCCAAAGCTGGGACAGGTGTGCTGCCTTTCTGTCTGTCTGTCTGTCTGTCTGCTGAGGTTTTGTTAAGGGTTTGGTTCTGCAGCTGTGATCTCCCAGTGCAGCCATCTCCTGTGGTCCCCTTGGGAGGGAGGGGAAACAAGCCATGAGCAACTTCTGCAGAAACTGCTTTGCTATGGTAATGTGGTGTAATTAAGCAGGAGTCAAAAATCCCAGAGTTATAAAAACCCATGGCTTGTACCAACAATTTTACTCATCTGTAGGTTTTCAGGCTGAATCAGGGCTGAGCAAAGAGATCATGAGAAAACATCTTTGACTTCTTGATGGCTTTGGAATTGTTCACCTTTGCACATTGTAGCATCTTAATAACAGCATTAAGAAGAAAAAAAAAAAAAAAAAGAAAAAGCTACTGCTTCTCAAGGAGAACCTCGAAATGGAGATGTCTCTTCCTGCCCCTTCTTTGCTTGGGTTTGTTCCAATATTTTTTCCCCCCTGGGATGCTGGGCATTGCATTTCCAGGAGGGAGGAGCTGCCATTGCACTGGCACTGGAGTGCCAGGCCCAGCAGTGGGGCTGGGGCTGCATCCCCTTGGCTTGCAGGGCAGCACAGAGCTGCTATTGAGTGTGTGTCCACATGGCAACAGCACTGGTGCTCCAAGAATTCCATTTCCACTGTGCCCCTGGGGCTTGCCTTGACATCTTCATTGTTCCACGGAGAAATAAAAAAGTAAAAATCCACGGGCAGAGTAAATGCAGTGCAAAACACAGAACACCATGGGACAGGGTTATCTAATGGTTAATTTAGAAAGGAACATATCATTAAAAACGTATGAAGGTGGCTACATATTGATGCTGTATAAATATTTAAAGGGATGCTTCTCGTAAGGGCAGAGTTCCAAGCTACACCTAAAATAACGTGTGTGAAAGAAAATTAAAAGAATATTTCACCATTTGGACTTGTTTAATCTGCCTTGGAAAGGCTTTTTATGGCCAGCTACTGAACATTAGTATGGGAAAGGATATCAGACAGAACTCATTTTTGGTGTAATTCTACCAAAGTCAGCAGAGTTAAACTGAAGATGATTTTTCTGGTCTTTTTAAATAGAGAGTAATTTTCTCCATGGGTAGTTATTAAATACTATTGAGAGAGAGTGTGGCTGCTGTTGGAAGGGCTTTCTGGAGAGGTCACTCTGTCCCATGTGAACAGCACCAGTGAAAAAGCAGGAGCTTTGTAGTTTTTCTAACTTGAAGAGCTCCTGGAGGCTCTAACTCCACCACATGTCACTGCCTGACCCAAAGCTAAGAGCAGGGATCTATTCTGAGTTGAGATATCCTGGCTTGACATCCACTCCCACATCACAAGAATTCTGCCTGTAGAAATCGCTTAAAATATTGGAGGGGGCATTGCAAAAGATATCTGTGTGGACATTTGGTCCATCTCTGTCAGAGAGGACATATTCCTTAAATACACTTTCTGAGGCTCAGCTGCTCAGTCTTGACATTTTGGGGCTGTTGGGGTTTGTGTGCTTTTCACCAGCTCTCCTGAGCACTGGCTGAGGTGGCCATTCCTTATCCTTGTTATTTGGGACCCAGATTCCTGCAGCCTTCTCTGCACCTGGACCAGTTTGAAGGGTAAAAAGGTGCCTCCTGCATGGACACAAGGCTGAATAAGTCCTAGATTAAAAGGTTCCTATTTGAGGGGGGATTGGGAAAATGTCAGGATCTCTCAAAAGGCACCTCAGGTACCCAAAGTGTGGGGCTGGGAAGGGGCCAAATGGGTTTTTTTCCTGCCTGCACAGCCAAGGACTCTGCCCTCTCTTGCAGAAATTAGGCTCAATCCTCAGGCAGAGCAGCAGCAAAATTTGGATCATAAATCAAGAAAAAAACCCTTGGTTTTAATGGGGGCCAGAACCCAGAGAATTATTTAGCCATTTTACAAAAAGCCTCACATCCTCTTGGGATGAAATGGGAACACATGAGACCTCATAATTTATATATGTATTAACTTCCCACTGGTGAAATTAAAATGCAAAATAGTGTCTCTAAACAAAACTGTGAAGCTCTGTCCCTTGAGGGAGTTAAAAATGAAATGGGCAAAGCATCTCCCACAGGATCTATTCTTACCCTTGCAGGACTTTGGGCTGGATCCTAGGTATTTTCTTTCTCACAGTCACAATGCTGAGCTCCAAGAAAGGGTTTGTCTGTGCAATACAGTGAAGCTCAGCAATAATTACCCATTGTGCTCTGTGATGAGCCATCCCTTTGGTTCTTCAGTAACCCGTGCACCTGGACTTTAACTAAAACCAAATAATATGCACAGAAAACATTTTTATGTAAGAGGAGGTGAACATCACTAAAAATCAGAGAGCCTTTGTATGGCATGCCAAACTGCTGAAGCGAAAAAATGTCTTCAGTGAAAGGGCTCAGATGTGAGCATGTTTCAGTGCACAGCTCCAGGAAAAACTCTGATAATAAATGTGAGCTTGTTATCGTTGCTTTTCAGTGGGAAGTAAAGCCGGAAGCAGGGTCGTGCTGGCTAATTGAAGCTTACATTTTCATTCAAGCACTGCATTTTAATTATAAACTGGTGACACAAGTGTCACTTAGTTCCTACCCTGTTTTAAGTGTGCACACGTACAAAAAATATTTTCGGTTATTAATTTATTCTTGTGATCATATTCATTATCCTGCATTGTGTCTACCAGGCACGTGTCTAATGACATGTTTGATACATGCTAATTCTTATGCCTCTTTTAATACAGAGCTTACACAGATATTTTAGGCTGAGCACGGTGCCAGTTGGCCACCAAAACAGGTGCACATTAATGCTATAAAATCAGCATTAGGAGCTGTGTACCCATATTCTGGCCAGCTGCAAGCACTTGCCCAGCCCTCCCGGGGCACAGCAGTCATGCCAGAAAATGGGATAACCTGTGGGATAGCTGCATCCAGTGCTGATGCCTGGAGATGCTGATGGTGAGGTCCTGCTGTCCAGGTCTGGCCCTGGACCTGGGCCAGGATCCAGCTCTGTCATGTGAGCTGAGCTCTTTGTGTGGCCAAAGCCCTGGGTTAATGCTTAAAATTCAGGTGGAAAATTTCTGGCCTGTTTTTCCTTCCCTATGGGGTTTTTGTGCTGTGCCCAAAGAATGTCTCCAGCTAGAATGCTGCCATTTGTACACAGAAATTAAAATAAAATGAGCAAAAAGGTCACTGAGAAATGGCTACCAAGAGACACCAAGTAAGTCATTAAAAACTCAGACCAGGAGCACAAGAGAAAACAATGGAAATATCCCTAGAAAGCAAATTATGAAGGTAAACCTCTTTCAAAGGCATGGGGTGGAACAGGATAGCTGTGTTTTCCCCTCTTAATTTGCTACCAAACTATAAAGAGGATTCTGTTTTAATAAGCACAACCGTAGCGGGACACTGCAAATGAATTGTTGGAACTGCTATAATTAGAAGTGGTGCTGTGAACATCATTCCTAAGTGCTCCATGGTTTATTCCAGGTCCTGCATCTTTAAGGATCCCAAGGCACCTCGGGACCGTCTGCGTTTGTCAGCGCTAAAGGCAAGGACAAGAGCACAGCAAAACGAGCACAGCAAAGGAGAATCCCCTCCCATCCTCTGGAGCAAACCACAGGATGCTTCATCTCACAGTCAGCAGATATTGGCATAGTCTTGGATAAATATCTTTTGAAACACCCAAGTAACTTTAAAAAGTGAAATCTGGTTGGTTCTCAGCGCAATGTAAGCTTGGATAGAGGTCGGGAGCCTCACCCTTTGGAAAGTCTGCTCACTGTCTTGGAGCATCTCTTGTTGACAGAGAAAAATGTGTTTTCACAGTGGGCAGAGCTGGGGGGACATGGACCAGCTCTGATCCAAACACAAGGTGGGAACATCCAAGCAGCTCCAAGCCAAGAAAGTCAGCCTCTTGTTACGTTCACTGGCTTGGGTTCAGTGTGTGCAGAGGGGCTTTGGACTGGAGCTGTCTGTGCCCTACTGCTCCATCTGGAAGGGGTCAGTCTGTCTGCAAAGAGCCCTCTGGTGACCCCCAAATTGCTGTCATGGCCAACAACTGAGCCCTGCTGGCTGGCAGAAGGATGAGGGTGAGTACCCAAGTGGTTTGGGTTAGCAGTTACCATTTCCAAACTGTTACTGAGCTACTAGATTCATTAATTGATGTTTTATCATGTTTAGGAGAACTCTGCTTGATACTGATGTTTTCCAAGAGTTCCCCTAATAAAACCCAGTTGAAATGCTCCTGAGCTCAGCTGTACAGGATAAACTGCCTTCAGTCAGGTGTACATCAGGTGAATAGGAGATGTTAAATCTGGGAGGAAGCAGAGTCTGGGACTCTCCCTCTCCCTCCCAATGGAAATCAAACTCCTGAAGTTTTGGTAGCTCACATTTGCCTGCAAATCACCTTCCCACACCCAGCAGAGCCATATCAGGAGTTTAACAATCCATTTTGGGCCACTGGCTTCACTGGCTCCAGTATCAGGCCTCTGTTTAGCGAATTTGAGGGATTCAACCCTGTTCAAAATTCCCATGGATGAAAATGTGATGTGACACAATGCAACTTGCTGTTTCATCATCTGGCTAAAACCAATCTAGCACACAAAGAAACCAAGTCTGGAGAATTTTGCATTAAAATATATGCATTATGTAAAAGAGCACTGCTATGGTTTACTTGAATTTAGAATATCCACTGGACAAAGATGATTAAAGCCCACTGCTGCCATTAGTGAGTCATGCACGGAGGAGTATCACAAACTTTCAGATCTGGATACCTTTGAAAGCTCAGCCTAAATAGTCACAAGGTCTTTCAGAATTGAGAGTTTGTTACTTCATTTGCTTGCAGGCAGTTGAGTGCTGGGGGCTGAACTCTAAAATACCCCAACAGCACAATTCTTCCAACAAAATCATGCAGTGCCCTGCTATCAGCTATCACTGATAGCCAGTGAGCTGGGAGATAGGTGTGCACAGCTCTGATAGGTGTTTGCAATAAGTTATAGTTTAGATTTGATTACATTTAGGCAATGTTCCTCTGGCAAGATCCTATTTCAAGTCATAATTGTGACATGCCATGGTTTCTTTTTAATGCCTTCCAGCACCAAGAGATAAACTGTGCCTCTGGGATGCAAGGAAGACAATAACAACCCCAGTGATATTGAATGCTATATATTTGGACAGGAGAAAATATCCAGTCATCCGTATTCCACACAAAACTGCATCATTTAAAAAGTATAAATGGGGGACAACTGATCTGAAACCCCAGTAGAGAATTGGCAGTGACTTAAAAATGGTTATTAACTTAATCTGAAAAAAAAAAAAAAACGCCCTGGCAGCTAAACAAGGGTGCTAATTCCTGCCTGAGCTGGGTCCCTCTCCCACTCGAGCAGGGGATGTTCAGTGCTTCTGAATATCTCAGAAACATTTGGCATTATCAAGCTAACAGGACTGGCTAAGTGAGAAACATTCAAAGGGCACAACTAAGTGGCACAATTCCAAAACAGCAATTAAAAGGCGGAATGCTTGAAAAAGAACAATAAAAGAGGTTAATTTGTATCAGGGCTTGGCAATTGGTACAGGAAATACTGTAATTCCATAATGTGCTCTCCTTTCACCCATCTCTTCATACCATGACTGCCTGTTTATAATCTATCATTCCTTCATGGATTACATTTGACAAGAAATGACTCAATTCTATTGAAGGAGAATTCACAGGGTTATTTGTTAAGTAGGCAGGAGCCTGGATAAATCCTGGGAAACAAGTGAAGCAGGTAGAGAAAAAGAGAAGCCAGACTATACCTTTGGACAAGTAAATGATTACAGGTTTTTCATCAGCAGGATGGCACAGAGATGTTCAAGAGTTAAGAAGAGAAATTAAAAATATTAAATTTCTGCCTAGGGCAGTATCTACTCATTTTCTAGAGAAGGACTCGTGCGCTGTCATCTAAGAGCTAATTTCAAAGGTATCTCTTTAGCAGAAGGAAAGTTACAACATTTCAGCAAGGGGAGGAAAAAAGAGGAAGAGAACAAAGATGTTGAGATGACAGGATGCCATGGGAAGGAGGAGAAGAGGGCCTGGACTATCTGCCAGGCTAAATCAGGAACTGCTTCAACACTTCCACTGCATTTGACTCCCAGCATGCAACAACTGGCAAAAATGCCCCCAGATCTGAAGGGAAATCTAGCTAAGTCTGTCTAGGCTGGGCTATCCATCCTGCAGGCAGCTTGCCTGGAGGCTTGCTATTTTGAGATAGTAGAGAGGCCACTTGTCATTAATATTATGATAAATCTCAATACAGAGAAAGCCTCAAATGTTGCTGTGGTACCCAGCACCTTGAAAGAGTCACAACCACACTGAAACAAAAAATATGAGCTGAAGCCCAGGAAATACCCACTTTTCATGTTAAAATGTTGAAGATAAAATGAACTGATGTACCTTGGGAGTGGAGACAAATAACTAAGGGAAAGAACTATCTGGGAGTAGAACAGGGAGGAAAAAATATATTGCAATTTAACTGATCAAACACACTGAAAAAGTGAGAGGCTTCAGAACAAGGCAGAAAAAACCATGCAGTCCTGCCCAGCACTGCTGCTGTCTGCTGCAAACACCCTTTTGTTCTGAAGTCATAAATGTGTATCAGCCTCTCAGACATATGGGCAGTTGTGCATTTATCCTGTTTATTTTACGACTCCTGTGCATCCTGCCTTGCCATCTGTTGAGAAGAATTTGGATGCTGAACCATAAGTCTGAGACATAATAAATACCAGTAAACAGAAATCTAAAATGAAGATAAGCACCAAGTAATGTTTGGAAGCAGGACCAGTTTTTCAGTTTGATAGTTTGATTTATTTCTTGAGATGAGTCTTGGCTCAGAAAAGAAGGACCAGCAGGAAAAGGTCCAATTGAGGGGACAAATCTAAGATCCCTTCTCTCATATTGGCTTCACACTGGCATAATTCCATCTCCTTCCTAGAAAGCAGTTAACTTTACGTAGGTGGAGAATCAGACTTAATCCTGTCCCTCAAGGAAGACATGGTTAAACACCAAATATTGCATGTATAAAACATAAGTTGCAAGCAAAATGCTTCAAACTCAGTTAAAGCTGTGCTCATGCATCCTCCCTGAGCTGGGCAGCCCTCTCGCCGTGTCCCAGTTTCTCCACACCTTCCTTTCCATTTTATTATTAGAATGAGAGGGAAGTGGGTGGAAAGGAAGCACAGTTATCCCTCCTAGTCAGGGGCAGGAAGATAAAGCAACCCCAAAGAGTCACAAGCCCATCATCATCCTCCTCCTCCTCCTTCCTCTCCATTTTCAGTTTGGGGATACAGAAATTCTACAGAAATTGCTGCTCTTTAACACATAAACCACAGAGGCACCAACTAAATATCTGGGAGCTGATAGGTGTTAATAGCAGACTCCAGATTACACTTGGTATCTAAGTACTCCTACCTCCTCAAAGGAATTAGAGATGAGATGAAAGCTCTTGCTTCCCTTCCTAATATTTGTTCTTTTTTTGCTCTGTTTCTGGAAAAAATGCACAAGATTACAGGATGGAGACATCAGGTGCACTCCCCTTCTCCCTGAGTTTTTTACAAGGTGTTTTGCACCTGGCAAGACTGACTGAAGCTACAGGTGTGGTGACACTGTGTGACCCAGCAAATGGGACAGGGTGTATGGAAGAATAATCACCATGCTGAAATTTCACAGGAGCAAAAAAATGCATTGTTATATTGACTTGTTTTACCAGTTTACACTGGTGAGGGTCAGTAGAGCTGCAGGGCTGCAGGGCAAGCCCTGGCAGTATCTAAAAAGAGCAATAAAAGCCCATGGCAGAAGGTCAGTTAAAGGTAAGAGCTGCTGGACAAAGCCCAAAGACTGCATTACATCATTGCAAAGGTCCCCACAAACCCCAAAATGAGTTACTATGGCTCTGACAGATCCCACCACAAATGCCATCTGTCAAGTCCTCAGAACATGCAGTGTAACTATATACAGAATAAAACTGACTGCAGCACAACACAGCCACGAGGATCCTGTTTGTACAACCCAACGCCTCCTTGACTCTTCACAAAACGTTTCTGAAACCTCCCCAGAACAATCCTGAAACTGAGGTGAGATTAATATTCTCCACATTGCATCCTGCACAGCAGAAAGAGCTTTACAGCTGGATTACAAATGTGCTTTCATTGGTTTGCAGCCTTCAGGGAGCATTGCTAATGCACACAGAGTCTTTGGGATCTAAGTCCTGCACTGGGATATCTGACATGCTGAGAGCCACAGAGAAAAAACCAAAACCTTCGTGTAGCCTGATAGCTCCCTACTGGCTATAGAGTAGATCGAGTTCAAGAAAGCAAATTAATTCATTAAAGTGACATATATTCAGTCAATTAGCGTCAGATCCCAGTTTCATAGAGCAGGGAAGAATGGATGTTTTGTGACATCAATAAGATCGTTTGAGAGCCTCTGTACAAATGTTCAAAGAGGTGCATTGAGAAAAAATGCTTTTTTTGTGTGTTTATTTTTTTTTTTTTTTCTGGGAATAGATAATACCTTCACCCATCTTCTGCTTACAGGTCCTCCAAATTTCTCAGTATTTTAAAGTATTTTATACTACGGAAAATATTTCAAGATATGTCCATAAAGGCAGCTCCAAATTCAGAAACTTTAACAAACGGAATGCTCCTGAAAAAAAACCCAACCGAAACTAAAAAGTCTGCTAAAAAAATCACTCCATCAGTTGTCAGCAGAACAGCTCTGCTTCAGCCAGGGTTGCAAAGCTGACACTGGAGTGCTGAGTTGCTCTTAAAAGCAGTGAGTGAAGCACATGGACCTTCTCAAGAGCGTGTTTTACCAAGGAAACAGAGATGGTGTGAGCAGCATGGATGCAATGAAAGAGTGAAAACAGCATCTGCATCTCAGCAAAGTCCTTCACTGATGGGTGTATGTTTGTGTTGAGAGATTCATGGGTGAAAGTTCACTCTTCAGGAGTGCAGTAATACGTATATATTGTCCTAGAAACAGGCTACAGCATCACAAAACAAGTTTTTCAGAGCAGAGCCATCCATTTGTGAATTCTCCATTTGCAACCACTTGTCTCTCACAGTGTGAGCACAGGCTCACCTGCCTGCATGGACTGAGAGGAGCAGCCACTTCTTAATGTGCCTGTGGACTCAACTTCCTAGGCAAGTCATGTCTGATCTTAGAGTGATTTAACATTTGCTCTACACCAAATAACACTTTGGCCACAGCATTGGAATAAAAAGCCTGCGTTGTATTCAGTTTATTACAAGCAGTGGTGGTGCTGGAGCTTCATAGCTGTGCTTGGAGAATATTAAGGAATATTCATTCTTTTCAGATGAGCCATGAATTTGCAGTATTGATGGATAGCAGCTTGCCTTTATTTGCCTGCATCAAACATTGGTATAAGCATTTTTATTTTGTTTTCAGGAGTATCCATGGAAGCAGCGCATGCGGGTGCCGCAGTTCCCGTGCTTGTTGTGAGCATTCATCCAAGCTGGAAGACTTGCAAATAATTGTGCAAATGTGTGTTTGTGCAAGTTTTCCAAATCATAAATGATTTACTCCATCCTTCCTCCCCATTATAAATGTTCCAGCCACGCAGCCAGGAAGGACACGCGGGCCCGCGTGAACCAAATAGCCAATTGCACCACTTGAAAAGTAAATGGCAAACAGGGAATACTAAAAGCAGTAGACACAATGGGTTCAAAGAGATTCATGTGCTGAAGTGTTTAATAAAATACTCTTTGAATAAATTTAAATTACAAGTACATTACTTGAGTTCCTATCTTGATGTCACAGAGCCTGCAGAGCGCTCTATTGTGAGCTGTCCTATTAACTTCAGCACGATTGTTCACCAAGATAAGCAGTTTCAGTGGATAAAGTGGTGTTTTTAACATTGTTTTTTCCCAGGCAAATATTTTAATCAGATCCTCCTCGTGAGTAAGACTGTTCAAGGCTTAGGAAGCTGTGCTGCACATTTCCCACAGGAACAGGGCTGCTGGGAAATCAGAGTGGTTTAATCTCCCTTTCCCAGGTTAGGCTGACCACAGATTGGTTATTCACAGGACACAGCTGTGTCTGCACCTGGGGACCCAGAGCTTGTGACAGCCACCACAGCTCAGGTGTGGGCATGGGACAGAACAGCAGCCACCCAAAATGGGGCTGGTTTGCTGCTGTGAATTTGTGGGCTGGGGTGCAGGTTTCAGGCTGATTGTCTGCATGGGGGCTCTGTCAGAAACTCCCTACTCTGGTGACATTTTAACTTCAGCTGCCAAGGCTGCAGCTATCATGGTTGTCTTGGGCCCAGAAAACCAAACCCCAGCTTTGCCAGGGAGCCCTGGGCCATCTTCAGAGGCTCAGCTACTTCTGTTCTGCACACCCACACCAGGAACTATTTCAATTTCTGACTGAAGACAATTACCTTGGATAAAACTTTTAAAAATCCACACAGAAACGGTGCAATTATTTAAAATCCACTCAATGAACCTCCTACCTCCACAAACACCTTTGGCAAACATGCTAAAAGAACAAAATTGGGATTAGACAGACAAGAGTTTGACTGATGTATCATTAGCGCTGCTTCTTGAGTGACTAAGCTCCATAGTAGTATCAACTACTAGGACTGAAACATGATTTCATCCCTGCAGCTCCAAACAAAGATAATATGCTTGATCCCTGAGCTGTATCACTCCAATTACAATGCCAATTTGTTGTAAAATATTGTTTCAAAGAAAAAACAGGAAAACATTGAGGAGCACCTGATAATTGATTTATAAGGTTATCCTTTTACATCCTGTTCCAGCAATTTTGTTTGAAATCTTGGAATTGGGACTACAGAACAGGTGATTGTTCAAAATCCAGCTGTTTTATTGATAGAGTTGAGAAACATTTTACTGGGAAATTTCAATTGACCTGAAATTTGCTCAGCAAAATGCTTTATGTATGCCAAAAGCAATTTCAGAGGCTGTTTAAGGCATTTTCAGCTTCTGCACATTTGTGTCTCAGATTTGTCTTTTTGACATGAGTGAAATGGCAATAAAGACCTTTAAAATAAATTAAGGAGGTTTTAACAATTATTCCTCTAAAAGACCAGAATATTTCCAAAAATAGGTTTGAAGCCAGACCATTTAATCACATATAAAAATCCATAACTGAAGTTATTTTCCTGCTATGTATCTCCTCAGAATTGCAACATTACCTTTAGATTTCTAAAAGACTCAGCCACTTCAAATGAGCGAGGCTCTGAAACAGTCAAGGGAGTGTTGTCTTAAATCAGCTTCTAGAAATGGTTTTATTATTTTATAAAACAAAGGAATGGTTCCATGTTGAATCCAAGTCCCATGGCGTGGTTTAAAACATGAATAATTTACTGTATCTATAGATTTTATCTTACAAAACAGAACATACTGAAAAAGGAGGAGAGAATGTAGTCTCTGCTCCTCAGCTCTGTGAACAGATGACAGCTTTCTCAAATTGGGCATTCTTAGCACATATTTGACAACTTTAAAAATTGTAACTTTATAATTTGATTATGAGCATTTGAATTTTGAGCAGAACAGCTCCCTTGCTGTCGGGAGTGATGTGTCCTGTGAAAAGCCTTTTCATCCCCCGAAGTGCTGGGGGTTTGAGCTTCCCTTGCACACAGCTCCTGGGAGCAGCTGTCCAGCAAATCCCCTGGTGAGTGCCAGCAGGGCACCAGGGATGCAGCCAGACCAGAGCTGGGCCGTGCCACTGGGAGCTGCTTCAACACTGCCCCTTCCAGCTCCCCTGGCTGCTGTTTTCCTAAAAAAAGTTCTGACTCAAGCCCAGGTGAAACCAAGGCAGAAATCCCACCAGTTCCAGTCAAAGCTGCACTAGACTTCTATGAATGGTGTTACTGGGAGACCACACAGAAATCCTGACATTGGGGAGCTCAGGGATTTTTCCCGGAGGTGACAGGTCCAGCCTAGTTGAACAAGCTCAGCAACTCCAGCAAGATGCAAACAAACTTATTTTCCATGAAAAACGAAGGCTGAAGACACTTAGAACAAGCTCAGTGAAGATCACAAGATTCAGTTCAAGTGGAGGATGCTCAGCACCTCTCAAGCAAACTCAGGAGCTCTCAGATGCAAGCCCTCATTTTCCAGGTGCCATAAAAGCCCATGCTGAGTGTTAGATTTCCTTTAAGAGTCATAAAGCCAAGCATTGCTATTACCCATAAACCTTCACATTTCAATAATTCTTTCTCTCTTTAGCATCTAAAAATATTTATTTCCTTTCCCTACAGCTCTTCTATGTATGCCTACTCTTACTAGGTAACAAGTCCGGTATTTAAGAGAAAATTCATCTTACACTGTAGCCTTAAATCCTTAGCTAAAGGAGAAGATGAGAACAGACGTGAGAATGAGGTGTTTTCTACCACGCCACAGCCTTTTCTGGGGAGAAAAAAACCATCTGAACACAGCTGCGAGTCTGAACCGGAGCTGGGCTCGTCTGGGTTGAGCCGTCTGTCAGTTGGAATAAACACAAAGCCGGGTTTGCAAAGTTCCCGTGTGCTGAGCGGTGCCGATGGAGCGAGGCGCAGCCGCCCGCCCGCCGAGCGCATCCCTGCGGGGAGCGGGGCTCGGGCCCCGCGCTCCCCGAAAAGCAGCTCGGCACAAGGCACCAGCGCCCCTCCAGCACCACGGGGGCTCTGCTGGCCGCTCACAGGAGGATGGACCAGCAGCTGAGGGGGCTTCAGAGCCACCGTGGCCACGTCCCCCGCTGCCAGCGTGTGTCCCTTTGCCGGGGATGCGCCGCTTTCCCACGGCCGGAGCCCCGCGCTCTCGGCTGGCAGATGTGGTTTCACATCTGGGCTTTGCGACCTGCTCTGCCGAATCTCGCAGCACCCATGTGCTTCTTTGTCCCCGCAGTTACCGCCGCGCCTTCTCCACAACTCCATTTTCAGAGCGGAGCCACATGTTCGGCCTCTGCGGGGAGCGGGGTCCTGCTGCCCAGCTCCCGGCTCAAACACCCGGCTTGTTACTGCTCCCATCCTTCAGCCTGACCCTCGGGCTCTATCAAGGAACCCCAAGCCCACACTGAAGCACCTGAGCGGCGGCAACACTCCCTCCAGTCGAGCTCCCGGTGTGTGTCTGGGGGCAGACTGGGAGGAACTGGAGTTCCCGCTGTCCTGCCCGAGAGCTGGGTTCAGCTCCGAAGCTGCTAAAGCCAAAGTCCCGGGGGAGCGGGAGGGGCCCGACCCGAAGCCTGCAGGGCTCAGGTGCGCCCCAAAGCCCCGAGCCCGGCAGGAGCCCCCCCAAAGCCCCGAAGCCCCGGCGATGGTCGCGGAGCGAGGTCGCCCCCCTGGGCAGCGCTCCCCTGGGCAGCGCTCCGCATCCCGCCGCCGGTTCCCATGGCAATGTCGGAGATGCCGGTTGCCACGGTAACGCCATCCTCCTCCTCGGCCGTGTCCGAGGCAGCGGCGCGGCTCCGGCTCCGGCTCCGGCTCCGGCTCCGGCTCCGGCTCCGGCACCGGCACCGGCGGGGCTCAGCCCGGCGGCTCCGGCTCCCGCTCCCGCTGGGCTCTGCCCGGGCGCTGCCCGCCGGCTCCGGGAGCGCAGCCGGGTTCCCCCGGGAAGTTTCTCCCCCCATCCCCGGCGTGGCCCCGGTACCTTCGAGGCAGCAGATCCTCCAGAGCCCCGAGTGCGTGAGATCGCCCCGCGCCTTCCGCGGCGGCCCCTGCGCCTCGTCCGTCGTGATGTTGGTGCCGTTGCAGATGTGGGCGCTGGAGTAGAGCCAGTAGTCGGTGCCGATGGCGATGGCCATGAGGCTGAAGGCGGCGAAGGCGCCCACCGTGGTCAGCAGCATCTGGACGCCACGGTCACACCACACCATGGTGCTTCATAGTCCCCGCACGGGCGCGGGGGCCGCACGACACCGCCCGGCACCGCCGCGCCCGCGGGAGGCTCCGAGTCACGGGGCGGGGGCGGGGGGCCGGGCGGGGGAGCCGCTGCCGCTGCCGCTGCCGCCGCCGCGGGGCCGGGCTCCGCCGCCGGCCGCGCCCCGCGCACCGCCCCGGCCGCGCCGGCACCGGCGGGGGCGGAGGGAGGGAGGGAGGGGCGGCCCGGCCGCGGTACCGGGGGCACGGAGCGCTCCCGACCCCCGACGTGGTGCCGAGCCCAGCCCCGGCCCCCGGTGCGCGCCCGCGGAGCATCGCTCCGGTCTGAGCGGGCTCTGGCGCGCTCCATCCCGGGAAGCGCTCGAGGCCGGCTGGACCGGGCTTGGAGCTGCCGGGTCTAATGGAAGGAGATGGGGCTTTAAGTTCTCTTCCAACCCAAAGCATTCTGCCGTGCTCTGGAATTCACAGGGCGTGAAGGTGTGAATGTGAGCCAGGTTGGCTCTCAACCCTGCAGTCTGTCTGGAGAGCAGGGAGGTCTTGCCCAGTCTAGAGGTGCAAAGCTCTGCACCTTCACTGCTCTTTCTTGGGTGGGTTCTGCACACCTTCCTTCTGCTGGAAATCACTGTGGAAACGGTGCCAAACACAGTGGGGGTGAGGCCTCGCAATTCCAAGAAGATGCCCACATTTCCAGGGAGCTACAGCAGAGCCATCAAGGGGGTCTAGCCATGGTTTCCTCCTGCAGCCTCACTCCACCATTACTTATGCAAGGAGGTTGTAGGCAAGTATTTGGGTTGCTGGTTTGCTCCTGTTTGGAAGGGTGTGGAGACAATCCAGCACCTGAAAATATTTTCCCTTGGAAAACCAAGGGGAGAAATATCTACACCATTTTTGTGGCGCTATCCTGTCTTCCACCCCTCACTCCCATCACCGCGAGCTGACAAGTCGGTCCTGCCTCCACCTCATGCAAGTGACAAGCCAGATGAATGGGAAGGCTTCCTGATCAGCTAATGCATTTGTGTGGAGGGAACGTGGCAGCACACCAGTTTTATGTATATGAATTAGGGAGTGGGAGGACAAGAGCTACAAACCTCGAGAAATACAGCGCTCTTGCCGAGCAGTGCGTGGATGGCTGCAGGTGCCTGTGTGACTCCAAAGCTCAGCATACCAACGCAGAGAGGCTTCTCAGCTGCTCGTCCATTTCAGAAAAAAAACTGGGAGGACAAAAAGCAAATACGAATTAAAAGCTGGTCTTTACTTCGCAGAGACCTCGGTGAATTGCTCAGACATGAAGCCTATAAACACAGAGCAGCTCCAAAGTCAGATGCTTGGTTTAAAAATGTAAATTATGCTTTTCTTTTCAGCTGTGGTTTGTAGGTGTATGAGTGCCTTTGCAAAAACCACCTTCTAAATGAATGTCTCCATTAGGGATGGAAGAATGAAATCAGGTAAAATCAAAAGCAGAGTGAAACCTTGTTCCAAAAAACTGGATTGAGCATTTAAGTTTAATGAGGTTCAACAAACTTCTCATTTGAAATATATGTTTGTACCTTTGGGCTTTGGGGGTTTGGACAGAGTGGGGAAATGAGATACTGAAACAGCAGGAGAGAAGCTATTTCCATAGCTTTTTAAACCTATCAAGCCTTAATTAATATTATTTATTTGTATTATGGTATTGCTGGGAGAGATGATTATGGCTGCAGCAGAGGGAGGGGGAGGGCTGGGTGGGCTGCACCCAGAGCAGGGATTCCACATGGCCCTGAAACCTCCTCCTGCAGCACTCCCAGTCCAGACATTGCACAGGGCACAGGACACAGGGAGGTGGTGGCTGCTCTGGTGGGCTCTCAGCAGCTCCACCAGCAGAAAAGGGACACACAGCACCAGGGTTTCCAGGGGCTCAGAGCCACCAGCCCTGCAGCAATGCTGCTATTGACTCTGCAAGGTAACAGCACATTAACAGCATTAATTAATAAAATATCTTGCTCCTCTTCCTCCCCCTCCCATTTTTGCAAAGAAGACATCTGTTTCTGTTTCTCCTGCCCTGAGAGAAATAACTCGGGCTCCTGAAGAGTTACAGAGCAGCATCCAAGGCAGGCAATCATTTTCTGCCCAAGCTATCTTCTTTAGTTTAAAAATGTTCTCTATTCTTTTGAAATGCATGAAGTAGATTGTGGGAGAGCTAATATGATATTCCACTACAGAAAGCTGGTGGAGTATTTTACATTGATGTCTGGCTCTAGTGATTTTCTAAGGATTTTGAATTCATTAAATCCAGCCATTGAATAATCTCCATTCGTGGCGGAAGGAAGGCAGAAGTGCTTATGCTCTTCAAGAGCAGAAAAGCGTGTAGTCTTTTCTTCAACACAAAATCTCTCTGACCCACTGCATGCAGCACAGGTTGCCCACCGTGCCACCTTTGATTTGCAGGCTCTGCTTATGGTACAGCCTTATAAAACTGCCATTGAATGTAGCAGCAGAGAGCCTTGGCAGGGTGTTTTGCACTGCAGTAGCCTCCTCCATCCTCAATCAGAATTAAGATCCAATTGTTCCAAGCTCAGACCAGAGGCAGAAGCTCAGGACAATGAGAAGAGAAAGCCCCACAGCGTCTCCCTGTAGTTCAGCACGACAACGTGCAAGGACAAGAGCCCAAACCCAGAAATAATTTTTTACCCTGGAGAAATAGAATCTTGAAACAGAATTGTTTTGATTCCTTGACGTTGATGTTCAAAGCTCTAAATGAAATCTTGTGCCTGATCATTTTATTTCTGAACTGAATAACAGTTACTTTGGAGACAAAACTTTGGCTTTAACTGAATTCAGTGAGAGCTGTCACTAATAAAATCCTGCCCCAGAGACACCACTGGTATCAGAAGAAAACTGCAAGATGTTACCATTTAGCATTACTGCTGCTAAGTGTCAAACATATTGAGTTTAACAGATTAGGCTTTCTTAGTTTTTTAAAAAATCTATCATCTAGAAAAATAACACTAGCATTTCACTGAAAGAAACTTATGGAAATTGCTCAAGAAGAGCTCGAGAGAGTTCTTTCTTAGAATGAAAATAATCACTTCAATTAAATAGGGCTTTTGATGTAGATACAGTCTAACCATCATCAAAGCCTAGAACAGATATTTCATCCTCCCTTGTTCTTTCTCAGCTTTTAGCTCTGTGCATGTGAGAATGAATTTTAGCATCTAGGAATGTCCTAAAATTATTAACACATCTGTATCATTGGTGACTGTCATCTTCTGTGGGTCTTGGTGTCTTTCCTACCTAATTTGATGCTGATATTGGGGGAAAAAAATCCTTAATAACTTCCTTGAGATTATGTTGTGTGTGGAGAACTGGATGCTTCACCCATTTTGTACAGTGTTGGATAATCTCCTTTTATCCCCAGGGCAGTAGTGGGATTTGATTAAACCACCAGATCAGCAGCAGAGCTCCACCCCTCCAGCCTGAGCACAGAACCTTGGAAGACCCTGGGATGTGGCAGAAGGTGTCAGTGGGTCACAGGTATGTTTAAGAAGGAGTACTACTAAAATTGCTCCTGAAATTATATTTTCATGCACTTTGGGTCAGATGTTGCAGATTATTGTGATACCTGCTGAACTACCTTAGGGAATCTTTGCAGAGCTGGATCCAAATGATCAATCTCATAAATTCTGTAGTGAAGCAAAGGCTGAATTCACTCATTTTTAGGGATGGCACTGAACCTGACCCAGAGACCCACCAATTCCTTATATCATAATTCACCACAAATTGAAAGGATGTTGTATCTTTCACCTCTGAGGGCCCCAGTCTGTGCAGAGGGTCTTCTTTCTCCAGCAAGGCTGGCAGACAAGTCACCATCACATTTCAGAGTGTTCAGTCTAGGAAAGGGTGAGCTTGGGTTTAGTTTGAGGTGTTATAAGGCTGAACTTAATTTTTAATCCTTTCAAAGAGCGTCTGGGGTGATGGCAAAGACTTTCAGATTGTCCTTCAGGGCTGAAATGGTCATCTCAAAGGAAAAATATTGTCATTCCTTGCCACTTGAGGGACAACAGCTTGGCCTAGATTCTATTATTCCTTTTAATATATTAAATATTCTTTGGCTTAGTCATGGGAAGCAAAGCAACACAACTGCTTTCTAATAAATAAAATGTGCTCAGAAGCAACTCTGAAGCTTTCCAGATAACTGCATTTTGAGTTTGCCAGGAAGCCAGATGCTGCTATTGGAAAAGTAGCTGCCATGGTTTGTCATCCGAGCCTAGAAACTGATACCCAAGAATGATGTGATGAGACAGACTCGATGACAGCACTGCTCTTTCTATAAATAATCTGAAGAAAACTTTTTTCATTAAAAATAAAAAAGAAATATTTTTTGTTAGAGACTTGCACAGCAAACCAGAAAATTAAAAAGGATAGGCATGCTGTGTTTGAATAGGGCCAACAAAAGAACATGATATACTCAATTTATAGAATATATAGCAGCTTTCATACATTTTACACTACATAGGCTCTGTTTTTCCCATAATACCAGTAGTTATGAAACTCATTATCTTTTTGACAATGGAGAAATGGAATATTATTCCTTTACTTGCTTGATTATGTCAAATGTCAAAGCAAATTATGAATGCTTGTCCTTCAAACACTCAGCCCTCCCAGTAAGATATTTAATATCAATAGCATTCACATCCAGCTACAGAATGAGCTAATATTGCACACATCTCACAGATCTAAAGTTCACTGTGCCTGTTTTCTGCCATGCAATTCCATGTCTCAAGTCCTACCTCTTGTCCCTGTCCCAAGCATGGGGAAATTCACTGCAATGGCAAATGGCACATTAAAAAATTACCTGGAGAAGGAGTTAAATCCATGAGCAGGGGTTATTTGTGAGTTTAAAGTGTTAAAAAGGGAATGGGAGAGAGAGCAAATGATTATTGGTTGAGTGGTTATTGAGTCTTGATTTTCATAATACTTCAAAAGATTTGGAGAGGAGTATCCTGATGAGATGTTATGGGAGTTTCTAGCACAAGAAACCTGCTAAGAGGCCAGTGAAAAAAATCATAATGCTTTCAGTGTTGGGGAAACAGAAGTGCTGAGTGAGGGTTCACCCAGATAAGGCACTGCTGGAATGAGCTGTGCTCATTCTCAAGGCAACATCTGGAGGGAAATACAAATTCTCCTTGGGAATACAGTACAATGATGGGGAGGGGAGAGAAAGGGAAAAGAGAAATGCCTGTGGGATTCCTTCATTCCACCCATTATGAGCCACCTCTAAAAAACAGCTCTGCACCTGTTTGTGCTGTACAAATACACACCCAGAGCTACTCCACACAACCCTACATGAACTGCATCCAGATTGGGAGGTGGAATGGGGAGTGGGGTGTCCTATTCCCAGTGGAATGGGGAGTGGGGTGTCCTATTCCCAATGGAGTGAACATTAATCTCTTTAATGGCCTTGAGAAAATAAATGTATAAATCCTGTTTGGAGCAAACGCTCCCTCTCGGACCCAAGGGGGAAGGAGCCGTAGGGTGGCGTGGCTGGAGCCACGGGAGTGTAAAAAATGAGGCAATCTGGTGGAGAGCTCATTGCCTCTGAAGCACTGCATCACCCACAGGGTGCAGGAGAATCACCCCTGGCCAGCAAAAGGGAAATTGCTGCACTCAGGTTGTTTTTAACCTGAAAAAAACGGGGCTTCAATGGAAGCGTGTTAGGAGGTGGATTGAGTGAAACAGGTTTTTAGGAAAAGTCTTAAGTACTTAAATCAATCATGATAACTTGCTGCACTGAATTTATCTCCTAAGCTGCCTAAAGTAAATTCCTCAGATCTGTCTGAATAATTTGGAGCTGATAATGCAGCATTTGAGTAGGAAGGCTGTTGGCCACTGAAAGGATTTTCTCATTAGAATTTCAGCCGATTATTCACCAGAGAAATGGTCTTTCAGGAGCACATTCCAGCAGCTCCCTTGAAAAAGTTTTATGAACACTCAGCCTGCTAAAATATGAAATCAGAAGGTGAAATTACAGCTGGTCATTACTTCTGAGAGGTCAGGGATAGAACAAGCAGCCACAGGTGGGTTTATCTTCTCTTCCCCTTGCTCTGGCTCCTGTATTCTGCACAAGAGCAGGAAATCCTTTTGGATCATCTGGAACTGCAGCCTCTGGTGCTGAGCACGAGTTATCAGAAACATGCTCTTGCTCAGATGTTTGTAGCAGGGGTCTGAAGAGCTGATTTTCCATAGAACCACACTTGGGAGATGGATGTTGAACCAGGTAGGCAGAGCTTTGCTGGGAGGCTCCTAGCTGGGCTGAGCTTACCTAAACAGAGTCCCTGACAAGCATTTCTCATGCCATTGCTCTTCTCCACTTCCAATGCAATTATTTTTCCAGATAGAGAAATCATCGAGTGAGGGGAGGTGGGAGGTGAGAAACAGGGGAACTCAAGGGGAAGTTTTGCCAAAAGGAAGAGCAGAACTTTAAACCCAATCCCAATTCCTGAGTGAATTGAGGAGGAATAAATGCTGGAAGAATCCCTTCACCTCTTCCTCATTTAGCAACTGCACATGGAGTGGCAGAAAACCCTTTCCACAGACCATTATGTGACAGAGGCAGTGAGAAGAAGAGAAAGAAAAGCTGCAGCAATAATTACAAAACACAGTGTCTTAAGTGAGCTGTAAATACAGCCAGCAGAATTCCATGAAGCCTTGCTGTCCACACTGCACTGGAACTGGGATTTGTGCTCTCACATCTTAAAGCCACACCAATGTCTCCATGAAGTATTTTGTTTGGGCTGAGTAAATGGTAAATGGTGTATTTATTGATTTTTATCTCTCTTCACACCTCAAATGCTGCCTGTCTGCTTCGAGCCAGGTGACAGCACACTTACTCAGCAAACACCTCCTCCATGGCTGAGCCAGAAACTCTCTGGGACAGAATTTAATCAGCATAAGGTCCCAGGGGTTTCCTCTCCTCCCTTTCTTTTTCCAAGAAGACCCAATGTTGACCCTGATGATTTTTGGAGGAAAAGCTGGTAGGACCAGTAACACTTTACATCATGTTAATGCCATGAATAAAAATGGTTTAAACTTGGCACAGTTTAAACTGAAGTTTCTATACTCAACACAGTGATTAAATACATCCAGCTGGTAGCACTTGAATGTTGTGTTTAAATTCTTTCTCCATGGTGCTGTGGATTTTTTTGGGGAATGGGGGAAGAGTTCTACAATACAGATTTATCAATAAACTGTAAATGCAGAAAATTCTCTAAGAGACCTTTTGTTCCAGCAGGGGGATGCTGCCCCAGCACACCAGGGCTCTGAGGGCTGCCAGAGAGCACCAGGAAACAGGAGGTTCTGCCCCAGAGAAAAACCTCATCAGCTCAAAAGGAAAATGATGTGTGGAGAAAGACAAGGAATTGCAGCAGCCAGAGTTGTGAAAAGCCTTGACAAAATATTTAACACAGAGGAACAGAAAATGCTTGCCAAGTGTTAGAGCCTTCCTAATGCAGGTTATTGGATGGTTACTGCCACTGCTATTAAAAAGACACTATTTTCTGAGTGATCTATGCAAAGAAGGGCTGGAACACACCTACAGCTTTTCCATGTGCTTTTAGCTCTGCTAATGGAGGAAAAAAAAAATCCTCCCATATAAGAGTCAATTGAATAATTATTCAATTCAATTAGCAAATAAGTAATGTCCTGTTTTGTGGTGTATCCATTAAATTTGTGAGTAGGAAAGTCAATAGATAAATCTCTAGAAAGCCTTTTAGGGTCATCACATGTTGGTGGAGCCAGATTTTTTTTTTTTTTTTTTTTTTTTTTTTTTTTTTGTGATCTATGAGGAAACTGTTAAAGAATGAGGATGAGGTTTCAAAAAGCTGAAAGGAATTAGTTCTCCACTGAGCTCCACACAACAATGGCATCATGTGAATAATTCTACTACAATTTACTTAGTAGAATGAAAAATAGCAGCAGCGGTTCTGGTTGTAAATAACCCATTTTCTCATAGCAGAGAACCATTACCAGGTCAACATCTACTGTCAGACTTCATGATTAAACTCATTAAAACTGTCCTGTTTAATCCTATTTTTCAAAGGAAAATTATGCCTCCAATGAGTAGGGTTTTTTTGTTGTTTTTTTGTTTTTTTGGTTTTTTTGACAAAAGTGCCTGCTTTTCTTGAAATATGTACATGTTCTTAAATGGAACTTAGAAATCCAAAATATGAACATCTGATCCTTCCCCATCCTCCTCCTGTCCCCTTCCCCACCCTACCCACACATCCTCTTTCCACTCAGGTCCCTTCTTTTTTTGCATTATTTAGGTGAGCATTTCTAACATAAATGTTTTTATCCTTTTACAGGATTTTTTTTACATCTTTCACAGGAAAGCATTCTAACAAGATCTCTGTTAACACAATGGTTTCTAGGTAGCAAGGAAAAAAAAAAAAAAACCCAAACCCACAGCATCTCTACTGCAAGAGCTGGCAGATGTTGACTTTTCCCCCATAACAATAATGCCTCTATTAAAAAAAAAAAAAAAAAAAAGTCCATTCCAGTCTTACAAGTGTTAAAATGGAAAATAAATAGAAGAGGCAAATATGGCACGGCAAAAATTACATGTGAGGGAGCAGAAATTCCAATCCCCTCTCAGAGGGGACATTGCAGGGGTAATGAGAAGATGCAGAAGCTTTTCAATCTCCCAAATCAGTCCCTGGTGGAAGCTGGTGGAGGCAGACAAAGCAAAGGGGCCAGCAGGGTTATTTAATGAGCATTGGCTGCTGCCAATGAGACACCCACGGGCAGCCCAGGCTGCAGCCTGCCCAGCAAAGTGCCAGAATCCAGCCCCATTTGCTGTAACCTGATGATGTACCTGGGTTTTCTCCCTGTTTAGATGGAGTGTGGTGTTTTATTTACAGCCTCATGGAGGGGGGGAGGGTGTGAGGATCCCTGGGCAGTGCTGAGCTCCAAACCCCACACAGACCTGCTGGCTTTGGTGATGCCTCCAACACCATCCTCACTAAAAGATATTTAAAATGTTGCTTCAAATGGTATTTATTTTAAATAAATTATTTTATTTATTAAGCTATTTTTAAAGGGTGTTTAAAAGCCCTCCCCCAGGGATGCACAGGGTTTTGCTGCTCTCCATCCTGGGCAGTGGGTGTCACACACTGTGGGGACAGGCAGGGGGACCATGGGGCTCCCTCCCTCTATGGGAGGGTTTGATTGCCAAACTTCTAAGCAAGCCCAGCTCAATTATTGTGTGGAAACCTGCCTGGCAGAGAATAAGAGCCCAGCCAGGCTGCACACACTCTCTCTCCTGCCTTGGACCTGCCAGGCACCTTTCTGTTCCCCCCGACCCCAACTTTTGTAGCACAGCCAGCACCTGTCCCCACAATCCCAACCCAGGGCTGAAGACAAAACAAGGTTGGAGAGGAAAGAAAGGTCAAATGGATTCTACCCTATTGCTAAGAGCTTGGAGTAATTTGCACTGTTACAATTCCAGCACTTGAGATAGCCAGAAAAATACATTTAATATTTCATTTTTTTCCTGCTTTTTTCCCACAAGACATTTTTTTCCTCAGCTGGGGAGAGCACTAACAATGACTTCAATAGCAGAACCAAGTTTAAAGCCCAGATCTTTCCAATTCTGCTTATTCCTTTAAGCTATTCCAATCCCCTTTATGTTCTTTCTGCATACACACATGTCTTCTTCAAAGCCTTAACCATCTCTGACACACCTGACCTTTCCATCCAAGCACAGTGGTTGGATGCAAAGAAAAACCCTTTACCTACAGCAAGTAACTCTTTGTTTTGCCAGTCCCACGCCTGGAAATTTTGCTGCTGCAGGAAGTAAAAGGGTGAGCAGCCTTTCCTTGGCTTTTGAAAAATGAAACTGTCATCCCTTCGAGAGAAATAACAGCTTGTCTTTATTTTGTCAGACATGACTGTTAGTTATTAGAGTTGTCTTAAGAACATGCTACAAGTAGAATTAGGACAGTATTGTCACAGAAATGTCAAGAGTTCAGAAATTAATTTGACAAGATCTGGGAGATCTCAGATATCTAATTAAACTTCCTGTGACAATTCTGTTGTGTAAATACTGGAAACCTCTTAAAAGAAAGGATCAGGTAAAACTAGTTCCATATTCAGTTAATAGATGTTAGACCCATTCAACAGCCCTTACTCTGATTAAACCCATTCTGTTCATGCCAGTAAATATAATTTCATTATTCAGGCACACAAGGCTCATCCATTTTTAAGAAAATATCCAATAAATTTATTGCATTAGGTAACACTATATTCTATTTTATACTATATATATATGCAGTATTTTTTGCTAGAGTTTTTATAAACACTCTTCTCCTCCATTTAGTGAATGACAGCACACATTGCCTTATGATAAGAGCACATGCAGTTCTGGTTTTGAAGGTTTTAGAATAATTTCTGTAGGAAAAACATATTCCATAGATGAAGGGAATTTAGGCTAAGAGGAATTATGGCTAATAGATTCTGACCTCAACAGGCTATAATGCAGGCTGGATTTGCACTCAGTAATACTTGCATCAAGCCCATATCTCATAGCTGTGTTAAATCATATCAATTCATCATTTAAAGAAGCCACTACATCCATTAGTAAATTGTTTTAGTAGTTAATTATTAGCAGAATGAAAAGGATGTGATTATCCCCAGCCTGAGTCTCCAGAGGCACTCTCAGCACGTGGATCACACTCCTGCTGCAGCTCCTATCCAAAGCCAGCAGCTTAATGAAACATGAGAAACATTCTGAAACTGAGGGCATTGGACCAAAGCTGGGTATTGGAGCCACTAGTCTGGGCTTAGAGCATAAACAGGGCTCAGACTTAAACACAGAGCTGGCCCAAGCCCATCCTCAGCTGCTCTCCCAGCCCAGCCTTGCTGTGCCCAGGGCTGGTGCTTCTGTCCAGCACAGGGAGGCTGTGCACACCCAGGGACTGCTGCCAGCTGGGATGAGCTGCTCAGCAGGGTCATCAATGGCCATTAATCCTGGGGGTGACACTCCCAGCACACGAGCCCAGGCTGGAGGGGCAGGAGCTGCAGCTGGGGAGGTGATTTATAACCCAGCCCTGCCCTGGCCGCTGCTCCAGCAGCACATGAGCACAGTGGAAAGTCACCAAGGCAGCTCCTGCAGAGTCATCCTCAGGGCAGCACATGGGCTCAGGGTGAGGAGCAGCTCCCTGAGCCCTGCCCAGCACACACAGGTTCTGTTTGACACAGAACAGGATCATCAACCAGTTGCTTCCATTATTTGCTGCAATTTCTCTCTCTCATCACTCGTCTCCTAACACTGGGGCTGGCTAGGAAGGAAGCCTGTAAAGCTTTTGAAAGAAATTCCAATCATTTAAATCAATTCCCTTCCCAAAGTGCTTTCTGATGCAAAGACATGAAAATTATGCGTTGAATTTCAAGTTCATTCTGTTGATAGCTGAACAATGCTAATTTATCTATTGGCATTTTCTCTCTGCACCCTCAGCTGTTCCCATCTCTTTTCCAGTTAAGCTTCATGTTCACTTTGCTTGGCCAAAAACACATCAGAGGGCAGTTACCTCTGCTGGTCCTTTGGGGCCAGCAGTCACCTCAGCTTAGGTGGCCAGAGGGGAAATGTGCATCTCTCCAGCAGCATTCCCAGCAGAGCAGCACAATGCCACAGCCTGCATCACCAAGCAAAGCCAGTCAACCTCACCCTGCACTTCCACTGAGGGGGCAGGATCAGCCTGAGGAGCTGAGAAAGGGGAAGATGCAGCCTGTAAAAGGATTGGAGACTAAGAAGGAAAAAAACCTTAGAAAGAAGGATGATTTTTTTTTTTTTTTTTTTTTTAAGTTTAGGGTGAAGGGCTCTTCTCTGAAGGTTTTTCAAATGATTAAGAAAGGAAAACCCAAACCTCCTACCAGCATGATTTATTATGGAGGCAGGATAGGACAACATCAAATCCCATCAGCAGTTTGCAGGGCTCTCCTACCAAGCACAGCCTGGCAATCTTAACTCTCTTCCTCACTTAAAACAGCATCTCTGTTCCTGGATAGCCCCAAAGCCATGGCAAGTAGTGAATAAGAAAACAAGGGGTTGTTGTTTTCCTTCCCATTCCCAACACTCACTCTGCATTAGGCTCCATCATTTCACAACTCTCCTGATGTAACACGATGTGGCAGAACGTACCCTGATCCAGAAGTGAACCCTGATGCAATGCAGAACAGATGCCTTGGACTCAAACTGCTCCCTCCTTGCCTTTCCTACCTTTGATCCACATTTTCTGCTTGTGACAGGCTGTTAAATAAATATCAGTGACAAGGCTTGGTATGCATTTGTTTTTCTGCAGCTTGTTTTCTTTTTGTTCAGCTCTCCAAGCTGAGCATCTTGTTGACAAATATACACACTCCATTACCAATTAATGACTTTAGCCTGGTGTCCTCTACTCTCCTTACTCCCCAGTGCCAGTTCTACACATTAGCCTGGGTAACATTCAAAGATAATTGTGTTTTGTTTATTTGTTTTGGGAAGTAACAGCAATCAGACAGGCAAATCCCAGCTCTTGCCAAAGCTGCAATTCTGTTTTCAGTGTAGCCTGCTCTGAGGAGAGCTGGGGAAGCACACGTGGCATTTGCTCAAGGTGAAAATTCACTTCTCTTCTTTCACTCTTCATTTTTTTCTTCTTCCAAGGAAAGGACATTTTTATCAGCATCCAGGGCTTTCTGCAGGCTTTGCACATCTAAGGCTGGGTTTTCTGCAGCCTCTGTGTTTGTTTAGTCACTTTTTAAAGCCCACCCTTGTTGCATATTGCAGTTAATTGAAAATGAGAGGTTGTTCTCAGTAATACACAGAATAGGCTGAGGTGGAAGGGACCCACGAGGATCATTGAGTCCAACCCTTGCCCTGCACAGGATCACTTCCAAGAGCCACACCATGACCTGAGAGCACTGTCCAAGCTCTCCTCAAGCTCTGTCAGCTCTGGTGCTGTGAGCACTTTGTCAACCCCTGCTCACACATCTGGTCAGGATTCCATATTTGTGCAGAGATCTTTTTCAATGCTTGAAGAAACATCTCATGGATATTTTCAATTGGCCATTGACTTTGGATACCTCCATTTCCAACACAGTAGAAGTAATGAAATTTTTGAGAATTGGGTACTTGGGACCTTTGTAATCAGAAAACCCAGAAATCCAGCTCCCCTCAGGAATCTGTGTAAATGAGGTCCCTGCAAGTCCTCTGTGGAAGAAAACTCATTTGATTAACACTAAGTGCAGGCAGAGGTGGTACAGCCTGAGCTAAATTCAGCCTCCTTTTTGTGCTTGCAGAGATGTAAAGTCTTGCTGAGCAGCCATGGCCATGCTGCACATTAACGGAGGAGACACGGTCACAGTTGGTGAACACATTAGCATCTTCCGCTCTGATAATTAGTTTAGTGAAAAATTATTGCATTATCTGTTTGGTTTCATTAGGGACCAATTGCATTCTTAAAAAGAACGGCTCACATTAGGTGCTTTTAATAAGACAATAAGCCCTATAGTGTTTCCAAACAAGATTTAAAGCCCATTCAGCACGTGAGTAATTAGCACAAGGCAGGTTGGAGGCCAAATGCATTATTTAGTAATGGAATTAAATTTCCTTAGAAAGAAAGAAGCCCATTAAAATCCACAGAAATGCAGAAGTGTCAAGGCAGTGTGTTTAAAATATACTAGAACAGAGCCCTGAACTTCACAGTAGGATTTCAGCAAACAGGCACCCAGTCTTGCAGGTCAACAATGGGGATTTTACTCCAGCTATGTAGGGAGAACAAATCCTACAGAGCCATATTGCACAGCAGGTGTTCATCTTGCAGATGGGTTGAAATCAATTATCAGCACTGACTGCTGTGCCATTGGGTAAGAAGGCTGAGATCCTCTGAATTACCCTCAGATTGTCCCCATTTTCATCCCCAAGAGCCACCAGAGAGTTTTCCTAGCACAGAAAGTTCTGCCCTTACAAGAGCAACCTTTTGTCCAAGGAATGCAACACAAAGCTGAGTTTCCTACATGCTGTATTTTAATTTTTTGTGTGGCATGAACAAATATAATTATATCAGTACAAAGGATTCAGAAAAAAAACCCAAAAAACCCCTATGCTTAGCAACCTCCAGCAAAACTAGCAGAATGCACTTGACAAAACTTGTGCTCTGTAATGAAATTCCTAGGATGGCATTCGGTGCTTAAAAATCTAGGACAAATGATGCTGTAAGGAGCAGAATATGTAAACGTGGCAAGGAGCTGCATTTTATATTCTGGCTTCAGAGGGGTTACACCCAGCTGACAGCAGTGTGAACGAGACCAGGGCATGACCCACAGCAGAGAGACAAGGCTGATCTCTGCAGGGGAATATAGAAACATCCCTTAACCAGGTCCATGTGTAGGGAGTTCTGAGAAAGATGGGAGTGTTTGCATCCCTGCCATGAGTACATGCAGACCCTCTCATTTATGGCAGCCTAAGAAATAACAACAATTTTGGAGCCAAGCTACCAGCTCAAACATGAGTGACTTGCCAGCTCATCCCTGTGGAAATTCTGCAAACCCAGTGATGCACATACCATGTACCACGACCATGATAATTTCCATAAGAGTCAGCCAGCAGTGACAAATGGGGAACAAAAAGGAGAGGAGAAGCAGGAAATATGGCAGCTCACTTGGCCCTGGGGCTGGGGGCTCTGGGAAAAGGAAAGGATGGCTGCTGACCTCTGCTGCAAGAATATGAGGCTTCCAAGAGTTCCAGGAGACCCACAGGATTTCCTCCTTCAGTCCCCTCAGCTCTGGGGCTTTTCCTACAGATGTGCCTCTCCAGGCACCTTCAAGGCTCAAGTTCTGGTTGCAAATGTGCAGCAGAGCTGGGAGTTGGAAGAGGTGCCTGGCTCTCCCCATCAGGGCTTACAGATAAGCACTCACTGCAGAGTGATTTCTGTTCCCAGGATTTGGATGTAATCCTGCCTCCCTGGGGTAGCTGTTTACTTTCAGAGCCAATTTCCCTGATGGAGCAGGAATATCCACATCTTGCTTTTGCTCCTTTTTTCCCTGCATTTCTGCCCAGAGAGTGGGGAAGGGATGGGGTGTTCAGCACAGAGGGACTGTGCTCAGCCAGGCACACACCCTCATACTGGAGGGGTTCTTGTGCCTTCACAAACAGGCACAAAATGCAGAACATCTCTGGCTTGATATATAATTCAATATATTGAATTATGTCAATTATATTCAATCAATTTTCCCCAAGCAGCTCATGCTGTTGAAATTGTATTCTGCAGCTTGAAGTCAACCATATTTACTTCTCATTCAGTCAAGAGGAGAACCCAGTACTGGCTGGGACACCCCTCCCCAGAGCCCCTGGCAGACCTAACCCAAAGAACTTGTACACATTTCCAGCCCACTCCAAACCAGCTTTTGCTCTGTGTTCACAGCAGCACACTGAGACACAGAGATCTCTCTGCAAGATCTGAATAAAGCTTAAGCACAAAACAGCCTGACAGTCCTGAAAGAAGACAGGGATCTAAGGAAAATGGGTTTGTAGGTGATGCAAAGCTCTCACGGATTCACTCTGAAGCTGCTGAGCCTCTTAACATCTTCAAAACCTCTTTTCTCCTCTGGGGTCACAAAGGAAGCTGTGTTTCCTGGAAGGCAGCTTTGAGAGGTTTGAGACTCCAGGAAAGTCATGACATTAGCAAAAGTTCTGACACAGCTGCTTGTAAAAGCTGGAGATTGAGCTCTCTGAAGTCATTCATCCTCCTTTGAGGCTCTTGCCCTCATTTCTGAGCTGGCCACTGCAGCAAGGAGCCATCCTGCCTGTGATGTTGGAGCCCACAGGCACATTTTGTGCTCTTTTTTCCCCACATTGACCCTTCAGGCACGTTCTCCAAAGGCAGCATCATCTCAGGGGCCTCCTGCTGGCAGTGCCAGCCTGGCAGCAGCTGGGCATGGGAAATCAAATCCCATCTTCCATCCAACCCCCCTCCCTGCTGGCCCCAGGAAAAGCTCAGAGACCTGCCCAGGCTGGGGTAGCAAAACCTCTAACTTTGCACTACAGGATGTTAAAGCCTTGAAAGCATTTCACCACCTTAAGGGTCAATTTGGGTTTTTCCAGCATCTAACCTATTTATTGAGGGCCTTGGAAATTCAGCCAGAAGTGAGAACATGGCCTGAGAAGCAGTTTTATATCAGTAACTCACCCACCAAGAGCCCTTTTCCCAGCACTTATAATGAGTTCAGCCATTGTGTAGCTAACAATTTTCACACCCCAAAACCCAACCAGAATCCTTGGCTGGGGAGAAAATGAGACATTTTAATCATCATTGTTACTAAAACAGAGACCTGTGAAGGATTACTTGCATATTATGGCAAACTTCAATTGAAATGGGCCATTACTTGCCTCATTAATATTTCAAGTGTGTTTGAATGCTCTATGGCAAAAATATATGACTCGGAAACAAATCCAGGTGGAAGGAAAAAAACCCCACAAAACAAATTTCATTAAATAATGAACATGCATTACTCAAAGACATCCTGAGATTCAGCCCAAGAGTGCCACAGACAAAAAAATCGTGGTGCTCTACTTATAAATAAGGCAAAATTATCTATTCATTTAGGAAAAAGTAATCATCTCAGTTAGACACACCAGACAAGCATATGAAAAGAAAAATGGCTTTGAAGCTACTCCTGATAGAAGCCTTGACAGCTTGGGAAGAAAACTCTGCAATCCACTTTTTTAAAAATTATTTTTTTAAAGTATACATTAGGAAGTCCATTAAAGAAGTGGCATGAATTGATAATTTTTTGTTGTGTAACAGTTTTGAACCTTTAGGAGAACATTAATGCAATACAGCTCTTTTTGCCAGCACCTCTGCAATTCATTTGAAAACAGTTCCCAGCTAAAGGTGCTCCTTATAAATTGGATATTAGCAGGGAATGGAATAGAAGATACAGCCCTGCTGCTGTTCTGTTTGTCTCTAAACAGAGCATGGCCTGCTCATTTTCTAAAGTTACAATATAGCAAAACTTTCTTTCATTTTACAGTTTGGAGCTTCCAATAATTGTTCTAACTTGGGTAGGGGATGTTTGTTATTCACCTTTATTTGTTCATAGTGTCAATGAGTGCTGCTAAGATCAAGCATTGAAAAAATAAGGCTTTTGGTCAAAAACCTTCTCCACAGGTCTCAAAGGATCCAGCTCTACTCTAAGCTCAAGGCTTTCCTCTGAATTTGATAAAGACATAGATAAACAAATAAAATATCCTGGTATGGAGAAAAAGCACAACCATCATCATCTGGAAAAAAAATTACTGTCCTGCACAGATGGAGGAAAAAACAACAACAAAAAAAAAACCCAACCAACCAACCAAAAAAAAAAAAAAAAAAAAAAAAAAAAAAGTGGGAAAGAAGCAGATTTGTCTTGCCTGTGTTGCTTCTTGCATGGGCCATGCCAGGATTATTTCCATTGCTTTGTTCTCAGATTTCTCTTGGGTGCTGGCTGTATGAGCAAGTCACCAAAAAAACCCAAACGCTGAGAAAATTGTCATAAATTGGAAGATTTTATTAAATCCTGATTTTCGCTGTTCTTTGCTATGCCTGTAGCTTAGCCACTAAAAACTAACAAGTAACCAAGATATTTCTCACAACAGAAGTTCTGAGGCTTCAGCAAACCCAGCCCTGTTTCCCAGCTTAGCTGAGCTGTGGGTGAGGTGCTGCTTTTGCAGGCACCTGTACAGGTGGGGCTGCTGCCCTGGCCTGGGGGGTGGGAGCCCCCCAGAAATTCAATGTTTTTAAGCTTCTCAGTAATGTCACAGCTGCTTCTGCAGGCACTCGGAGCAAACTCGTCTGCCACCTTCTGTCCCTGAGAGGATACAACTGGCATGGAAGAGTTTTCCTGTTGTATCAGTGGGCAGGTTTGGTGTGCAGGGAGCAGTGAGGAGTTTTGGGGCTGCTTGGGGTGGTTTGGGGTTGGTGCCCTGTGCCCTGTGCCCTGTGCTGGAGCCTGGGGGCAGCAGGGGCAGGGCAAGCAGAGAAGCTGTGGCATTTCAAGGCTGATGTCCAAAGAGAAGGAGACAGATAAATGATGGGTGCCAGGGCTGTGGCTCACAGCGAGCAGGGAGGCATCTCCCCGGGAACCTCGGGTGGAATTCCATCCCAGGGAGAGCTGGCTTTGTGTTAAGGCAATGAAAAATGACAGCTGCACCCGGCCACAGGGCTGCAGCCCCTCTGCCTTCAGCCAGATTGATGAATCACAGAGTTTGCCTCACCATGGACCTGCCTAAGGAGGCAGGAACAAGCCTGGGCTCCCAGGGAAGCTGTGCTACCTCTGGAGAAGGGATGAGCACCCAGCCTGCCTCCCCAGCAACAAGGCAAAAACCAGAGTGGCACTTTGTCTGTCCCCAGAATTGTCACTGAAGGGAAAATGGGAAAAAAAAAAAAAAAAAAACCACCCCAAATCAAGAACAACGAAGGCTCAACAATGGTGGCAAATTGGGTTGGTTCTCTCAATGCTCCTCAATTACTCGGCACAAATGCTAATTGCAGTCGTTCCTTTCTGCAGCTCAGTCAGCACAAATCTCAAAGCCTGAGATAGTTTTTCTTTTTCTGCAAGCCATCTGTCAGGCTAATTCTCTTATTGCTGAGAGTTGAAGCTGTTTTGTTTTTCCTTTAGCACCATTACAAAGAGACAGTGCTGTTTCTCCCCAGCCCAGCTCCAGGCTCCTCCATGGATGCACAGAAACCAGCAGCTTTGCCCATGGCCTGAGATCTGTGTGCTGCAGGGGTTTTTTGGTGCCAGGGGAAGCAGGTGCCCTCCTGCAGCACTGACCTGCACACCTTGAAATTGCTCTGAAGAGCACTTGAAAATAAGAGCCTCAGCTGATGCTTCTTTTTCTGTGGGATTGATTTATCCTGGTGCCTGTGACTGCATCTCAAAGTTTAATGATTCATTCCTTTAATAATGCAAGCAGATATTGAAGAGGTCTTTGGCTTCCTCAGACAGGCTCTTTTAATAATAAAAACCACTTTCATTTGTTTTCTTTTCAAAATAATAACAGATAAACTCAAGGGGATTCTTGCTCTCTGCACATCCTTAGTTTATAAGGAATTTTCTGAGCTCTCTACTCCTGCCATGCTCTGGTCCTCAGCAAGCCACTGCTGGATGGAGGAGGATGCATTCACCTCCCTTTGTACAGGATGGACATTTTCTGCCCCATCTTCCCTCCTTTTCCTTGCCTTTTTTCCTTCTTTCCTTGTCTTTGCCAGGTAATTCTGTGGGATTGTTTGCCCTGATCCCCTTGTCTGGGCTGTCCATAGTTAATGAGGAGCAGCCCAGCTTGAGCTGCAGCCTGGCTGGAGCAAGGCAGCTCTTATCAGGACAGCATTTATTGAAGGGTCAATTCTGTTCACACTGAGGCTTTCAACAAAATCCATGTGTTTTGTGCAGCTGTATGCCTGGGGTAGCTGCAGAGGCCACAGGAATCAAAGCTCAGCTGGCAGAAATCACACCAAAGAGGTGTTTTATTGACACATCTCTGCCAGAATAAAAAATGTGCTCCATTATTGAATGGTAAAGCTCCTGCCCTGGAGCTATGGACCTAGAGAAGGGCAGGATATTCCCTGTGGCAGGCTCTTTCCCTTTTGGGGCATCTGCTTCCATTCTGCTTTCCCATGCCCAGCAGTGTAAATGTGGAGTATCCACAAATGTCTGAGCAAAGGCAGGAGGGAGATACCTTCCATTGAATGTCATAGACTCAGCATTTCTACCTAGAAAATGTGGGTCCACTGAAATCCTCAGTGACCAGATGTGACAGCATCTGGCAGCAGGGTGCTGACACCCACAGGGTGTTCCTGCCAGACCTGGTGCTCAGAGCCACCAGTGAGCTGAAAATACAAACAGAAATACAGAATAAAATCAATTATCCAGCTCCAAGCTGCTCCAGGTGGGGGCAGGAGGGCTGGGAATCTCTGCTGGATGGGGTGAGATGACCACCAGTGGCTTCTCAGGCTTTCAGGAAAGTTTTACCAGGATATTTGCTGCTATGGCTTTGATGCTTTTATTTTCCAGAAATCCCTGATTCCACTTTTCTGCAACCAGAAGAATCCAGCACAGGACTGGGTGCACTTCCCTCCTCCATGCTGGTTTAAGTGGCTCCTTTGTTTCTGTCCCTTCTGATTCCTTTTTCCAAGCCCATGTTCTTGTTTGGCCTTGACTGCTCAAAGGTGCAACACCTCCCCTGTCACAGCACTATTTAAGTGGTACTCCAGAGTACCTCATTCTGCCCTTTCATATTTTATTACCTTTTCTCTGTCTACTAAGAATTTATAACACTTTCAGCTTTTTTTTTTTTTTTTTTCCTGTTCTGTGTGGTCAATGTGTGATGGTGCAGAGACCTGTCAGTCTCTGTCTGCACCTTTTGAATTTCTGTGTTTCAGTTGGATGCAGGTTCCCAGCTGGAGCAATGTAAGAGTGCTACAGAGTCACTGCAAACAGCTGGATGGGAGAGGAGGGGCTGCTAAGGCCTCTCCTGGAGGGAAGATTGCTGCAGGAATGAATCTCCAGCAGACATCAGAGAATCCACACAGGAGCCCAGCAGGTTCTGGTGGTTGTTTCATTGCTTGTGTCTCCCTTAAAACATTTTTCACACCCCTCCAGCAGCCCCAGGGTTTCTGCTGGAGCAGGGACGTGTCTGGTTTAAATCACAGTGAGCAGCTGGGACTGTGACCACTGCAGGACCAAAGCAGGAGGTGGGGAAGGTTTCCTTCCTCTCTGGTCACTGTTTGGTCCCAAAACAACAGTTTTGTCACCAGCTGAGTGACTTTACACTTTTTAGCCCTAGTTGTTCCTTTCTGCTCTTAAGCAGTATTTATCTATACCTTTTAAAATCTAAGCCTACCCTACTATTTATCTTGGTTTAGTTTTTGTTTTCTTGTTGTCTTTAAATATTATTGCTTTATTAAATTCCTGACAGCCTGTGCAAATTACAACTGAGAGGGGACTCTGAGCTCTGCTTTTACTGTTTGGAAAAAAGAACCAACAAAAGCAAACAAAAATCTTCCTGCAGGAGCAGCATCATTTCCAGAGGGCAGCCCCCTGCACCGTGTCTCCACAAAGAGTTTCACCTGCATTTTCAGCAGCTCGTGCTCCCAGAAATGGTAAGTGAAGGTCGCTGAGGAGCATTTACAGGATGAGTGGAGATGGAAAAAGCAATTTCTGGGAGTGTCTCAGCCTTGCCGGCTGCTGTTCCCAGCAGGAGCAGGAGAGGGTGCTGCGACACCGGCGGCTGCAGGGACAGGGACCCCGCTGTCCCCCCAGCTCCAGACCCTGACAGCACAATTTCTCCTAAAGGGAAAAAAATTATTCATAATTATCAATAATTCCGTCTGGAACTCAGCGTTTCAGCTTCCCAGCTATGAGCAGCTCAGAGTGGAAAGCAGTCCACACTCTCATTCGGCAATAATTTTAAACAAAGGAATGTGAAAGTGTTCAAAACTCCACATTTTAAACATTTTTCAGCTTTTCTTTCTCTGAGATTAAATATGAACTTTATAACCTGTGGTGTTTTCCACGGAGGAGGAATGGGTGGGGATGCTCCAGCTGTTTTCATCCATCCCTGGGTGGATAAAATCCCCCTGGATTTGGCAGGGCTCAGTGCCCTGTGCCAGGCTGGGGGGCTCCTCAGGCTGCTCCCTTGTCCCAGGGGTGGCTGCACCTCTTAGCTGGGCACTTGGCACCCTGGGGTATTTTGCAAGTGAAAAAACAAATGTAATGAATTTGCAGTGCTGAATCCCAGCCCAGCCCTGGCAGGGAGCACAGGGCTGAGCTGTCCTGCCCCTGGAGCCTGGCTGCTGGGGGATGTGCTGGCCAGGCAGGCCCTGGAACTGCAGGAAAAGCAGGTTTTATCCCAGCTTTCACTGCAGCTCCTTGCACAGAACCTTTCTGGAGTGAGAAATCCCTCAGAGTTTGGGGAGGAAGGCTCCCCTGGCAGGGCTCAGGGATGCTGGTGCTGTCACACTGCCAATCACCCAGTGAGGCTGTCAGCATCATTCCCTGCTGCTGTGGGGCTGCTGCCCTCCCTGAGCCACAGCTGGAGCACAAATGGAGCCTTCAGAGCAGGACAGACCCTCCTTGAAGTGGTTATTAGGGAACCATCCTGGCTGTTCTTCACTATTTCAACCCCTGTGCCTCCCCTCAGCCCTGCTGATGGCGCCTCATGTCCCTCCCTGTGACACTTTTGGTGTCACAGATCCCGTGTTGGCTGCCTGGAGTGTGACCTGCTGGTACAAGGGCAGGGGCTGGGGGTCCCTGCATCCCTTTGGATCACAGAGTTGGATGCAATGAGGGCTGCAATGGGATGCCCCAGCTGAGCCCCACTGGGAGCCCAGGATGTGGGGAACAGTCTGAGAGCCTGAGCACCAGCACAGCTGCTGGGCTGAAGCTGAGACAGGAGCTTCTCTTTTAGTTTTGGTTGGATTTAGTCCCATTCCAGGCTCCTCCAGCCTTTGTCCTCTAGACTGAAGGGCTCTGTTGTACCCAATGACTTTCTGTGTCCAATATCTTCTGTGCTCATGGTGCCCCCAGGCTCTCTCTGTTTTAAACAGCAATTCTTTTCAAAATTCTCTCCCAATTTCTTTGTATCTCGTGAAAATTGTTAAATCATGGCTGAGGGAGTGTGAAATAGGGACTGGACTTCTCAAGGGCTGCTGACCTTGCTGCCCCTCCCAAGGGTTATGCCACTGATGGAAGCCCCTGGGTGGGGTGAGCAGAGTCCTTCAAGGCTGTGAGCAGAGAGGGGGATGTGCCTGCTCCTTCAGACTCCTGATGCAGAGTGAAACTGCTCCACATGGAACAGGCTGGAGGAGCTGATGGGGGAGAAAACCTCCCGAGGGAGAAGCCCAAAATATCCCAGGTTAGAGACCAGCCAGAAGGTCAGGGAGGGCAGCTGTAGGGCTGGCTGATGGAAACACATGTTGGATTATTGGCCTCACCTTCAAAAGTCCCAGTGTGAAGTTCTCCCAGCATGACAGGAACAGTGGAAGATGAAGGTACATATAATTTATGTGCCAATCTTTTAATTGATTTGCCTAAACAGGCCCTGATCATTCCAAGTTTTAATTGTTACTCTGAGCTAAATGAAACCTAATTTATTTTCCAGCATCTTTCCTGACACCTTAAGAAACTCAACTGAACTCAGCCCAAGGACCCTCAAGCAAATAGGCCAGGTTGACAGGTCTATTTTCACACTACTTGAAATTGCATTTTAATCTTCCTAACCTCTTTTTCCTTGTGCAGCTCCAGGGTGGGGCAGGAAAACAGCTGCTCCTTGCCAGCTGGGAAAAGTGATGTGCATGGAAAGGACAATTCTACCCCCAACACCATGAGAAATAACCAACCAACCAAAAAATCCCTGCTGATGACATCAGCTGGAACAAGGACAGACCTGAGAAAAGAGAGGGAATAAAGTTTCTTCTGATTATTAATGGCCCAGTGATGACTGTAGAGGAGGCACTAACCTGAGCCCACACCCCCATCTTTGGGAACTTCAGGGCATCACCTTCTCACCTTCCTTCTCAAACAATATCCAGCTGCACCCAACCCCTTTTTCTTGTTTGTTTTTTTTTGGTTTTTTGTTTGTTTGTTTGTTTTTGTTTTTGTTGTTTTTTTTTTTTTGTTGTTGTTGTTGTTTCCCTTATTACAAATGAAGCACCAGAAAAATAGGAAAACATGGCAGAAAGCCCCATTTTTTTACCTTTTTTTTTTCTTTTTCCCTCTCTGTTTCAGGCTCTGAGTTTTTGGTAGTGCAGGTCCCTAAGACAGCCCTGACACCCCTGGTAGGGCAGTTCCCATAGGCAGCTCCAAGTTCTGTTGCAGTCCCTCACTGGGAGGGAGCATCCTGTGAAGAGGAGCTCAGTGCTGATCACCATGCAGCACAAAGGAGACACTGAACCCCCAGAAAAGAAATCATTAATTATCTGTGTGCATGCTAAAGGCAGCAAGCTTCACCCAGAGGTCCCCAAGTGCCAAGCTGCCAATCAGGAGTATTGTCAAAAACAGCCAAAAGTTTCTGCTTTACAAATAGGAAAGCTGAGCCAGAGGTGCTTCCCCACAGGCTGCAGCCCCACACATGCAGGGTGGTGTCTGTGGGGTGAACTCAGCCCCAGAAGCAGCTCTGATTTGCCCCAAAATTTCTTCCTGGATGGACTGGATGACAATGCAAATGCTGCTGCTGAACAAATTCCAGGTACACACCAGGAGAGAGGTTTAAGCCTTGTCTTCTCCCCTTGTACAAGGCAATTCCCAGCTTGCTCCAGAGCCTTTGGAGCATGATAATTGCCTTGGGAAAATGCAAATGTACCAGAACTGGCTGTGGGGTGGGAGTAGGGAAGAAAAAGCCCCCAGGAGCGTGGAGGTGGCAGTGTTATAATCTCAGCTTGTCATCTGTTGAACGTTATTAAACAACTCCTCAAAATAGCAGCCATAATTATTCCTGTATGGAGCTCAATCTGGAGAGCTTTAAGCTCTTTTACTCTTCTCCTACTTCACTTTCCTGCTCCAGAATTTGTGGTTTGGGGTCCCATACCCACAGCAGAGGTGTGAGGGAGCTGCTCATCCATCAGCAAGGCTCTGCCCAAGGAAGCCCTGGCATCAACCCTAACCCAGTTTCACCAGGCTCAGCTCTGTTGACATGAACATAGTTTTTGTTGCATTTTTAATTGTAAAAATGTATTTACATGAATAAAATACAGCTCACTTGGGGATATGACCTACTTTTTGTGGGAAGATAAAACAACTGTAGGTTTGTGTTTTTATTTCATGTATTTCAGCTGTTCTCAGTCAGACAGCACTGCTGAAGCAGATCAAGAGGAAATCCACAGCCACTAGGATGCTTTTTTTTCTGTAAATAACCACATTCTTATCAAGATGACAGGGAGCTGCTGCATTTCCATGATGAAGCCTTTAACCTTCAGATCAGTAGAACAGTTTTGACAGTACATAATTTATATGGAAATAAATAATTTGATGGGGATTTTATATGTACATGTTCTGCACTGCTGGAGAGACCTTCTCTGTTTTCTGAATAATGAATAAATACACTAAATAATATATAATCCTATTGTCCTGGACAAACATGGGTCATCCCAAAGTTTAAGGAGCTGAGGATGCTCTGTCCACAAACAGACCCTGTGAATTCTGCTAAAATAAAGCACAATAAAGCACAAAAAGGATAATCAAGAGCTCTCACTCAGATATCTGAGCTTGTTTAGCATAGAAGCAAGGCAGCTTTAAAAGCCATATTATCTCAATTTCAGATGTTGGATGGGCACTGCACAGCCTTGGCCTGTGCCACTGATTCTTCTCTTATCCCCTCACTCCAGCAGCCCTTGATGAACTGAGCTGGAGACAGATTAAAGCAGCATTAAGACCCCCACAGCACTCAGTCATGCTAAACCTAAATGCCACAGATTTTCTTATTAAACATGAAGAATTGAGCAGGATCTGGCCTGCACTGACAGGACAGACTGCTGCTCCTTCTCCTGAGCGTGACACCGACCATGCTCCCCTTCCCACGGAGCTGAACTCTCCACACTCCCCTTGGGAGCAGCTGAGTGACATTTCAGTATTTATTCAAATGAGCTGTTATTAATTAAATAACACCTTTCAGCTTCCTTGGCAGGTTTTACCTTGCAGTGGGAAGCTGGTGTGTGTCAGGACGTCAGGCAGATGTGAGAACCTCAGGGTTATATTTTTGTAAACATGCACCTCATTAAAAAAGTTATCACTATAGAAAATAATAAATGTATGGTTTTGTCTCTGTACTGTCTCCTCTTTGTGCCTTGCAGCTCCTCTATACAAAACCCAACTACCAAGTGCTATTAAACAAAGACAGCTCTTGTTCAGCAGAGCTTTGCTTGGCCTTAATTTTGGCTCTGAGGTGGATCCTGCTGGAGTCTGAGGGACTTCAGCACATGCCTAAACACTTTGCTAATTAGCAACAAAGCTGAATCTCAGGTCTGGGGATTTATCTACATGCAGATTTAGAGGTGTTTGGTGGTGGTTGGGACTAATTGAGGCAAGAATGGCTTTGATCCAAAATGAGCCATTTAACCAGGACCCTACAGGCAGCTGGTGCTGCCCTTTGGGCACAGGGAGCTGCAGCAGCCCCAGTTCAAGCAGCTGCAAAACCTGGATAAGCACAAGCCATGGAACACCTTCTCTGCACCCCTGTCACACCTGGTTTGCCTCTAAGAAAACAAATGCACACTGTCCTAACATTAAAGATTAAAAGCAGCTGCATCTCATCACAGCTCTGGAGATTTGTCCAGAGCTGATGACAAAAAATGGCTTTTTGGGGAATAACCTTGACTGCTGGTGCTCTGTATTTTCAAGGCATATTAATCACAATTTCTGTCTGAATTCTTCTCCTTTCACTGAAATAGAGAGAGGGATGAGGCTTGGGGAGATCTGAGGTGGTTTGATTAAAAATGCTGGACAGAGCCCACAGAACATCATGGTAAAAACTGCTCAAGACATGAAAATATCCAGTTAGAGTCAAGGTATCCCTTGAATCCTGCCCTGGGGATAGAATCTGCCAACACAGGGGAGTGGGGCTATTTTTTTCTTAAAATAGTGCTTTCCTGTATTTCAAATTGTAATAATAATAAAAAATGAGTCTTTCTTCTACAAAGACTGAATTGACCAGAGATTCAAAGATGAAGTGGTGTGAAAAGAAGAAGGGTTACATTTGGACACTGGCTTGCAATTAAAGACACACAGGGTGATTGCTGCAGCCACCTCCTGCCCCTTATAGCCACTGCCCAAGGAGGCCACCATAACCCAAAATCTGAGGTATATAAAACCCTACATGAAGATAAAGCAATGAGGCAGCTCTCCTCTCTCTACATTCTACTGTATCCATGGGAACAGGCTGGGATTTGACATCTACACAGTAGCTATAGACAGAAACCCTGCAGTGCACAGAGGAAAGGTCAGCAGAGCATCCCAGCCATGGTGGCACCCACGGAGCAGCTGGGGCACTGGGGACACCCTGGGGACACCCTGCTCCCTGCCCAGCAGTCACAGCTTTCCTTGTGCTATGGTGCAGCCAGTTTGCAGAAAGAAAAGTTAAAGAGCTGATGAGGTTCTTGGGCACAAAGAGCTGGTGGAGCAAAGGATGCTGCAGTGGGGTGAAGGAGACTCTACCAAGACCCCAAAATTGGATGAGGAAAACAAGAAGGAAAAAAGGCATTTTTTTTCTAGATAGGTTTGACTGTCAATTTGGGGAAAAAACCAAGAAGTAAATAAATAAATCTTATGAGGAAGGAAGGAAGAAGAAAATAAATATCTCTCAGCTACTTCTCATTAGTGGAGGAGTATTTGCTCAGGTGAATATTCTGCCTGCTCACACAGCATCCCCAGCACAGGCACACCAGCTCTGCACAGCTAACAAGCTATCAGCAGGGAAGAATAAGACTATTTAATTTCTTAGCACACCCTGAATAGCCCATGGGGCCAACTCACATCTGGGAAAATGAATACACAACCTTGACAAATAGTATTAATAATGCAACACAAGGACTTGAGAGCAGAGCACTGTGAGCTAGAAACCCCCATGTTGTGTACACCAAGTCAGCTCCTTACCCTGCCTCAGTGGTGTGTGTCTGGAAAGGACCCTAAAAAATACCTTTGGGTCTTGTCTGCTTGAAGGTGATAAAGGCACAGGTCTTTAACCCTGTGTCCAGATGATGCAACAGCAAAGTTCATCTGGGCCTTCCCCAGCAGAAGGATTTGCTCTCCCCTTGTCCACCTGACCAACAGCTCCATGCCCCCCTCCAGGGCAAGAGCAGCACCAGCTTGTCCCAAAACAACTCCCAGATGTCATCTCACACAGCAGCAGCTTCACCAGGGCTCTTGTTCTGCATCCTTGCCTGGAGAGGGGGGTTACTGCCTAACAGGATCTCCTGCCTCACCTGAACCTTCCCTCCTCATACCCACTGCCACCATAACTGCAAGGGGCAGGTCATCTACACCTCTATGTGAATTTATATACTTCATCATGGCTTTTTTCACTGTGGAAGAAAGGGCTCTAGAGCCTCAAGATGCTCCAGCAGTAACTGGAGGAAAACAAGACCCAGCACAGCCTTATTATTCCTGGCTACTTCATTCCTGCTTGTGATTGGTCTCTAATGAACCTCTTACATCCACACCTCATTGTTCAGTGAGGGCTGTCAGGACACCACTAATGGGAAAATGGTTCCCACCTGGCCCTATCACACCTGGGGCCATGGGAGTGCTGTGGTCTAAAGGGGGAATGAAGAGAGTCCTGGGGATGCTGACAGAGGAGCTTTTATGTCTCGGGAGACACAGGCCACAAAAATGTCTTTTGGGCTTACAGAAAGTGGATTTGATTAAAAAACCCCACACAAAGGGGGAAGGTGGCTCCTGGGAGTTCCCTGAGATCTCAGAGCATCCACCTCCATAACCAGCCTCCCCTGAGCTGGGGCCTCACTTACTTCCCATGTTCCTGAGTCACCATCCATCCATCCATCCATCCATCCATCCATCCATCCATCCATCCATCCATCCATCCATCCATCCATCCATCCATCCATCCCCTTGCCATGGATCCCCAGGACACCCAGGCTGGGGTGGAGCTGTGTGCATGGGAGGCTGATGGCAGGGACAGAAAAAGCTTCACCTGCTGCAGGCCAGAGCAGCACCTGGGACAGGGAACTGCACCTGGATCAGGAATTTATCAGGGGTTTATTTAACCCTTGATCCCAGCAGCTCACTCTGAGGCTGTAGTTCAAGGAGACACAGCCATGCACTCAGACTGACACCAGTTAGTCATTCCTGCAAAACAAGATTTCTGTGCTTCTAAGTGCAAAGCATTTTCTGTGCAGTGTCAGACAGCAGTTACCTTCCCACGGGCCTGGGGGAGGCTTGGCTCATCCCATCGGGTGAATTTAGGGACTCATCAGGATAAAACCTCTAGTTTAATTGGTAGTTTACCCTCAAACTCCACTTTTCATTTATTGCAATCAAAGCAACACACAGAACACAGCGAGAGGCCATCACTGAAGTGGGTGGGAGAGAGACTGAAGGAGGGATTGAGTGTTGCTCCTCAGGAAGGAATGATGTGGGGTAAAACCATGCCAGGTAATTAGAAGAGGTGATGAAAAGATTAATAGGAGTCCCAAGGGGCTGCTGCATGTATTTACTAAGCATTTATTGCTTGGAGAGGTGCAGCTCCAGGGTGGTTCTTGGGGCAGGTGAGCCTGGCAGGGTGGCTGGGCTCTCCCCAGCCCCTCACCCAGCCCATCTCTCTGAGGATCAAAGGCTCTGGAAAAGTTTCTGCACAGTCCACAAAGGTGTGATAACTGCATTAGGAGACCCACAGCCACACACAGTGAGTGCTGCCACAGCAGGCACCTTGGGAGGGACAGAACAGCACCCAGAGGCACAACCATTGCTGCCTGTGCTTTGCAAACACATTATCCTTCCCAAATTATGCACTTACTGAACCAACAGCAAACATTTATTTTAACAGATTTCTTCTGGCAGTCCTGCACTTGTGCTCACTGGGTGAATGTGTGAACTCCCAGGCTCACAAATGCAGCCACATGATGAGAATCTCTCCAATGAATTAAAATAATTACTTTTCTAATTTGCCCCTAGACTCTGCTAAACCTTCTGGGGCCTTGAGGAAGGCATGAAGCTTTCCTAATTTCTTCTACTTGTGTAGGCAAACATTTTAATTTATAAAATGAATAATTCTGTATTTAATCAGTGCAAAGGAAAATTCCACTTGGGGACAGGGACATCTCATGATGCTGCACAGGATTAACCCACAAGATGACTCCCCAGTGGGGAGGAACAGGGCCATGAGAGAGCCCTTGTGGCTCTGGGCATCAGCAGTTTTGTTGATCCTGAACATCTCTCTTCCAAGAAGGACTGAAAGTATCAGGATCCATCAAGAGTCACATGCAAAAGCAACAGCCTTTGAGCCACCAAAACTCACCAGCATCAAGCCCACCAAACCAGATCAGGCCCTCAGAAACTCGAATGATTGCTTGTGAACTCCAGTGATTTTTTTGGAGCTAAATTCACACTGAATCTGGAGATCCTGATGGAAAACTGCTCGTTTATCAGGCTGGGGGAGGTGAGGACCAGCAGATTTGTTACTGGATGGTGGGGCTGGATTGTGCTTTAATGCTTGAGCCTTCACAGCAGCCAACCTGTCATGTAGCACTTAAAAACTGGGGCTTAAGTGAGAACAAAAATATGCCTGAGGGTCATAGAGAAACTGAGGGTAAATAGAACTGTGCCCACAAAAAGATGCCCTGATTTTAAAACTCTGCAAATTAGGAGTTTACCCAGATATACACTGGATATGCATTGCTTGCTTCTCTGGGGGAACTGGAGAGGAAAAATCCTGTTCCAGAGCTGCCTGGATGCACTCCTGCAGTGATGTTCTGTGGAATGGGTGCTGTAATGGATGCAAACTGTGATGCTGCACCAGGACTTGGCCCCTGCTTTGGAGGAGTTTGTAAATAATAAATATTTAATAGCAAATAATAAATAATATTAAATAATAAAAACGAAGAGGTCCAACATTCTTTACACAGTGTGATACAAATGAGGTTAAAACTGCATATATTCTGTTTCTTTTAATTAACAGTAAGACAAAACAAGCTCAAATATACCAAGAATCCCCAGGTGGTTTTGTTTCTCAGAAAGGAAATTTTCAGAAAGGTTTAAAATAATAATAACAGAAATAAACTTTGGACAAAGCTTTCTCCTGCAAGGTGACAAGCTGGGGCCCACACAAAGGATCACAGCCTTTTCCTTCCCTGCTCTTTATTTTCCACCAGTGATGCTCTCCCGGGCAGTTGGCTAAGGTTTGGCCAAAATGCCAAAGCATCAAATGAAATTTTCAAATTAAGACCTCAAAATAAAGTCTATATACACACATACACTAAAGCAAAAATATGATTTTCTTGCCAAAATGTAAAATAAACCAATTACTTTGCTGCAGTGGACTTGTACCAATAATCTCAGCTACATCACTTTACGCCAGTTTGGGATCTTGCCTTTCACTGAAATAACTTCCTTCTGCTAAATCCTGCACCTGATGTTTCCCATGGGAGAGGGTTAGGTTGTTTTCCACTCGATGCTGCACTGAAATTCTCCCATTTATGCTTCAGACCTCCTGTCTATAGGACTGCAGAGGGAATTTGGGTGCTGGAGCCATCCCACCAGCCTGGCAGCCCAGAGTGCCTCCAGTCTAACATGGGATATTTAAGCAACAGTTTGCAAGTGGCCATAGAGGAACAACAACCTGCTGGTGTCCAAGCCTGCTGAGATCTCATTGAAGGATGGCTATTTCTCATTCCAGCCTGGCTGGAAGTGATATCCAGCAGTGAGAGATACCAATCAGTGAGTCTTCAGTCAAGGCAAAATTTCTATTTTTCTAATGCTGGTTGTTTCTTGGAAAGTTACACAAATCTGTTATGCCTGCTGGCACTCAAGTTAGTAAATATAGAATGCAATGATACAGTTGAATGCACAAACTTTATCAGCCTACCTACCTACACCAAAAAAAATACACCATTTTTTTTCCTTAGTTCTACTCTATTTTCTTTTTCTCTTCTTGAGTCCAGCCCTGGATTCATCCCCCAGGCAGAACTGCTGTTTGCTCAGTGGGATGAGCTGAGAGAGGAGGACTTTGGAGAGATTCTTAGTTATGCAGGAAAGAATAAAACAACCCCCAAAAAACCCCAAAGAAAGGGAAACACCCCAATTCTCTAGGTTACACTATTGGTTATGTAACCAATCTCTCTGGTTATATTTACACTCCTATAAATAGAGGATTGGCCAGGAAGAGCGGCCTAAAAAACGGCAAAGGGAGTCGGGAGGCGGCGACCACGGGGGCGGGGCGGGCTCAGCACGGGGACGAGGACATCTGGTCGTAGTCGGGGCACTTGAGCAGGGCGGGGTAGTTGCTGTTCATCTGCAGGGACGCCTCGCTGGAGATGTCCGAGGGGCTGCGGCCCCGCGCCCACGCCTCGGGGTGCAGGAACTGCCCCGAGTAGTCGGAGCAGTTGCTCAGGCGGGGCCGGTAGAAGCCGGGGTGGGGTCTGTAGAGGTCCTCGGCCGTGTAGCGCTTCATGAACAGGTAGACAGACATCACCCCGGCACTCTGCGGGACACAGACACGGCCTGAGCCCTCCCTGCCCCTGGCTGCACTGCCACACAAACAGGACCACACCCAAATCGCCTTTTTTGTGCTGGTGCTGATGCTCCAAAGCACCCAAGGGCTGTCGCTTCCCTGTCCCATCCCTTCAATGAATAATGCAGCACAGCCACACCTCTGCTTTTCATGCCTGGCACCAAATCGTGATCAAATGCCCCATCAGTGCTCCAGGTTAGCTTTGTCCCCCCTATATGTCCCCTTCACACTACACATTGTCCCCCAACCCTCACAGCCCTCCTTAAAGCCCATCTCAGCCCTCTTTTTGCCAACAGCCTCAGCCTGCCCACCCCTGGGAAAAGGACACACTTGTTACAGGGGTGTGGGTACCTCTGTGAGAAGGAATGAGATGGCAGAGAAGGCAAAGGACCACCCATATTTGTAATTGAAGAACGACTCCGAGTCCTTGGTCCTGTTGAGCATCTCATCGTTAATGCTGGATATGTAGAGGACCAGCCCCACCACCAGTGACAGACCTGGAGAAGGACAGTGGGAAATGCTTCAGGGATAAAGCTGCAAGAAGCATCTTCCTGAAAGGCCTGACTTTGGGGAAAGTAAAAAAAAATTGGGAGTGTGCTTGTAATAGCTGGGTAAAGAAGCTGCCTGCCTGCTGCTCTAACCCAGGGCACTCCTCTCATTCCAATCAAACATTTCCTGCTCAGGGAAATCTGTGAGCACTGGGAAGAAAGATCTGGCTTCAGTAGGAGCTGCTTCAAAGCTCAGCTGTCACAGCTATTTGTTTAGCACTTCCACAACACCATGAATAAAACATTCACTTTTCTCATGTAGACACAGCCCAAGTGAGCAGTTTGAAGTTTCAGATCTCTCCTGCAACTGATGTGCCACAAGTCTCCTCCAGCACCTGCTCCAGCATGGGTGGGGGGGCTTTCCCCACATTTCCACAAACCAGCTCTGCATCCATCCCACAAGGATGCTCAGGCTGTAGGTCTGAGCTGGGAGTGATGAGTCTGACATGAAGCCACCAGGGCAGCTTAGGAGAGCACCAGCAGCTACCAAAGCAAATGTGCCTCATGCTCAAGGGCTGTCAGGACAGAAGCTGGCTTGCAAAACTCACCTGACAGGATGAAGAATATCCCCGAGACGAAGGCCAGGATGGTCCTGTGGGGCCGGATGTGGCCGATGTTGCTCAGGATGAAGCCAATGAACATGAAGAAGAGGCTGACCAGAGGGAAGGGGGTGGCAGAGCGGATCATCTCTGTTGAGAGAGGAGCAGAAGGAAGTGAGAACAGGTTAATATTCCCTAAGTAGTGTGAGAAATGGGCTTGGCTGCGTGGGTAGGCTCCAGCCCTCCTGCTCAAACCATGTTGTGTGTGAGTTTCTCTCCTTGCTAATGAGCTGAGTAAAACATAGGATTATGGAATCACAGAATGGTTTGGGTTGGAAGGAACCTCGTGTTCCAGCTCTCTGCCATGGGCAGGGACACCTTCCACTATCCCAGGTTGCTCCAGGCCCCATCCAATCTGGCCTTGAATATTTCCAGGGATGGAGCATCCACAGACTCTCTGGGCAACTGTGCCAGTGTCCCACCTCCATGGTGGGGACTCTGCTGATTTTGCATTTCTGAGGGTTCCTGTGTGAAATGTTGCATAGGAAACCATCAGAACCTGCATTTTTCTCTAGCTTCACTGCATAAGTGTTTGTGGAACACTTCTATTTATTAATGCAGAAATGAGAATTCATCATGAGAGTTGTGATACTCCATCTTTAATTCATCCTGCTATATAATATGTAATAAATAGGGGATATATAGGGAATAAATACAGCTGCAAATTATGGAGAGGAGACTAAAAAGCCAAACACTTTAATGGATAAACATTAGTGCTGAACAGCCAGTGACAGGAAATTGTACAGCTTAGAGCCTCCATCAGCATCCTGCCATCAGAAAGGGACATCCCCAAAAGCTTATGAGCACACTGGGGAATTCCCAGAGTAAAAAATGTAGCTACATGCTTGTGTGGCAGCACTGTCAAGGAACTTTGGCAAGGACACAAAGGGGATTTCTTGGGGAGGGTTTCTTGTGCTTGGAACTTGGTGATTTGCAGGATGTCAGGGGTGGAACCCCACCAAACCACTTACTCAGGACGTTGATTGTGGATTCAGAGGTCAGCTGGATGTTCATGGGCATGACGTACTCGATGGTGAAGCACCGGCCACGCTCCTCACCTGTGGCAGACAGACAAAAACACGACCTCTGAAGCCAGGGGGTTTAAGGTCATCCCTGGGGTGATATCAGGGCTCCTCACTTCTCCCCTGACTTCTCCAAAGTGGTTGAAACTTTGTGACATTTCAGGTTGGTCACTTTGAGATTCCCGTTCCCTTGGGTTCTATTCAACCCTGTCCCTGCAGCCAAGTTGCTTCATCAAACTTGGCACAGACAGAGGGAATGGTCCAGCTGACCTGAATCTAAATTTTGCAGGGATTAAATGGAAAGTTTTTAGCTGCTGCCCAAGGCGCTGTGTCTGCAGCTCTGGAACAGGGCAGGGGGTCTGGCAGGGCAGCAGCAAACTCACCAAAACCTGTGTGCAAAGGCACATTTACCCTTTGGGCTGTTATAGTCAAGCATGTAGAGATGACATTGCTTGCCAAAGGTTGTGCCGGAGCTTGGAAGCAGAGATGGGTGGAGCCTCTAAAAATCCCGTTTTTCTTGGCCCTTTCCTACTGGGTGGCACTGATACACCCAGAGGATGTGGCACCCACCAACCAAGGGGATGTTTTTTTTGGCTGGGAGACCCTACCTGCCAAAAAGCAGACCCTCCAGAGCCCCGAGTGCAGCGAGAGCTTGATCTCGGCCGTCTGGTTTTGGGGCTGGACGATGCCCTCTTCCAGGTAGAGCCAGTAGTCGGTGCTGACGGAGATGCCCAGCAGGCCGAGGCCGCAGACGGCGAACACGCTGCTGAGCAGGGTCAGCGCCTTCCTGCTGCAGGCGCTCATTGCCACCAGCATGGGGAGCAGCGCTCCGCACGGGCGGCGGCGGCGCCGGAGCTCTGCCCTGGGCTGAAAGGAGCCATGAGAGCCATCACCGACAGATTGGAACCAAATCCCACCCCACTGCTGCCCTGCCCGAGCCGGGCTGCGGGAATGGCACAGCACAGACGGGCTGGAGCGGCTCCTTCCTTGGCTCCTGCTGGATTTGCTGCAGGTGAATTCCTGTGCTCCAGACAGAGCTGGCACTGATCCCCCCCAGGATGGAGGTGGACTGCAGCATCTCCCTTATCTTATCTCCCTGCAGAGCCTTATCAAGCGCTGCCAGTCCCGGCACAGGAGCTGCTGAGCATCACGGACACCACGAGCAGGGATCAGCAAAGCTGCTCGGAACTGCTGGACCAGCCCCAGCCCCGAGCAGCTCCCATCACCATCTCACTCCCCCCCAACACTGCCGGTTTTCCACATCCAAGGTAGATTTAGCAATTAGGAGATCATGCTAATTTTGCAAAAGCCATGCTACATTTATGACATTATCAACCAACTTGAAGCAGAGTGCCACGACACAATAATCTGCTTCTTTTTGGTTGCATTGCTCTTGCAAGAGCTGCCAGTATCCTCCCTTGTCCAAACCCACCTTGTGCTTTGGAGGGAGGCAGGGAAATGGAAACAGAGCTGCAGCAAGGCCCTTGGCAAACCTTAAAAGAAAAGATACCCTCATCCTTATGCCACTTATGTATAGGATCTTTTAAAAAATTATTAGTATTATTATTATTTTATTACACATTTGCTACTTTGGGAAAATTAGCAGTTCTTATGGTGCCCTGCAGACTGATAAAATTGCACCAGAAATCAGAGTTCTTGGTGCAGTGGAGAAAAAGTGAAATTAGTATTGGGGCGGGGGGAGGTGGGGAGAGAACTCACAGTAACAGAAGATTAAAGGAATAAGAGCAAGAAGGAGAAGGATCTGTGTGAGAGATGCTCTTGTGCAGAGCAGCAAGGAAGCAGATAGTGCTACTGACTGCTGTTATAAAGGCAGAATGAATCACAGATAGGTGCCATGTCATGTATATTTTCCAAGGCACATTTTGCTGCTATTCACCACTGCAAGCAACAAGGAAAAAATATCTAAATCCAGCTAGACAACAAAAGCTACTGACTTTGTAAGAAGGCTGCATCTTCCTTGGACTCCCTTCAGAACTGCACTAGTTTTGTTTCACACCCTCAGGAGCAGCTCCATCACTCCTGTGCTCCGTGAACAAACTCCTTGGAAGAGAAGTCCTGTTGCTGTTATCACTGCAGTAAAGGTGGTGGCTTAGTGATTAAATCAGGAGGCACAAATCCCAAATCCTGCCTGGACCAGGAGATGACAACTCCCTGTTCCAACATGGCCAAGCAGACTGGAGGAGGGTGTTTTTTTTCTAGTGCCTCAGATGCAAATATATTAATTCTCACTTGCTTACACAGACTCTCAGAAATGCCAGAAGTCCTCACAGCTTGTACTTTTACACCTGAAAGCCTCCAAGGATAATGTTGTGCCATAATTCCCTCATGGTGAAAGCGAGTAGGTGATGCTGAGAGAGGTTTCTTGCTCCTTCAGCACTCTGGGGAGCTCTGAGCTCTTGCAGTGCTCATCCCCTGCACTTCTGTCTCATAAATCCACAGTACCAGCTCCCCACACCCATCCTGGGCAGTGTTTGCAGCAGTTTCATTTAGATTAACATGAAGGAAACTTGTAGTTACTGTGGAGTCCAAAGAAAGGCATTTACTGAACAGATGCAAGGTCTGTGTGCCCCTCCAGCTCACTGCTCTGGGCAGCAATAAGAGACAAAAGCAGGGAATGCTGCTGGAAGAGTATCAAATCCTTGAGTGAAAGACAGAGAAGGAGAGAGAGTCTTTAATTATCACACCTGACCCAGAGTCCAAAGCAGGCAAGTACATCTTGGTAGAAGCAGATGTACTCGCACCCTCAAGCGCTGCAACAGCTTTGACAATTCCCTTCCATATGAAATCAAGGACTTGGCTCTTCCTACGTTCACACTGTGCCTTTTCCCAGAAGGCTCCAACCTACAGGAAGGGGATTGCTGTCTTCAGACAGCCCAAGCAAGTGCTCCAGCTCACACTGCTGCAAGCTTTCCCTCCACCTTTGGCTTTGCTAAACAGCCTCATTTTCAATGTTATTTAATGCTTTCCTCAGCTGAAAAAATGTAGGATGTGCTCCCAGGAGAAATACCTCCCTGCTAGGGGAGCGAGGAGAGAAGTGCTGAGAGGATGCTCAGATTTTTTTTTCCCTGAAGAATTAGAAGGCAACAGCCAAAAAAGAAACTGGTGGCTATAGGGCAGAGAAGCACATCAGCCCTGCACCTGCCATTTCATGGGGATGATGCCATTTCCCATCTCTGTGGATTCCCATTGGATTCAGCAGTCAAACAGCCAAAACACAGATCCTCTGGCTCATCCATTCTTCTCCCTAGCTCAGCCAGAGACATATTTTCTAGTTGCTGCCTCAAAATGAACAGCATTTACTACAGGGTGTCTCATCCCTCTTGGCATTTTGGTGCCAAAATGGTAGAAGGAACTGGAGTCTATTCTTGGCTCATGTATCATCAACAATCATCCTCCCTGCACATTTTTGTTAATAACAAGCCAAAAATCATAGTAGGAAGTATGTGAAGGTCCAGACAAAGACACTTAGAGGGGAATAACGAAATATTTCCTGTGATTTGTTGTCCACCAACATCAGGCAGTGGAAAATAGACCCATTTGGTTTCATTTCTGTTGGTGTGATGCAAGCAGCAGGGACAGGGGTCAGGTGTCAGAGCTGCACCTCTCAATTGCCTCATTTCTTTTCCCTCTCACACTTCAATTTCCATGAAATCACAACACATTAGAGACTGGTGCCTATTACTGCCTTGCTGGCACATAGAATCCAACCTGGTGTGGTGGGGAACAGGGGTAGGGATGTGCAGAACTTGAAACAAACTTCCCCAGCCCCAGTGGCTGGAGGATTCCCAGGCCTCCCAAGTGGAAGGTTTTTCAAGGACAAGAATGGGAGCTGGCTTGATTATCAGAAAGGATTTAGTCCACAGTGACCTTTATCAATTGTATTATGCTTCCTATGGCTGTTTGGTTTCCAACAGGAGCTGGATTTTAAATTAAATGAATACAGCACCAAAGATTTCCAGGAAATAGAACCTTAGAACTGTTCCTGCTCCTTTGATCACACTGTGCATTCTGGTAGCAGTCCAGGGAATAATAAATGCAGCCTGCAATGTAATCTGCAGTCCTTGCAATTAATTTCTCCTTGCCTTGGAGCAACAGTTGTTGATGGAAAGAGCACATGGCCCTTGTTGGGCCTGAATCCTTTGGAAATTAAATGAGTACTGGCCTTGTTTCTAATGCTGTTCACCCAGGTCTAAGTCCTCACCTGTTGCTCCACAGTCACAGAAAGGAAATATCCTGGGCAGATTTCTGAGCCCACATCTGTGACCTAATGCCAAGCACAAGCCACTTCTCTGGGCTATGTGGGTGGGCTGAAAAAAATGAATATATCACTGATCAGCTGCCTGGACAGGATGGGTCACCTCAATAAATCACTACTCTGGGTTCACTGGAAAACAACAGCTTCTTCCTGCCCTGGGTAACGACAGAAGGAGCAGGGCTAAGCCATTGATTTTTATGTGGCTAAAGCATAATTTCCAATTTCCTGACATGTGGGAGGAAGGGAAGCACTGCCAAGGTTACTGGAGCAGACAGGAGGGAAGGGTTGGTTTGTTGGTGCTGAGGTCCAGGACAAGCCCAGTGACCTGTGGCTGTGAATGCCTGGTCCATGCTGCAAACCAAGGGCCAAGGGAAATCAGAGACTCAGCCATGGAACACAAAGGAGAAGGAATGAAGCCAGTGAAAAGGGGAGTAGGAAACTCTCTGAGTGAGCAATGGATGCACAAAGAATATCTGGGACCTGGGTAGGTGCAATCAAATGGCAGAGAGTGTGAGCTATGATGGAGCTGAGCTGAAAGGACCAGCTCCCACTAAGCTGCAACAAGAAATTGGGCTGGCTAAAAATAAAGGGCCTTCAAGCAGTGTGATCCCTTCCTCAGGACACAACGCAGGCCATAAATGTGGACAAAAAAAATAAAATAGGTCAAGGAGAGCAGCTCTTTCAGAGCAAAACTTCTCAGAGCTGGCAGTGCTTAGGCAGGCAGGACTGTGCTGAGGCCATCACTGCACTGTCACCCTCCTTCAGACAGCACAACTCACCCTGGCTCCCTCAGGGGCAAATCCAGAGAAGGCTGATTTGGTCATTAATAACCCTGGTGAAATAGAATGATCCCACTGAGCTCATGGAGCACCCAAAGAGTGCAAATGCTTCAGTCCCCAAAACAGGGTGTGCAGGATGCAGCCTGAGGGCAGCTGGACTGGTGCTCTGTGGGTTGGGTTGGCAGAGAGGGTTGGACCAGTGTGAAGAGCACATGTGGAGCTGACTTTAACCACAGCCGAGGAGAGGAAGAGGAGGAGATGGTGAGGGCAGCGCCCACGGCTCCATCTGGGATTGCAGGAGAAGCAGCTCCACAAACCTGACCTGGAAAACTGGGCAGCCAGGAAAGAAAACTCTGGTTCTGGAATTAACTGCTTGGGAAGAAACAGCCCCTCCTGAAGCTTGGGAAAGCTGTGCTGCAGGCAGGAGAGGAACACAGGGCTGCTCTGCTTCCATAGAATAGCTGAAGCAAGCAGAGATGGCTGCAGAGAAAAACAGTGCCTCCAGCTTTTCACTGAGAAGGAAATTTCCAAAGGAAATATGGGTTGGAGCTGGTCCACAGGGATCCTGGGTGCCCTGTCCTGCACTGCTGGCACCCACCAGCTCCCCTGGCACATGAGAAGACTGAAATACATCAGGCAGTTTTAAGAGCTGCATTAGTGTCACACAGAAATGTCAGCTCGATTTCTGAGAGAGAAAATACATATTGGAAAAATTAAGTGCAGAAATAAATCTTTTTGATGTGGAGGAGGTTTAGCCTGATATTAAGAAATAAAACAGCCCATCTCATGGCAGTTTGAACAAGGGCTTGTAACTGTGACAATGAGCAAACAAACTTCAAAAGGATCAATACTGGGCTTGAAATCTTCCCCTGAGCTGGGAGCAGCAGCGCTGTCATTACCGACGGATGGGCACGGCAGTGCTGGATCAATGGGCACACTGGGCTCACAGCCTCTCTAGGGAGGCTTCAAAAGTAAATAAATGAATAAAAAGAAGGATGGTTATGAGTTATTTAAGCCCAGATTGAGCCACAGCTATAACAAACCTATTAATTTTGTGCTTGCCATCACACACAAGGAATACCTGATAAATAATCAGCAAGAAACAATTTGTGAGCTCACAGGCTGCAAGGCTCACCACTAACTGATTTTGGTAATGAGATTACTTGGGATTTTCTTTCTTAAACTTGACTTATATAATTTTTCTGAGAAGTCCTCTTTTCCCTAGCACTTCCTGTGCTTCATTTCTTGCCAGAGTTATTTTTTACAGTTTGGTGAAAAAAGATTCTGCTATGGCAGTGCAAGAGTGACGGAAAAAAAGAAAATGTGTATGGTGTAGAAAGCACCATAACTTGAATTTCCAAGGCTGACCCACTTCTCTCTTCTTCTTTATCTCACACCAGCCTTTCTGCTGTGGCTTGCTCAAAACCTGCCCTTTTGCCTAGGTCAGGTTGGCAGAGAGTTGTTACTGATAACTCAGCCCACCTCAGCTCCAGCACCAAATATAAGGAGACCAAATGATATTCCCAAGGACAAAGGAGAAATAACTGAGATTTATTTCCCACTCCAGCCCTCAAAGCAGACCTTTTCCCAAACTGGTCACCTCTGCCACACTGCTGCACTCACTGGAGAGATGGCCCTGCTCCAGCTCTTTCACACTAATGGCTTTGGATGAACCCAGCAATTTCCAGCAAACGAAATCATCGACCAAACAGCCCTGATGGACCTGCTCCACAGGCTGCTGGCACAGCCCGAGTGTGTACAGTCAGACTCATTCACATGGTCCTTCTGGATCCACAGATATCCCCCACAAAACTTGTATAGAATCCATCCCACCCACATGTCTCCTTTTTCCCTGGTGCTCCAGGCTCTTACCTCTGTTAACCCCAGTTGAGGCGATGCTTTGGCAGGAGGAGAGCCTGTGATGGGGCTGAAGGTGTGATGGGGCTGTGATGGGGAAGAGCAGTTCTGGCAGATCAGCTGCAAGGATGAGGGTCCTCAGTGGAGGCTTCAGCTGCTGGATGGTCTGGGAGGAGCTGGGAGTGGGATGGCTTTGGAAACAGACAGGACCTGAAGGAAGGGCACAGCCTCAGCTCTCCCCCTCTGGCTGACCCACAGGAGGGCTGCAGGGTGCTGGGACTCTGGGATGGCAGATGGCAGGCAGGTCTCTGCATCCACGTGCTGGCAGCTCCTGCCCTGGGGTGTTGTAGAAAAGCATTACACAAAGTGTATTTCACGAGAGGGAAACAGAAGCTAAAGCTCTGAGCTTGCAATATTGCCCACACACCAGGTCCAGCTCTCCAGATCTAACCTATATTTCTGTTTAAAATTTATCACCCTAGCAATAGCTGAGCCCTGCCCTTTGCAGAGCTCTTCCCAAAGTCCTCTCTCCCTACCAAATCTGACACAGAATTCTCCTACTCTCAGTGTGTCAGAATGCTCACAGTCAGGGACCTGAGCCGAACTGCTGCTTTCAATACCCTACAAAGAGCTACAAAAGCAGAATAAAAGAGGGAAATAGCTAATGCTGCAAAGCAAACCAGCTGGGGACTGTGCTAGAGGAGCTGCAGAAACCTCGCTGCCATGGGAGTGGTGCCTGCCCATTAACCTCTGCCTGAGGTGCATTATGGCTTTTCTTGAGATCCCAAATGCCTGAACTGCAGTAACCCAACGATCCAGTGACCCTGTTCAGGCTGCAGCATCGGGCTTCCCTCTGCTCGCCTCGGCAGCACAGGGACAGAGCCAGGGATGAGGGAGAGCTCAGCTGGATCAGTGCACATCCACTCACTCCAGCACCAAGGCTGGCCTGCTCTGCTGGGCTATTAAAGCTTTAGCAGCTGCTCCTTTTTCACTTCCAAGTATCATTAAAGTTGGCACGAAGTCCTACAAGAGCCTCGTAGATTAAAAAGGGGAGAATAATCCTCTTCCTCGCAGCTTTTCAAGGTTTCTGTGTCCTTCCAGCAGCAAGGCAGGTAACGATTGAAGTACTCAAACAACTCTTCTGTAAGATATTGATGTTGTTTTAAACTGAAGTGGGTGTAAGCAGAGCCCCCAAGTTCAGTGTAAGCACTTCAAGAGCTGTCCATGAAATATCTCTGGGCTACAAACATTCATTGCTTTGGAAGGCCTAAGAAAAGCCCCAGGTTCAGCCCAGGCTCAGGAGCTGAGGCTGCTCAGCAGAGAGGGGCCAAAACCCCCAGTTCCTTCTTTTCCCTTTAAGGATCAGTGCATGACAGTTTGAGCTAATTTAAACATGCTGGGAGGTAAAAATAGCATCAAGAGCTAATTAAAGCTCTTGCACTCCCCCGTGTTGGTGGGTACCTGAGCTGGGGAGGCAGGAAGCCACAGCTCTTCCTCCATCCTACTCTTCTCACCCATGCTGGCAGCTGGAGGGGTTTTATGAACATTTTTTGAGAGATAAATGAGAGGAAGGCAGAAATCCCCTGGGGCCCTGGGCTCTCTGAGCACTGAGGGCTGCAGACAAGTGGCACACTGAGCTGGCAGCACGTGCTGGCCATGGCTGCAGAGACCTGCGTCCCCTCGGTGTGATTAAAGATGATGGATAGCAGGGGGCAGTGCCTCCATAGCCAGGAGATTGCATTCCCTCTTCCCTGCCTAGAAACCAGCTTTACTGCAAAGCCTCTGAGCAGTGAAATGATGGCATAAAGTGCAGGAGGGCTGTGTATTCCACACCTCTGGAAAATGACTTCATAACCTGGGGACACTCGTGGCTGCCACTAAACCCAGTGACCAAAGCCAGCAGCTGCTCCACCTGGCTCTGCTCAAGCAATTTGGGACACAGCTCCTTGGAAGCTGTTGGGGATGTCTTCATGCACAACTCCCCAGGTCTGATGCTGAGCAGCCACTAAAGTTTGGTCCCATTTTAAAATAAGAAAGGCCTTTGCTTTATGCAGATTATTTGGTTTAATAATCAGGAATATGAATGCACATAACAAGTGTACATAACAACCCATTTTCTGAGCCTGATGATGGCATGTGTGTTGTCCTTCAACAAATTCCATTTTGCCACTAAATATTTTACTACAAATATCAGAAGTTGTGACTATACAGCTTTAAAAATCAGTGTGACTTTGACACCAAACCTTCTTTCTAGAACACACCTAGAACCCAAACTGTCTTTAATTTCAGTGAGATTAAGATCCCCACATAACTAGATGATGGGGTCTTGGTCAGAAGTAATTTTAAAAATGCCATGTTAAACCCAGGGGTTTAAATCTTCCCAGCTGATTTAGGAAAAGCTCCTGGTGCTCACTCCAGCCTCGCACAGCTCACAAAATCTCTGCAGGCTTGTGCATTATTTCTCTTTTGTGTTTTATATTCCCTCCCCTCTCCATAAATAAAGCTGAAGCTGCAAAAGCTGTGCTATGGATGCTGCTAGGTGGGAATTCATTCAGCTCAATGAATATGTTCAACAGCTAAAAGAATACAGCAAGGGATTGGAGAAATCCCCACACAGAGGCATTTTTGTCCCCTGGATGCCACTTGGGGCAAGGTGTGGTGGCACAGGGTGGGCTGCTGGGAGCCAGTCTCCTGCCCTTTGGCTTTTTACGTGAGTCCCGACGTGACAGGCTGAGATGTGCTGCTCAAATAGCAGCAGAGGAGCCTCTGAAAGGAGCCCAGACACGAGGCCCTTGTGAAACCAACAGGCAGCAATGATGGAAACACGGGAATGCTCCTCCAGCAAAGCTGCCAGCCTGGGTCATGCCACCAGCACTCACTGCTGTGCAGGAAACTTAGCAGAAATTCTCTTTTTCAGCTGAAATAGTCTTTTTCAGTGCTCTGGCTGAAGCAGTGCTATCTTCAGGGAGTGCTACACCCTTGCTGCCCTTTCCAAGGGTTCACCTGTACCCTGCAGGCACCTACCAGCTCCTCTCCCCCAGGGGGATTTGGGGATACAAGGGACAGGGATTTGGGGATACAAGGGACACAGCGGTGCCAGCAGTGCCGAGGTCAGACCTGCTCCCCGGGCATCCCTGAGGAGCTCCGTGCTTGGAAACCCCAACCCTGAAAGCTGCAAAAAGCATCCCGTGTCAGGGGCTGATGAAGTTTTATGAAATGCCCGGCAATTAATCAAGAGCCAAAGGCCGTGTCAGACCCTCCCTGCTCGCTTGATCCATTACATTTCACATTTCAGCACCTTCCCCAGGCTGGGAATAAGGAGCTGGAGGAGTGAGGAGCGGCTGCCCGTCCCCGTTCATATGGAAACACACGATCCAGCCTTTCCCCTCACCCCCGGCACTCCACTTAAGAACCAGGTCAGGTTTTTCTCAGATAGCCTCGCTCAATTCACACTCCCCTCTCCAAGGGGTTTGCTACGCTGGAAAACATTCACAGCCTGACTTCCTGCAGGTTTTATATTCCCTGGGAAAAATACACATCCGTTCCTCGGCAAAACGCTCCAAACTCGCTCTGAGGACGGCATACTCTCAGCGCCCAAGAGACGGCCTCTGTTTGAGCAGCCGGGCGGGGAAAAGCCCAGCGAAGAAAATCGCAGGGAAGAGGCGCCGGGATTTTCCGGCTTCCCCTCGTGCTAAGGTCCTTCCGTCGGGAATCGGGCGAAGTCAAACACCGCCCCCCGAGCGGTGCCGGTCCGCGGGCAGGAAACACGGGCAGGGCACACGGGCCCCTCACACGGGCCCCTCACATGGGCACTCGCCCGGGCCCCTCACACGGGCACCTCACACGGGCACCACACCCCGGCAGGGCACACGGGCCCCTCACCCGGGCCCCTCAGCCGGGCTCCTGACATGGGCACCTCACCCGTGCCCCTCATACTGGCACCTCCCCCGGGCTCCTCACCCGTGCCCCTCACACGGGCTCCTGACATGGGCACCTCACCCGGGCACCCACCCGGGCTCCTGGGCGGCTCCGGCCGCGCCCGCCGGGGCTCGCTGCGCCCCGGGGATGCTGCGGCTGCTGCCCGGGGCGGTGCCCGTGCCGCCCCCCGCCCGGTTCCCACTCCCAGGGGAATACGGAAAGCACATGGATACCTGCCCTGAGCCCTGCGGCTCCGCGCTCTGATCCCCCTTCCCTCGGCTCTAAACTTTCAGGGCTTTACATGCAATTGGGAACCCCCTCCAAGGCACCTTCGGAACCGTTTCCCTCCCCGTTCCCGGGACAGCCTGGCCCGGACACGGGAAGCAGCCCCAGCCTTCCCTTCCCTTCCCTGCCCATGGCAGCCCCGGCACTCACCGGCCCCGCGGGAGCGGCTCCGCGGCGGGACGCGGGGATGGATGGATGGATGGATGGATGGATGGATGCTCCGCTCCGCTCCGCGCCGGGAGAGCCCGGGAGGAGAGGGCATCACATGGCGCCGCCGGGGCCAGCCCACCTCTCCCTCCCCTCCGTGCCCCCGTCCCCTCCCTCCCTTCATCCCTCCTTCCCTTTCTCCATCCTCCCCTTCTTCCCTCCCCCTCCTCTCCCTCCTTCTCCATCCATGCCTTCTTCCTCTGTACCCTCCACCCTCCGCGCACTGCCCTCTATCCCTCTTTCCCCCATTCCTGCCTCTCCTTTTGCCCTTTACCTTTATTTCCCCACTTTCTCTCTATTCTCTGCTTTTCCCCTCTCCTGCTTCCACCCATCTGTCCCCAGTCCCTGAGCTGTGACTGGTGGCTCCCGTTCGCCGCCGGGGCAGGGGTGGGAGCCAGCCCTGCTCCTGCCCCTCTGTGCCTCCTCCCTTCCCGGCACCCCCAGCCCTCTGCCCCCCACACCTGCAAAAAACTCTGCTCCGAGCACTGGGCAGGCTGAGCTCCCCAGGACACGGCTCCTTTGGGAGCTGGGGAAGGGAAAACCTGCTCCAGGAACCAGAGTGAAATTCACAGCTAAGGATAGAGCAGCAGGGAGGGTTGGAGGGCAGCAAGCCCAGTGTGGTGGAGAGAGCCAGCTTGGCAGGGCTGGGACCAAGGCAGGGACAGAGCCCACGGCTAAAGGAGAGAAGGACACAGGGGCAGATGCTGTGGGCTCTGGAAACCCCTGCCAGACTGAGTGATTCAGCCAAAACACATAGAAAATGTGAGGCAGAGCCAAGAACAAGGATGCAGCTCCATGGAGGTGTCCTGCAATGGGACACTTCCTTGGATACAGCAGGAAGGAGAAGAGAAGGGTCACCCACCATGCGGGAACTCCGGCTGCAGGAGGTGCCAGCCCAGGAGCAGCTCATGGAACCATCCCAGCCCCTGCAGCTTTCTGGCGTGGAGATTTCAGCAGGGACAGCTCATTCTTTGCAGGGGCTGTGCACACACGCCAGTCCCCAGCTCCCTGGCTAAAACGTGCTGCGTCTTTGCTGAGGCGTCCCCAGTTAGCAAAACATGACTGCTTTAAATAGAAAAACTCAAAATAAAGTGAGATATGGGATGCGGAGGAGGTGTTGTTGGGTGGCTTGTTTGAAATCAATGGAGCTGTGTGCTCAGGCTTGGTGAGCTCTGTTTGATTTACAGGAAGAACAGAAGCTGATGCAGATGTGGAGGTTTTGATTTATTCAAGAAGAACATGATAGAGCCCAAAATAGGCAAGTTTCAGATCCAGACAGGTAGAAAACTTGCCTCCCAGTAAGAGATTTCTGGTTATTTGTCCTTGAGGGACTGCACCACATAAGTTCTTTCACACAAAGTTACAGCAATACTTAAATTATAGTGAATTCAGCATGTTTTCCTGGGCTCTTATTCCCATTTGAGGAATAATTTAAAGCAGCAAATCCCTTGGGGGTTTGACAGTAAAGACAAAGCAGGATTTGGTCAGCAGAATGAATTCTGCACTGGAAAAGCAGCCAGAGGGGCAATGCCCTCTGGGGATCCCAGGAGAAAGAGGCTTCCCTGGGATGGACATGATGAGCAGGGAATTACCAATAAAATCACAAAGCTACAGGAGGCTTGTTAGAACTGGATGTTCCTCCTGTGCTATCAGGGTAGATGGCTTTATCACAGTAATTGGTTGTTCATCATTTTCCTTTTCTCTGTATTGTTAAAAAGAAACCCAAACAAAGCCGACCTTCATTTTTCTCCAGACAGACAACATGCTCTGCTGCTGCCTGGGCTCTGGGCAGGATCATTGGAATACAACACAGATAAAGCTATGGCTCACACAGTGACATAATTAACCATACAGTGTGAGAAGCCCCCAGCAGCCATGCATATAATCAATTAGAAATACACATTCTGAGCTTCAGTTTCTTCCCCTCCCCTTTGTTCCCATGAAAATGCACTTGCACTGAAACCCTCGGGTGCATTTTCTGCTGCTGCTTGTCCCACACAGCAACTTCTGTCCTGGCAAAGCATGTGCACAATGCCAGCACTCACACCAGAAGCATTTCCCACAGGCATCCCAGGGCCAGGATCAGAGAGAGCACCAGTGATGCCTCCCAAAACCCCAGCAGCACAGCTGAACTCTCCCACCTCATTAGCAGCTCTCTAGAATTCCTCCCCATAATGTGTATTTCCCTGATGATGGGAAAAACCAGTGAAGTAGAAAATCCTTCTCTTGGACAGATGCTTGGCATGGCTGTCCCAGACAGGACAATCAGCATTTTGCATCTTCTCAGCATCCCCCCAAACCCCAGGGCAGGACTTTGCCAAATGCTGCAATAGCTGTTTTGCTTTATTGTTTCCTGTGACACCAGCTGGCAGCATCATTTTTCCTTCCCCACTTTTCACTGCTCCTTCTGGGCTCTCTCCTCCTGTGGATCCTCCTCCACAGCCACGAGTGGGGCAAGTGAAGCTGGGTGGGACCTTGCCCAGGCCAGGATGTTCCACAGCTGTGCCAGACCCTGCAGGGCTGGGCTGACCCAGCCAGAGCAGCTCTGCCAGCCCTCAGCCACTGCAGCTGCCTTTTGTGCCACTCTTTAATCAGTGTGGAAGCTTGAAGCTCCATGGACACCTCAGCAGCAGCTTTTAGGATGCACCCAAGGTCAAACCTTATTACTGAGGAGGGATTTGAGGTTCATTAGTGGCTCGGAACAGCAGTGATTTGTTACAGCAGCTCTCCCTGGGCTGTCAGCAGTGCAGTGGGGGTGGTGAGCACGTCTCATTTCAGCTACCAGGGTTTGATTCTGACAGGTGACATCTGCAGGGATGCTTTTCCCTGGTCTTTTCCCTATCAACGGAAGCCACCTTGAAGCCACTCAGGTTATTATGAAATAAAAGGTCTGGCCCTGTCAGCTTGGGCCACCAACTGGTAGGAAACCTCAGGTTTGCTCCCCTCCTATTCCCTCAAATTTTTTTCTGTGCTGAATTACTTGGACAGCAAGTCCACCCAGCAAAGGGCAGCCACCCCTGAACCCACCCATGGCTCTGATCAGGCATCAGACAACAGCTGCTGAGCAATTTTACCTGCACACCAGGCTGGGAGAAGCATTTTGGTAACAGGGAGGGGAGGTCTGCCTCAGCCAGTGTTTGCCTGAGGAAAGAGGAGAATGAGCAGGTGAATGCAACAAGCTGGGATGCTGGAGCTGCTGTGACTTGTGTGGGAGGTGATGGATGCTCCATGCCAGCTGCTTCAGCTCTTGCTATTTTTTGTCATTTCGTGGGCAGCAGGGCCAGGGGGAGGCTCAGGGAGATGCCGAGCACAGCAGAGATGCAGAGCAGGCCTGGCACAAAGCTCAGGGAACCCACGGGGCAGCTTCCAGCGCCTGGGAACCACTTGCTAAGGGAGGCTTTAGAGATTTTTGTTTCTCATGGATGGTGTTTGTGGGGTGTTTCACACTGGGCAGCAAAACTGGCACCAGCAGCACTCACAGCACCTGTGCAGGTGGGATGGGCTCTTCAGCCAGCTCCTGGGGTGTGGAAGGAGTTCAGCACAACTTCTGCTCCTTATCCCAGCAGTGTTACTGTTTTATTTTTCAAACACTGAAAACAGGGAAAGACGTAAAACTCACAGCACCAAAGAACACCAGCCCTTCTCCTCTCGCTGGGAGGGTTTTCACATCCCGCTTGCACCACAACTAAATTAAAGGAATTAACTCCGTGGGCTGCTGGAGCTGCAGCTCCATTTGCTGTTTCCCCTGCACATCCCTCTGCCTGGATCGGCTGCCTGGGAGGAAGCTCAAGGAAAGGCACCACATTATTTTTAACCCAGCACCCACATGCTGTGTGAAAGCCTAAAAAAAAAATAAAATAAATGTGTGGAGCCTTTCGCAGCCTCCCCAAGTGGCTCTGACTCACACAACAACAAAGGCACACGTGTGAATGGAAGTTAGAGATTTTATTTAAAATAAAATACCCTCTGTCATCATATGGGGCTAAACTGAGCTCATACAAGAGGAGGATGTGCCAGTTCAGGAGATTTCCAGGTGCAGCCTTTAGCCCCCGTGGTGTTCCAGGGCTGGCAGGCACCAGCAGCCTGGGGATGTGAGCATCTACACAGGGCAGGGAAGGTCAGAAGGAGCAGGGAGTGCCCACATCTCACCCTGTCACCGTGCAGGGCAGTGCCCTACAATGAGATAAGCTGGAGTAGATGCTGGCAGTGCTTTTTTCTCCCTGCTGGTGTTTTCTGTTTCCCTGCTGGTGTTTTCTGTTTCCCTGCTGCACAAGGAGTGGAGCTCCACCAGCACAGGTTCCCTCTGGGAGCTGCTCCTGGAACTGGACCCATCCAGGTTCCCCAGCACAGCCCCACTGGAGCTGTCCAGGCTGGCTGGAAAGCAGCTGCTTGCAGGATGAGGGATGGCTCTGACCACAGCAATCTGATTTCAAAGGTCATGTTTTGGAAAGAACTTTAGATGACATTAATTATTAAAGCCTTGTAACGCTTGCATTAAGGGTAATATTTTTCCGTGTGATTTATATAGCACTGAAATTCATTACCAATCTTTTAATGATGTTAGAGTCAATCAGGCACAAGAATGCTAAATGACTTATCCCAAAAGGACCAGGAACTGATCCAAGGGGGTTTGGGATGCTCTCACTGCAGGCCTCTCCTTCTTTCTGCCCTTGCAGTCTTTGCTGGTTGCTTTTATGGCTGTTTCTGATGGATTTTTCCTGAAATCACACTTAATCAGTGTCCCAGACATGGTTACACTTGAAGGAGAAGCAAATGCATCCTGTTAGAAGAGTGTTTTTCTGGAGGTGTCCCTGGAAATGCTGAAGCTTTGATGAGGTTTTATATAAATTGTTGCAGAATGTTTTATATGGATTAGGAAGTCTCCCTGTTATGGGCACTGAGTTTTATGAAGTGTTCAGAATAGAGAAGCAAGGTAAGAGGGGAAGGATCAAGGCCTCAAATAGGAAAAATAGGAAAGATAGGACCAAACTCTCTCTCTCTCTCTCTCTCTCAGACACACACACACACAAAGTTCATTCCCAGCATATGAAGAGATCAGTGATTTTTGCCAGTCTTGATGGGCAAGAGTAAGATTTAAAATATTTCTAAGAAAACTTCCACGGTGGGGTTGTTTGGCTTTTTTTTTTTTTTTCCCTCACTCAGGTAGGGTGCTTTAAATTGGCTTTGGAGTTATTTTCCCTCCTTCATCAGACTGTGGAACCAGCTCTGCTGGGGTAGGATGCTGGGCACTGACTCAGGGACCAGGGACAAGCACTGGAAGTGGCAGCTGGTGTCTGACACTGTCACCCTGGCAGCAAATGCAGCAAGTCCCTGGAGAAGGAGACAGCATTGACTCATTTCCCATGAGATCTGCCTCATTCTGTGCCCTTCCTTTGGGGAAGAAGGAAAAAAATACTAAAAAAGAAAACTCTTTGCAGGTAACTCTGTGGGTCCAGCCCTGCCACTGACATGTCTTCATCAGATCCCCATTTCTCTGGGTGCAGCACCACTTTGGGAAGGTGACAAGTGACAGATGCATCCAGGGAAAGCATCCCTTTGAGGATAAGCCATCCACACATGGCAACAGCTGTCCTGATTTGGGCCCCTGATTGATTTGCCTTTGCTTTACCACAGCTCCCCAGGGAGCAGGTGGGATTATAATTACCTCATGGTAATTAATGCAGTCATCATTTCAGCTACCCAAGCAGTTCTCAGAGGAGCTGGTTTTATTTGCAGCTCACACAGCAGCTCTGCAAAAATATTCTGAGATTTCCGAATCAAATACCCAAACCTCTGAAGAGAGGCTGGGGCTGGGGGAGGCAGGCACGAACACTTGGTGAGATCTGTCGTGCTGGAAACATTCCTGATGGAGATGCTCTCATGCATGGATGTGTCAGGCATGGAGAGCTTCAGCCTCTCCTGCAGAAGCTTTTAACACTTCATTTTTCTCAGAACCACCAGCTCAATCTTGCCTGCTTAGAAAGAGTCAAACAAAGATGCACTGTTGCAGACATTTTCCCCTTTTCCAAAGCAGCCCATGGGCTCTCACCACCCTCTCGTGACAGCTGACTCATCCCACCATGAGCTGGGGGATTGTCCTGCTCATGAGACCACCAGTCTGAGGTGGGAGGGCTCACAGTGTGGCTGTGGGTGGCCAGAGGCTCTCCCAGCCCTGTGAGTCCGTGTCCAGCCACCCATGGCTCTGCCAGACTTGTCTTTCCCCAAGGAGATCATTCACAAGTTCATGTCCAAGCTGTCACCCCAAAAGCCAGCAGCCCCTGGGATGGGCACTGTGGTGGTTTGGCCACGAATCCTGGCCAGGGGCTGGGCATGCAGCTCTGGCAGAGTGGGGAGCTGAGGATCCCCTTCCTCCTGCCCTAGAGGCACCAACTCTGTGTCCACAAGCTCAGGGCAGGGATGTATCCTCAAAGTCCCTCTTCAGCTCTGCAAAAAGCTGAGAAGAGATGATGTGTTCATGGACTTCAGAAGCTGAGCACGTTAGATGACAGATGTGAAGTTGCCTGGAAACTTTGGAAAAAAAGCCAGAATTTCAACCATTCCTTTGGGCAAACTCAGCCAGACTTCTGCAAAGGAAACGAACCCAATAACTGAATTAGCATGAGATTCAATCCTGTGAGAGCAGGCAGGGAAGGGAGCTGTCTGTCAAGTTGTCACAATATTTGGACATTGCTTTCAAGTTCTGAAAACAAACCATGTCAGTGTAAACGAGGCGTGGGGTGGATGGGGCTGGTGGGACTGGGAGGTCGTGTTGGGTCCCCCAGGATCCTAAATCAGGGATTCCATGGCACAGGGTCATCAGTCACTGGAACAGCTCCTCCTCCCAGAGGAGGTGGCAGAGGGTGGAATGAACCAGCCAGGGCTCCCACACCCAAACACAAACTGAATTGGAGGCTCCTTGGGTCTGGCACATCCCTCCAGCACCAATCTCACATCCAGCTTTGAACCAAACCCTCCAATCTCAGACCCCATTTGGCTCCTGGGGCTTTTCCCTTTGGCTCCACCCCTGGAGCAGCCCAGCACCACTGAGGTCAGCACTCAGAAACCCTCTTACAGACACATCTCTCTTGTTTTTGTAAGGTGTTTTTTTCACCCCTCTTGGTTCATTAACAAGAATTAAAAACAAAAACCCAGGTTAAAATTCCGTCTCTGAAGAATTCAGACTGGGCAACTTCTGTGGCTGATCACACCAACCTCTCTGCAGCCTCTGGCCCAGGGGGAGTTAGTTTTGAAAGAAAATTTAATCAAGGCAGACCAAACTCTCACAAAAGTAATGATCAGTATTTTTATTCATACACACTTGCTTTGAAACTACAATTAATACTTAACAAAAGCATTTCATGCAAACAAAGATTGAAGATATTGCGAATTATGAAACAAAACAAAAAAAAGAGATGCTGCAATTTGTACATCAGTCTTGCCCACTACACTTCCAATGGTTGGGTTTTTTTTTTTATCTTTTGAAAAATGAATGGCCTCTCCAAATTTTCTGGTAGCATCTTGCAGATAAATAACATGAAAATAAATAATGTTCTTCTCCATATAAATACAACATTTGGGTCTTACAATAATATAAAAAATATTAATGAGTTAAATAACTCCGTTTTTGTAATTAAAAAAAATTAAAGTAGCATACAGTCATTTGAGAAGTTTCAGGTGTTCTCTGTATTGTGCAAAACCACGGAGTGCTGGGAAATGCACGTTTTTAAAAGAGCCAATGAGCTTCATTTTGTTGAAATTGTTTTGGTTTTTTTTTACATTCATTCTGATAATGAGAGAATGAAGAGAGAGCAAATGAAAAATTTGGGGAATGAGCCATAGATTAAATTTTTATTACCCCTGTTTTAACATTGTTTTTATACTCCAAGGCCAACAGTGGGTAGAAACACATAATATAATTCATATTTTCAGTGAGTTGGGGCTCTTGGCCGCACACTCAGCACCCAGGGAGCTCTGTGGTTCCCTGGGTGCCTTGGAAGCCAAGGCAGGAGCGTGTGAAGCTCTGGAAGGAGGGAGCCCTTGGCAGTGTCACCTCAAAGGGTTCAGAGAGAAGGAAAAGAAATTCAAATAGTTCTCAGGAAAATGTTTGCAAAAATCATGATCATCATTTTCCTTTCTATTAAAACGTTCCTGTCATTAATAATTATAAAACTAATGAAACATCAGCTGCAATGTCCAATGTAACCAGAGTGAGAAATGAGCTTCAATGGCAGCTGAGTGTCAATGTTGTTGCTTCTCATCCTGCACTGTTTCAAATCATTAACTTAATTTATTTATTTAGGTCAACTGACATCAGTGGAAGGAAAAAAAAACAGCTTCTGGAGCAGTTTTCTTTTAAATGTGAGCTACAGTGTCACAGACAAGGAAAAGAAAAAAGCACAAAGACACATTTACAACACAGAAATACTTAAAATATCAACAGAAAAGATCGACCTGTCATGGACGGACCAGCTGCACAAAGAACAGAGTCAGTAAAAATGGTACTAGAAAACAGCTGTGCTGACTTTATTTACCCAAAGGGAATCTCCCCCTCCAAGAATCAGTTCTGCTAAGACTTCCATCGACATGGAATTTTTAAATTGCACATAAAAATCTCAGTAGCTGGAAAAGAGGAAAGTGCAGCTGATCTACACAATCAGCAAGCATCAGTCCCCAGCACACCCTGACTCCAGGTACAAAAGCTGGACTCCAGATTCTGTAAGAAACGTATCAGATCTGATTTTATTTCTCTTCAAACGGTTTCAGCAGAGTTACTAAAATTCTATAAAAAAGTAGAAACGGCACGGTATAGTCAGCAGTACCATGTGAATCCAAGAAGCTGATTTAATATTAAAAATTATAATAATACTTACACAACTCTTTTCAGGTTAAAAGTGAATTAGAAACATTGCCTAAGAAGTCCTCACCCCTCCCTGTGGGGTCAGTAAATACTATTACCCCCATCCTACAGGTGAGTACGTGAGGCAGAGAGGTTTGACAAGTGGCCCTCTCCTCTCAAGGTTTTCCTGGGAACAGGAGGGCTGTAGTGCATGGTGATTATTCATGATAAGGCTGCTTAATTCCCAGTTGTTACTGGCACAGTGAGGGAATCATGAATGTTTATGGAGTCAAATCTTACTTATTTCTGCAACTCAGCTATTTCAGATCCCATCTACGAGTGCGGGGCTGAAAGAAAAAAAGTGCTTTTTAGCTTGTTTACTTTTTGATTACTTGGCAGCTCAGTGCCCACCTACAGAGGGGACTCATCAAACACAGCCCACACTCACGTTTGCAAAGAGACAAAAACCCTATGTACAATAACTTATGCAAATGACTAAAAGAACTGAAAATCACATTAAATATTTCCAGAAGTTTCCTGGCAGGTCCAAAAGCCTACTGTAAACTCAATATACTGTCAATATGCTTTCTACTCGTATCAAAGCTTTATTATTGAATGATAATTATTATTATTGATTATTTCCAATGCTATGCTTTGCACAGTAAGGAGGATCTGCCCTCCCTGCTCACTGCATGTGTCTCCTATGGCATTTAACTGGGATTGCATCCAGAGGCACTGGCTCAGAAAACACTTCTCAACTGGTACCACTCCATCCTTGGACATATCATCTTTCCAGCTAGAAGACAAGTTCCTCTCTTGCTCGACCTTCCTAGTTTTATAGAAGCCCAGCATTATTGAATTGGATTCACCCCAAAAGCCAGGATGGATTTCAAAGGCCAGGAGCATTCAAACGTGATGAGTTTTCAGCTGATTTCCAGAAAAACTTTCTTCAGTTTGTAAAAGGAAATTTAATTGTATTTCTGGAAAGAATGAAGGATCAGAAAGCTAAATTGCATTTCTCCTCCAAACTGGATTAAGAAGGAGTGTTTTATTATGGGAATGTGCTCTCTCCTTCTCACACTTGTGCCAACCTTGCTCAGAGCACCGAGCCTGGCTGGTGGGTGAAATTGTTGTCCTGGAGTCCCACCACCCTTCTCTGGCCACTCAAAGGTACACAAAAGCATCCAGATGCCTGAATAATGACAAAATTTGCCTAGGAGCCAGTTAAATCCCATTTGATCCCTAAAAACCCCTTGGAAGTTTTACATGGCAGACCTGTGCCTCTACTGACAGGAATGGGGCTGCCCTGGAACCATCTGGGACTCGAGCACAGGGAAGGAAACACAGCTCCCAGAACTTCAACCCCAGCTTCAGTGCAGTACAATTTTCAATCACAGCTCCCAGAACTTCCACCCCAGCTTCAGTGCAGTACAATTTTCAATTTGTCTTTTGGGAATCTCGGTGGCAACGTGGGTGTTGGGAGTTGCTATCGAACACAAGTGAAAGAGAAGCAGCTCTAATGCCTCTCCTTCTGTTGATACATGTTCTCTAGAAAACCAAATCTTGTGAAAAATATTATATAAATAACACCTGTCTCTAAAGAGATATGAAAATTCTGGCCAGATTCTTCAGGTTTTCCTTGCCATTGTAAGTTTCTGGCAGCCTCTGAGCAGCCAGCAGTTTTTGGGAAAGGTCAGAGCCTGTGAGGGCATTAGGAGGAGCAGGGAGGGGTAACACAACTAATCCCTGCTTTATCCAACCCTGCCTTGCTCCTGCAGGACCCAGGAGTTCACAGTACCTTTTCCTAAGTGTTACAGAAACTCCTGAACACAGCACGCATGTCACAAGCCCGGGGACCTGAGGTAAGGACGTTAAAGAGGAATTTCTGCTTCTATGGCAGAAAAACTGGCAGGCAAACACAAGGGCTGAAGAAACTGGGTATGAGAAGCAGCCAGAAAATGAGCAGGTGTGTCCCAGGGTCAGAGCAGCCCTGTGAACAGCACTGACTGTCACAGCTGTGCCAGCAATGGGACTTCCTGGAAAATTCAGATTTCATCAGGAAAACAGAACTGTGGGAACATCTACCCAGGGGAACTCCTGCCTGGTTTCTGGCTTGGTTCAATTTTGCCCCTGTTCTGCTTTGCTTACTCCCCAAATCTGTATGCTGGTATTTCTCCCAGTATTTTCCTTTTTCTAAAGTGTCTTTTTCACTTCACATTTTAAAGACAAGCACAACGGCACCTCTTGGCAGACTGGCATAGCTGAGAGCCCCTTCCTTATTAAAATCTGAGACTCAATAATCTGTTATCTTAATTCAATCTATTACCTTCTACAGCACGATTTCTACCCAGATTTTACTAAACATGCTAATAATATTCAGAAAAAGAAAAAAAAAAAAAAAAAAAAAAAGAAAAAGTCATGAATGCTGCATTAGGCCACATGCTTTATAGTGAATACCATTGTTTTTGAAATACATAATACACAAAGGAGAAAATGAACTCCCAGTCTTGGCTGACAACATATTTGACACAGAAGAGTTTAAAAATTTTCCTCCTAAAATGTGTGAAAAGTTTGGAGTCCTGTTTGTTTAGGCAAGGATCTGAGCTCCTGTCAGTTGGCCAAAGCCACACCTTGGAATGTCAGGGCTCCATCACCCCAAGATGCTCCTGGTGGGAGCTGGGGGTACAGAAGGACTGAGACAGGGCAGCACTTGGACTCCTGGAGTGTGGAAATTGCACAGCCTGGCCCCAAAGCCACATTTCCAAGGGCCCTGCAGGTGCAGGAGCTCGACCCAACCACTTTTCCCTCAAGCACTGCCCAGCTCACCCCCGAGCTCAGCCCACCCCTCTGGCTCCCACCTGGCAGGATTGGATCTTTCTGACAGAATCTTTGGCACAGGTTCCATGTTTTATTGTCATAAAAGATGATTAGAAAGTTGGTTCCCCTCCCACCCCACCCCATTACATATTCTAGTAGAAATTGAAGTCTTTTATGGCAAATATCTTACTTTTTGAATATGTTTACATGCTGGAAAAATTGTAATCAGTCTGCATGCAGCAACAGAGACATCATGCTTCTGGCATCATCATGCACATCTGACAGACAAAAAGTGCCTGTGGCTGCTAATGGGATCAAGGCAGGAGGGAAAAAAAAAAGGGAAATGCACCAACTACTATTTTACATGCTGTAACAAAACCCAAATATGCACAAAACATTATTTACTGATATTTGAGTTAATATCTTCTGGTAAATTATAAGAGGAAATATCAAAATTTTTAATCTAAGTGATAGGAGAGGAGAAGATTGCATTAATTACAGTGTTCATCATTGCAAATAAAGTCTATTTCCTTCTCTGCAAGTAATAAGCAGATGTGAAATGAAAGCCTAATTGAACCTCGTATAAAACCTGCAGGTAGCAATTATTATTTAAAAGTATATCTACTTTTAAAAAAAGAGATTATACCCTAAGCCAGTAACAATATTCAAAACCTAAAGTAAAAATCAAAACAATAGCAAGAAAACATTTAGCTAAATCTAAATGGTGTCATTCAGAACAAGAACTTTCACAAATAAAGCACGAGTTGTTTTATAAAATTTTTATAATACTCTTTATGCTTGATACGATTATGTCAATAATATAGATCTGCGTATTATTAACCCTTATTATTAAGAGTTATTACTAAACATGCAAAATTCATTGCATGAAGCATATGTAAAACGTATTAAATTCCATTCTATCAATAAAACAAGTTTTAGGTGCTGCTTCTTTCAGGCTTGATTATTCTACAGCCCAAAGTTTGCTGAATTAAAACTGATTATTTAAGACTAAATCTCACTTGATTTTCATGAGTTATTCTGGAGAAATCAGGAAGTCACTCGGGGCTGCATTTTTTGTTAATTTAGTATACATAATGCTTTCTTCAATTTACTGCCCTATACTGCAAACTATAAATAAACACATGTAAATAAGACTTGAGGAATTACAGTTTTGTTTTACATTCCGGGTTAATAAATTTCATAGTAAAATATTGGTATTAGAACCAGTTAACAGTAAACTTGAGGAGTGGTGTAAATTAAACCAACTGAACAGACAATGGCACCCTGGATCACAGAATAATCTCATGGAGATTAAAAATTCACAAAAGTATTATTAAAATTATTACTATTATTATTATTATTATTAAAGACAACAATTTCACCCTTGAGTTTATCACATGCTACTCTTAGCACAAATCCTAGAGGTGTGGCCACCACCCGAGCGCTTTTATTTGGGATTTTACAGGATCAATTCGCCAAGCCTCAGGCTCTAATTTGATTCCACCCTCCCTCCCACCCATTCTCAACTATTTCTGTTTTTCCTGCCATATTTTGCAAACACTTCCAGCAGTTTCTGCAATGCCTCCCTCCCCTGGAGCTGGCCCCGCTCAGTCTCTGGTGCTGCCCCAAAGTCTCTGGGGAGCGCGGGGAGGACGCTCCCACCTCCCAAGGAATAAATACTCGAGGTGGCTTCTCCTCCAGACCACGTGCCAGATTTTTCCAACACAACAGAGTGGAAAAGGGAGCAAAAGGACAGTGGGAAGTTACAAAATGTAGAACGTACCAAAACATGGGTAAGTTTCGACAAGTCAGTGGCGACTTCTAGAAGAAAAAGTGGGCACCGTACACTAATTTATCTCCTGTTAAGACAACATCACTGCTGCAAAGCCCAAATCCTGACTAAGTGGCCTTTCCCTCATCTCACACCCTCTAACCCTACAATTTCCAGGCCCAAGTGGAATCAACAAGGCAAAAGCCTAAAAATTGTAGGGTTACAACTGCTCCCCACGGCGGGATTTGTTCTGCTGTCTCATGCTACATTTTCTAACAGGGGGTGCACGAACTGGGGGTTGACGTAAGAGAACCCTTCAAAATCTGTTTGGTCTATGTTGGCAATGACCAGCTGATCTGGAGGCGTCAACACCGGCTGTCCTCGTGTGAAGAACTTATCGAAGTTTTCAGCCCCTTTGCCGCACTGCAAGGAAAGAGAAAAGCAGAAAAAAAGGCTGAAAAATGTCAGCAATACAACAGCAGAGCTGTCAGGATACATGCAAGGCTTTCCCTCTTTCTTAGGAGTAGTTGTGGGAAAATTTTCTTTCCAGATGTTTCGATAAAAACTCCCAGACAAACGGTGAAGTTTTAATAGTGAATCCTGATCAAAAGCAGTCAGAAAGGTTTCCATCCATCAGCATGAGGTGATGAGATAAAGAGGCTTAAATATTCAGCATTACTGGGATACAAAATGAAAAAGGAAATATTTTTATGAACATACGTTGGCAAGAAATACTTTCTTTGTCAATCGTTTCATCCTTTTCAAAACCCTTACAATACAAAATTACATTTTTCGTGTTAGTCTCTGTTTCCTTTATGATCTGCAAAAAGCTTAATTCAACTCATTTACGTGCTTTGAGTCTTCACTGAACAGGCTAAAATTTCCTAGAAATTCATAAATGATCAGCCCTTGGGATGGCAGGAGGGCTGGGCAGGGAGCACACCCCAGGACAAGTCCTTGTTCCAAAACTTGCTATCACAGGTTTCCTCCTTTATTTTCTTAAGAGACTCATTTTTGGGCAAAGTCCAGCCAAGAAGGGGATTAAATACAGCTACAGCCTGAGCACAACTCCTTCAGAAGAAAAAACAGAAAACAAAACAGAACAGAAAACAAAAGAAACCAGGTTTGTAGGAAGAAGAGTTTTGAGGAATGCAGAAGCAGGGAAGTATGATCAGAAGTATGCTAAAAAATAAGATGGTGGTAACAGAATGAAATTAGCTTGTGTGCAAGAAAAAAAAAAGAATATTTGATGAAAATTAGGCACTGAATATTGTGGAGAATTTAGGGGGAAACTGGTAAATGTGCTCATCTCAAAACTCCTGTAACAGGTCTTCAGCCAAAGCAGCTGTGGGATAAAGGCAGTGAATGTTGTTCCTGAGCCTTTCCTCTCTATTCCCCCCTTCAGCATCCCTGCATGTGGATAGAAAGGGTAAAATTCCATTATTATGGTCAGACTCAGAGGATAACTCAGAAAGGGGAGAATATGGCTTGTACAACAGACCAATATTAAATATTGATTTTTTTTCTGAACTGATGCAACACAAGTAAATCTGTGCATTTGTAGGAGGATGCACTGGGGCCCACAGAGGGGATTCAGGGTGAGAGGTTGGAAAAAGCCCAGTCAGAGTTTCCAGCCCTCTGACAGAGCACTGGGCAGCTGCTGGGCTGGCCCTGCCCTCTGAGCTGAGCTGCACAGAATTCTGCTGCCTCAGGGACACCTTGGTGCCTGTTTCAGACCAGGGACACGTGCTCAGCTCCTGGAGCCCAGAGCTCACACAGGACACCTGTCCAGCCTGAAAAACACCAGCACAGGGACACTGCACCATGGCCAGGCTAACAGGGCTCTGCACCACTCATCAAATGCCCCAGTGCCCAACTGAGCCTCTGCATTTTGGGACACAATCTCTGGAAAACAAGCATGGAGAGAGCTGAACTTTGACAAGGGAAAAAAAAAACCTCTGAATTATTCACATGATAGCTGATGTACCCCCAAATTAAGACAAATTAATTTAGAGCACAACAGCCAGCCCAGAGCAGCCACAAGAGAGTTATTGCTAAAAAAGGAAAGTTTTTGCTAAAAAGATGTTCTACAGATAAGCATCATCCTGCAACAAAACTATGCTATTTTCTTTCTTTTAAATTTTTTTCCCCTCTTCTTATTTTCAGCAAGAAGAAAGTGTTCAAACAAGGTGGACATTGAAACCAAAGTTCCTCTGACCATTAGGTCTTTCACTATTGCTTATGCCAGTAGAGACTAAGAATAAATCACATGAAATATGGGTGTGTTTTGGGTGCAAATAGAGGAACTTATACATAAATTTGTATCTTTAATGATGTATTTGTCTTCACATTAAACACTAGCACTGTTATTGTGAACCTTAGTGCAGTATTAGAGTACAACTGAAATTACAGGACTCCTCAAGCCCCTGAACTTGGAAATACAAGTAAAATGTCCTCATTGCCAAATAATCAGTCCATGCCTACAACCTGTGAAATATCAATCTGGAAGGGAACATGTTCTTTACATCACCCAACTGCTGACCCAGAATCTGCAGCTCTGTGTTCGAGTAAGGACTGTGGAAGGAGCAGGATTATTCCTGCAGGAAATCACTTCCTAGAAAAGATGCACCAACAAAGGTTTCCTAAAAAAAACCCACCCTAAACAAACCCTATAAATACATCCATATCTCCAAACAGACTAAGGTTTGTGTGGTTTTTGCTTTCTAAAATCAATATCCATCCCTGGAGGGATTTCAAACTTGTGTAGATGAGGTGTTTAGGGACATGGCTGAGTGGTGGGCTTGGCAGCTCTGGGATAATGGTTGGAACTCAAATGATTTTAAAGGACTTTTCCAACCTAAATGATTCTATAATTGTATGACACTGATACAAATAGAATCAGCAATCACCATAAATGAGTTGTGCACAGGGTGTGTCAATACTAGACTTGGATTTTGAGTTATTTTTGTCTAGGAGAGTCAGGCTCTGTGTGAATCTGCCCTGGTGTATTTTAATAGCAGCCTGTGCAAACAAACCAGGTCAGGATAACCAGGGAGACAGAGCCCAGCTGCTCTGAGGAGGAGCCAGGATCTGCCAGGGAGCTCTGATGGAACCAGACCACACTTCAAGCTTCTAGCACCTTCATGCTGGTGTTACTTTCAACTTCAGGGAGAGTCTAAGCACTCAGCCCCTGAGCTAATAAAACTTACAGATGTGAAGGTAGATCTGCTTTATGATCAGCTTTAAAATTTGACTGGAGAAGCATGTAATAAAAATCTTCCATAAAATATGCTCTAAGAGCTCCCCTTTGCACAGCCAGCTCTGGGGATGGGCTGGGCTGGGCTGGGCTGGCAGCACCACACAAGTTCTTCACTTATTTACACCCTTCTCTGCATGCAAAATTCACACCATAGCAAAAAGGTATTTCCTTTAGCTATAAACACCCTTCTCAGCTGCAACTCTTCTCCTGTTGATGCAAAAAAAGTCATTTGTATGAAAAAAGTGAAGAATAATTCATGTGCTGACATCCCTCTGTTCATTAGTTTGTGATACCTCACTGGTGTGTCTGTATTGGCAAATAAATCAGTGTAAAGAGCAGGCACCCTACACCTGAAGTGCTAAAGCCAGCCAGGATTCTCAGCTGAAAAATAAAAGGGTTATAAAGAAAGGTTCCATGTTAGGACATAACAATTTACAGCTGCTCCTTAAAGGTTGTATTCTTGTGTGCAAACTCTTCTCTTAGCCTGTCAATAAAGCACAGTGCATGCTGAAAGAAATTCTGGCTCAACAAGCAAAGCTCTTCCAATTCTATTATGCAAACAGCTCTCACAGTAAGGACATCTTTCCACTTGCTTGGATTTCTAAAGTGTTCCTGTAGATACATGTGTGCAAAGCAGTAATAAACATGGAAAATAAACCAGGGATTAATCCTGCAAACTGAGCAGACACTGCTGTAGGATGGGGAATAAAACCCCCTGTGCTGGGCATCCAGCCATGGAGGAAATTCACCCCTCTAATCCAAATCCCTCAGTCAGATCCTGACTTTAGATGTTGCTCAGAGGAGACAGTTGTTAACCACATTTATTACCAGTCTCAAGTGGCTGATGTGGATATGCCAATTTTCCCCACTTTCAGCTCCTCATGCTGTGTGTGACCATCCAGGCAGGGCTCAAACCACTGCCAGGCTCTTTTTGCAAGGCACAAAGTTCCCTGGGTTACAGCACATGGTGCCAAACCATGAGCAGGCTCACAGAGAGCTCTGCCCTTCTCCAATTGCCTCCTTTTAGCTGTGCCCAGACCTGCAGCAGCAAGCCCAGCCCAGGGCAGCAGGGCTGCAGTCAGGCAGGAAGGAGCTGGCATCTCACTCACCACTTTAGGTTTGAAAGGTGGCTGAATCTCTCTGTTCTCCAATTTTTCCCAGTCAATTCTCCTGAAGAAAGCATGCTCCCTGATGTCTCTTTCACCCTCCAGGCCACAGCCAAGGCGTTTTGCAGGATGTTTAGTCATTAGCTGTTGGGAAGAAATCACCAAACAATTCAGTTTAATGCTGGAAGGAAAGTGAGAGGGACTTTCCTCTGCTTGCAATGCTCTTGGTCCTCTCCTGAAGACACACGCTGCTAATAAAATTGTTTTGAAAAGCTAAAATGGATTTTTTGAAGAATTTTCTTGTTTGATCACTGGAGAATTCAATTTAGCAGCAAAATTAGGGGCTGCACTGGGGAAATTTTTCCCACTGGGCAGAGGCTGCTGCTGGAGGTGCAGGTGGTGCCAGGACATGCTGCCATCCCTGCTGGCTCACATCTCACTCCTGAATTTCACCTCCAATCTCTCAGTTCAGTCCCACAGACCTGCAGAACAGCTCCTGCCCTATCTCAATCAATTAAACATCATAAATTCCAATGCATTAAAGCTCCATGAAGTACAACCCCCCCCACTCCCATTTCACTTTTCTGGGACTTGTTCAAGACATCTCATTACAGAGCCTCCAATTCTTTGGCACCCAGCTGACAACATCTAATCTGTGTTTCCTCCCTTGCATCCTTAATGACATCCTGGTCAATACTATACCCAGTTACAGAGATTAAACAGACTTGTGGAAAAAAAAAAAGCCCCAAATCCACCAGCCTGGTGTGCTTAGAAACTGGAATGTGCTCCCTAATTAACAAGTTCTTCAGAGTTTTCCAATTGGTGTGTTCATTGGGAATTGTGCAATGTAGCCTGAAACTCTCAGCTCCAGTTTCATGGGGACTTTTTAAAGTTCTTTTACAAATTATATATGATTAATGTACTGCTGGGAGTGATACCTCAACAGATCTTCTTAAAGCCTCAGTACCACTTTAGTCTCCTTCCAAATGTTGAGTTGATCTGATTCCAATTTTGAACCTAAAATAAAAATGACTCTAAGCAGGTTTGGGAAGTGGCTGTGCACTGGGCAGGAATCACAGCCTTCTTCAAGATTAACAGCAATGTTCCTATTTCTGTTACCTTTTCCAAACCCCTTGTTTAATAGTAGGTGATAAAAGAAAATGGGAGTATTGATTCCAGGAGTTTCAATTCTTTCCAAAGTTGCTGCATTTACCAAAACCAACAAACTCTAAATCAGTGGAATGGAAGTCAAGCAGACAAATCAATTCCAGGAGCAGAGTGGGCACGTTTGTCTTGCCCAGTGGTGCCCAGTGCTGGGGTTGCTGAGCTACCACTGACTGCAAGGGTCAGAAACCTTCTCATATTGACTTCTCAGCTCAGGAAAAACTCCCACTGAAACCTGACAATTATCTGCCAGTTTAATGCAGATGAAGAACATGCCAATATCACAAAATCTCAAAGTGCAGGGTAATTTTAGCTTGCTGCCCTCCCTTGACATGAGCACCCAGAGAGCAGCACACAGGGGAGCTGAAAACAGGGTCATTACATCAGGTTCAGACTGTGCTGTTTGAATATGTGATTTTCATCTCAAGGCAACAATCTGAATGTACTTAACAAAAATATATCATGTTTATTTTTTGTTGGCAAGCACTTCTACACTGGGATAAGCTCCAAAATTAGCATGGTCTTTCATTTTACCTTCTTGTTCTAAACACCTTTTCTCTTCCTTGATGATTTTCTTTAATGGACTAATATCCAGCTCATGTATAATACTTCCTAAATGGTTGAAAAGGATGAGAAGAATGTAAAAACCCAATTAACTAAGTGCAGTGATGTTTTATCAGTGTAAGTCAGACATCAAATAACCCATTACAGGCAGTGGATTGGAAAAGCTGCAGACTGATGGTGCTCTGGAGAATCACATGGAATCAAAGGAAAGTCAAATGAATTCTTCTTTCCTAAGCTAATCCCCTGAAGCAAAAATCTATTATTTTCCTCAAAAGTAAGAAAAAAATTAATTTAGTACCTAAGACCAATTTTAGGCCACACAGGTACCACTGGGTCAGAATTTCCCCATGGTTTCCTTGCATTTATGCTAAAGATCTTCATCTTCACCTCCATTTAAAAATGATTCTCCAAAACTCCTGTGCTCTGATCCTGTCATTAGGCATTCTGGGCTGAGGATTTGCTGGAGTATCTCCAGCCAAGCTGAGAAATCTCACCCTGCAAAATTGAGGCTGTGCTGCCATGGGTTGAGAGGCAAAGGAGGGGGAGACTCTTCAAACCATGATCCTGTTTATAAATCCTGCTCTGGATTTGGCAGCTACTGATTCTGACATTTGTTCTTTCCATAAAACAAGCAGGCACAGCAGGAAGAGCCCAGCACTTACCAGTGACACCAAGTGACAACACAACTCAGCACTGCCTGACAGAAGTTGCACTTTAAAATACTACAGTGCTGTGTCAGAGCCAGGCAACTCACAAGGACTGCCAAAAAGGAACTTAATGATAAATGACATTTTATCTCACCCCCTTGCAGATGGAGACAGCTTCTTTGGACAGTGATTTTGGGTAGGAAACATTATGCTCCATTATGGACTGGAATAGCTCGTCTTCATCTTCCCCATCAAATGGAGGCTGTTGAAAATAAATCACAAGTGAGTAACTTACTGAGCTCTTTTTTTATGTTTTTAAATTCTCCACTTTTTATGAAATGGCATGACAACACCATGCCCAAGAGACCCATATGCAGCAGTGCTCCTTGTCCAGAAGCATCCCCCAAACTCACAGCAATCTGCAGCCTGGGTATCTGCTGCCCCAGAAGCTTAGTGTTTGACAGCCTCAGATTAAAATCAAGGAGAAATGTTCATTTCTGCCCCCAGAATGGCAGCCAGGTTAATGAAATGTGTGCAGGATTATCTTTGTCATCAGCTTTAAAGCTATTGTGCACCAAACAGGCAAAACACTTCAAAGGGTGAAGTTTGGAGAATAACTTTCAATTACCTTGTGCTAAAGTATATCCATTTCTCACATTATCCCAGTTCAACTCCAGTTTGTTTTATGTCATGGCTGTCTCATGGCTGAGACTAGGACAAGAAAGGGCTGCACTGTATTTTAAAATACAGGGGTAGGAAAGTGCCCACAGATAAATCCCCAGGATATGGGCTCTGTGCAAGACCCAGCAAATGGTAAATCTCATTTCCTCCAAATCATTCAGATGGCCAATATTTGCAATTCAGCCTGCAAATGTTAACAGCTGCAGTTGCTACACACTAAAACTTTTTAAATGGCCATTGGAATTTCAGAGAGATACTCTTAAAGACATTTGTTACAAATGTACATTTTAAGCCTGGGAAATGCCTGCCCTAACCCGACACTCAGGAAAAGCCAATTGCAGGAATCTTTTTTGACTCAAGACTAACAGAATCCCTGCAAGTTGGTGCTTATCTGCCATTTATTGCAGCACAGTGTTGCTTCCCCACCCCAGTGAGTCAGAGAGCAGCCCCTCATTAACTGTGCAGAATGAGGGGTCTGTAACTGAGCACATTTCCAAGTGCTGAGACCCATATTTTGTCCCCAGGACATACAGTACAAAAACTGTATTCTTGGGACTTAACTGCAATGCAGAGCTTATACACACTCTTATTATGCTTCCCTGTGGTTTCAAACTCCTAAATGGTATTTCTTCCTCTTGACATGCATTTTCCTGCTCAAGTGTCTCCCTTTCAATTCTGAAGATGGCTATTTATAACATTATTGCAGTACAAAGGAGCTGTATTCAAAGGCAGAGCTTGATTATGTGGGTGCAACATAAAGAGCTTAAAGCCTAAATACATTCTCAAGAGTACAAGGAGACAACAGCAGAATGAAAGGCTTCAATCTTATCCTGTAATGGTCTAAACCTTTAGGGAGCCTTTAACAGAGCAGCCTTGGAGGGCAGGAGGAGGTGACAGTGAGCACAGGAGGGGGAACCTTACCTGGCCAGCCAACATCTCATAGAGCAGCACACCATATGCCCACCAATCCACAGACTTCCCATAGGGCTGGTAAGCAATAATCTGCACAATCACAAAAGAAAACAAAGGAAAAAACCCTGTGTTAACTAACCCCTGGCCTTGTGGTGTATTAGGTACATGTGTGACATGCAGAGAAGGACAGAGTTCCTTGAGAAAGGCCAGAAAGACAATCCTGTAATCCTCACTCAGGCTAATCACGGGTTGCAGTGGGAGCTGGATTGTTTTGCAAGTGTGAGTCTAAACCCACCCACGCCCTTGGTACCCTGATATCATGGAAAATGCAGCTCTCAGGAGTCCTTGGGATGCTCATTTGAGGGAGAGGAGGAAGTACAGCAGCACAATGTAGGAGACAAGGCAAACCCATTATCCAACTGTTGTGTCAAAGTTTGAAATCATGAGGCTCACTTAACTTATGGGCTATCAATAATTAAACCTTTCTTTTCAATATTTATATTTTTGTTCTGCTGTAAAAGGAATCAAAATTTAGGAAAAGAACAAAACTCCAAAAATCTCAGTTGAGTTTTCCCAAGCTGCATGATTGTGATACTCAGGATGAAATACCAGTTACACCAAAAAGAAAGGGGGTTGTGTTGTTCAGACTAATGGAAATATTAAGTATTTTCCATGCTCTGGGTTCACACCTGACTCACAGAGCAGTACAAACTGAGCTCTGACACAAGGAAAGGCTGCAAGTGCCAGCAGCACCCAACTCCCCTCCTGAGTCATCCCCTTTAACCAAGGCTGCTCAGAGATCAGTGTGCATTTATTTAGGAGCTGCATTTGGTGATGGTGTGGAGGAGTTTGGAGGTGCAGGTGCTCCTCAGGTCTTTGTGAAGGGATGCTGTGAACTCTGAGGGATGCTGTGAATTGGGAAGGGATGCAGGACATGCCAGCCCCTGCCCATCCCACTGAAGGCAGCATCAGAGCCTCTGACTCCAGCATTTCTACACTGGAATGAGCAGGGAACTGAGGCAGTCACAGCTCCAGAGGGACTTGCATTTCATTCTCCTGCTTGCTCGTGTTTTTATTCTTTGTGAAATAAATTGCCCAGCCAAGTACACATCACACATCCTAAATTTTTTAGTTGTCTGAAAGAGAAGTTGAACTGCCAAGTTCTGTGGTTGCTCAGGAAAATAGTGAGTCACCAGAGCAGTAAAGCAGGACTGCCTGGCTACTAAATAAAATTATGGTCTCTGTGTGGATATATGTCCTTGCCTGAGATACAGCAGCACACAACTTAAAAATTGCTGCAGTGTTTCTAAGCAAAGGATTTCAGAATCAATTGTGCTTTGGAATATATTAGACAACCAGAGATAATAACAAGATGCTCATCTGGAAGGCCCTACATAAAGGCAGTCTATATTAGCTGTCTCTTAGCAGTAATATGGGATTAAAAATATAAATTTGGAACATTCATTTCATCCTATAGTAGCTGACATACTTGGTTGCTTTCCCTTCCATTTCCATCACCAGTAAGCTCCTGCTGGAATCAATATTGCCTTTTGAAACACCAAAAACTTTCAAACTTTCATCCAGGAAAAATACTGGCCTTTACACACAGAAAATGACAAAACATTTCATCCTCAGACCTTCTCTGAAAATTTCTCCCTACCTTATGGAACAGAATATTTTATATAAAAAAAGGGGATATTTTTCAGGTCATTGATTTGTAAGGGCAGAATGTTTTGTACAACAAGTGCAGTCCAGGTATGTGGTTTTGGGAGGAACAGTTCCTTTCAATTAGCAAATGAGAAAAAGATGGATCCACAGCAGCGAGGAAGAAAATGCTGCCACACTGCCAAGGTTCTGAACCTGGCAGCCAGGTCTGTCCAGGAGCCCACAGTCCACTTCTGTCCCTGCTGTGAAGGAGTTTGATGGGATTACTGAGAGCAGGAAATCACTTAAATGCTGCAATGCAATGCCCTACAGTGAAAGTTTTACCAAAGCACAGACTCAACAATGCTGATTTTTATCCAGCAAGGGGTGAGTCAAGGCAGGGTTCTTCTCTAAACAGCATTCCCACCAGGAAATGCAACCTCCCCTATGAAATCTGCTTTTGGGAGAGAATATCAAACAGAATCACCAGGAGAGGCAGAATTAACATGGATAAAGCTCCAGTGGATGGTCAGGATCACTCCAATTTTTCTGCTGTTTGATGCCACATTGGATGAACAGAGCAGTGCCCCTCTGAGCTGGCACACACCTCCCTCCCCTGAGCCAGCCTGGGATGGAAGGGTGGGACTTGAGACACAGACACAGCCACCAAGGCTGGAGAGATCCCACTGTGAGTGCAATGACACCTTTTTCATTGAATTATCTCCATGTAGGGAAAGTGGTGCTGTCACTGCCTGTGCTGTACACAGGGAGTTTTCCTCCTTTAATCCCATGTGAATACACCCAGTTGGACTCAGCAGCTTGGTCCTGGTGAGGCTGTGGCACCAGGGGAGCCCAGAGCAGCCTTTGCCATGTCCTGAGTGGAACCTGGGCATAAACTGCCCGTGCTGGGAGCTGCTCACAGCAATAACTGGGAAATTCAAACCAGGGAGGAATTACAGTGGGGGGATGCAGATGAGCCTTCAGTGTACAGCCAAACATGCATGGGATGAAGTCAGCAAGTTCTAAACCTTGTGTTTGCAGCAGCTCCCTCCCATCAGCCAGACTCACTGTGTGCACTCACAGCCACCCCTGCCTGCCTTGCAGCAGCTGCCAAAGGCATTCTATCTGCATGGACAGATTTTTGGTAGCTTTTAGAGCACATGAGGGTGTGTGAACATGTCCTCCTGTGCCACCACAGTGTGCAGAGAGGACCCAGAGCAGTGAGGGAGCTCATGTCCCTAGAAATGAAGATCTGTACCCTCCTCCACCTGTAATTCCTGATTTTCACTGGCCAGGCAGCAGTGCAAAGCTGATGGGATCCTTCTCTTCCTCTCCTCCATCATTAATTTAAATGATTGCCTTTTTCATGTCCTTTTGCATTTCAAATGTCCCATTTTACCCATCTATTGCCATGCATTAAGAGCTTTGCCTTTCCAGGTTCTGTGGATTAGAGCACTCAGAAAGAGCTCAGGAATTTCTCTCATCAAGCAAAATTGGCAGAAGGAGCTGCTTTTTTTTTTTTTCTTTATTTTGCCTCCAAGGAAGGCACAGTTAAGAGCAGGACACAGAGATTAATATCAGCAATTTGTAGGAATGTTTAGATCATTGCAGCTAGTAGCCAGTTGGGATGAAAAGATTATATCCCAGAGGCAAGAGGAAATCTTTTGTGAGCATATATGATGTCTGCTGGAAAAGTTAAAGCTCAGTTATTAAAAGAAATAAATATTACTTGCACAAGAAACAGTCAAATGCACTTTCCAAACCATTGTGATACCTATTTGCCTCCCACAACCTGGCAAGTTCAAGGTTGGAACTGAAGGTTTCAAAGCTGTGAGATGGAAGAGAAGGGAAATGGAGTTTCTAATTTAAATTCCTCTGAAATTCAAAAACAGCACTGTGACTGCTGCAGGGATGCTGATGTGGGGTTCTGTGCTGGCAGAATCCCTTCCCCCTAATCCTCCTGACATCCATCTCCTCTTGTCTCTCTTGACTGGTCAAGGAAACACAGAGTACTAATTGATTTCACAGCTATTTTACCACTCTGACCATAAATATTTAAGTCCATCACGTCAGGAAATACTCTGTACAAGATAACCACTTTCTGCCTGAGGGAAGATATCAGACCTGGGATCCCACCAAGTTAACCTCTGCACACTCCTCAAATTGCACAGCATAAGAAAACTAACAATAATTCCAGCCCACTGTACACTTAGGTAATAGCAAACAGCAACTTTCCCACTTAAAAAACAAACAAACAACAACAACAAAAAAAAAAAAAAAACCAAAAAAAACCACCCAAAAAACCACCCAAAACATTATTTTGCAGCACAGCAAAGAGGGGGGCTCACTTTGCTGAAGGCAGCACAGCATTCCCCTGTGTGCTGGGTGGCAATACAGGATGGGGCCAGAAATGTGGATTCTGTCACCATCTGTTAAACTGGCTGGAGCAGTGATCCTGATCTCCTGGCACACATTATCTGCTCATGGGCCAGCTTTAAACCAGCTGGGGCTGGGTGGGAACACCTGAGGGTGATCAAGGTGACAGTGGAGGGTGATCATGTGACTGAGTGAGAACAATGGAGGGTGATCAGGTTACAGGGTGGGGACACCTGAGGGTGATCAAGGTGATAATGGGGATGATCATGTGACTGAGTGAGAACAATGGAAGGTGATCAGGTTACAGGGTGGGGACACCTGAGGGTGATCAAGGTGATAATGGGGATGATCATGTGACTGAGTGAGAACAATGGAAGGTGATCAGGTTACAGGGTGGGAACACCTGAGGGTGATCAGGGTGACAATGGAGGGTGATCATGTGACTGAGTGAGAACAATGGAGGGTGATCAGGTTACAGGGTGGGGACACCTGAAGAACCTCAAGGTGCTTCAAGGGAACACCTGGCTGGGGCTGACACCCAGATTAGGGACAAGGTGTCAGGGCCAGAATGCAAAAAAGGGAAGGTTTGGAGTTTTCTCTCTTATAACACTAAAAAGCAAAAAGAATCTTCCCCATCCCCAGCACCAGGGCTGCAGAGGGGAGGGGCCTGCACCTCAAAATCTGGCTGGCAGGGGCTCAGACACACAGAGCAAGAGGAAGGAAGCTGGGGAATGGCAAAGCCAGGCCAGGGAGCAGGAGCTTTATAAACATTCCAGGGCTGAGGATGTGCTTTGCAGGGGACCTTGACAACAACCCCAAACCACAAAAGCCTTTGCTTCAACAGAACTCGATTAGGAGGTGGGGCAGTGCCCCTGATCTCCTGGCACACATTATCTGCTCATGGGCAGCTTTAAACCAGCTGGGGAAATCATCTTTATCTTTGCCACAGCCCATCCTCCCTCCAGGAGAGATCTCCTGTTCATGGCCAGTGAGTCCCAGGGCATGGCTGATAAAATTCCATCATCCCATGGGAGATGCTCCAGCCAGGGGAGGAGCCAAGCATTTCCTACCCACATAAAAAAATGAGATTTGGAACACCAAGGTTCCTTCTTTCCACTGGATTCCAGAGGAAAGCCAGACCTTTCCACATCATCCCTGCACCTTCAGAGGAAATCCCTGCCCCTTCTCCAGGAGCACTGCTCCAGCTGAGCCACATCTGCCACTGCAGGAGGATGCAGCCACCATGGAATGGGACTGTGCCAACACCCTGACTGACTGACGGGCGTCAGCTTGGATTCTGACTCTGGCAGTGCTTTGGGATTGTTCTTTGTAATCCTGCATTTCTGTTTTAATTTTCCCAGTAAAGAACTGTTATTCCTAATTCCCATATCTTTGCCTGAGAGCCCCTTAATTTCAAAATGATAATAATTTGGAGGGAGGGGCTTTCCATTCTCCGTTTCAAAGAGAAGCTCCTGCCTTTATTGGCAGATACCTGTCCTCCAAACCAGGACACTCTGCTGTTCCACACAGAGCTGAGCTGTCCCTGAGGGTCCTGGCAGCTGTGTGTTCTCTGACCCCACACGAGTCACCACATTCTTCCCCAAATGCTGCTGAAAAGAGCTAACTCTGCATGTTTGAGTGCATCCCATTCAGGGGATTCTACTCCAGATACCTTCAAGAGTTTATTTAGATTTACTTTCTCTCCACTCAGCAGGGAATGTGACCGTGCAAATGAATTCTCATTAAAATCTATTAGAAATTTATAAATTTTAGCCCATGGAAACATGTGCTGAAACAGCCCTGCAAGCTAAACAGGAACTTTCCTTTGAAGTTTACCACAGAACTAGTTAGCAAACTGTCAGTCACAATAATTTTGTCAGAGACAAAAGAAAATCAGTCAATTAAACAAAATCAAATCAAATCTGTTTGTAAAATAACAGACTAATTTTCTCTCATGTACTGGATGTTTTGATAAAAGGTTTATTTCTTTATATGAAATTACCAAATAAAGTAAAATAATTTGCTCATTGACCCACACTGAGCATTCTGGTATTGACAAAATGTTCTTTGGCATTAACTGGCACAAGACAATTGCCACAGAAAGGACACTTTAATTTGTAATATTGGCTTCATTTATGTTTTGACAGAAGGAATTGAAATACTACTCTGGTTGTTCTGATATCCTGCTCCAAGCAACAGCAAATGGTGAAAAAACAAAGGTGTATAATACCCAATATTTCACTCTGAAAAGCATGAATTAGCAACCGGGAAAAAAAAATCAAACTATTTTTCACTCCAATTTCACTGAAATGACAAAATTCACCTTAGACACTAATTTAGTTGTCTGTGTATAAATCTCCCCTATTCCAACAAACATTCAATTCCAGCCAGAAATGCTTCAGCCAGAGTTGACTCTTGCTCAGTACCAGTGAACAACTGAGTCTCTTGGATCAGGATCCAGCCTCTTGCATCAAATTTGCTGCCAAACAAATCAAGACTCTTGAAAGCTCAGTGTGCACAAAGACCAGATTTTAATACTCATATATTTGAATTATACCCAAATCACCACATGTGCTTGTTTTCAATTCTTTAGACCTCAACTATTCAAATACAAATCACATCCAGACTTGAAGTCTTAACTCTAAGCTCATATTTATCCCAGAGCCTTAAAGCACAACTAGACTTCTCATTATTAAATTTTCATTTTAGACCCACTGCAGCTGGTTCAGGCTTCAATGTCATTTTCAGTGGCTTGAAAGCTGCACAGGTATGGCCAAGTCATGGAAAACTTAAGGAAAATTATGGATTTATTGCAACAGCTTCACTCAAGGCTGATCTCAGCTTTTGGAAGAGACCTTCAATGACAGCAGCTTTCCTGAGTGAGGAGCAGCAACTCGTGGCACCTGTGCAGCACCTGCAGGACATGGCCTGGAGGAGACCACAGTGCTTTCACAGAGAGGGCAGCAAAAAGCTTCAAGAACTCACGAGTCCCTTCCCAAAAACCAGTGAGTGGTTTGTGATTTCCTGAAAATGCCAAATAATCCTTTAAATAAATGTGTGCTGGCAGCTGTGTGAACCTATGGAGGGGCAGATTAAAGCAGCATTGTTTGCTCCCAGTGAAATATTTGCTGATCTCAGCAACACCCACGACGTTTGTAGAACTCCACAAATTGCAGAGTTTACTATAATAATATTTCCAGGCTACAAATTTAAGATCAGAAGTTGGTGAGCCTGGTTTAAAAAAGTTTTTTGCTCGAATGAAAAAAATCTCATCTCATAAAAAATTAGTTTTTCAATTTTCAATTAACTAGGTATTTCTTAAAACAGGGAAGATTTTTTGATGACATTGCATGAATTCACAAATATATCCAATATACCTGCAGAAGTTAAATGGTGCCATCCCTGGAGAATCTGGAGTTAGAGCCATCCAAACTCAGTGGTATAAATTGTGGAGGGACAATTTCCTTCAAAAGACTAAAAGGTTCCTGAAAGGGTCAATATTTACCTCTGGTGCAATGTAGTCTGGAGTGCCACAGAAGGTCCTGGTTGTTACTCCATCTAACATGTGCTCCTTGCACATTCCAAAATCAGCAATTTTAATGTGTCCTTCTGAGTCCAACATCACATTATCCAATTTCAGATCTCTGAGAAGAATCACAGCAATTTCAGGTTAATGTTTGGGATCAGCTAGGGTGGGCTTACTCTGAATATTTGCAGCTCTTTGGGAGTGGAGGTTTAGGGTGCACATGTGGGGCTGGCTCAGCCTGGGGGGAGCTGGGCACACATCTAAGAATGATCTTAAAATCCTGGAATGGGTTTGAAGTGACCTTAAAGCCCATCCAGTTCCACCCCCTGCCATGGCAGGGACACCTCCCACTGTCCCAGGCTGCTCCAAGCCCTGCCCAGCCTGGCCTGGGACACTGCAGGGATCCAGGGGAGCCACAGCTTCCCTGGGCTGGATAATGAATGAAGAGGTGGCTGTGGCTGACCCCTCACCTGAGACTTTTGAATGTGTAATACTATTAAACATCACACAGAAATACAAAAAATACAGTTTTCCCTTTTCAAGAGGTTTTATTTGAGTGGGGCAGAGCACAGGTGTCAGAAAGCTCAGGTTAAACAGGGCTTGGATTTCCACCCCAGCAGCAGCAACACAACAAAAAGAGCTCTGCACTGATGGCTTTCTGTTCTAAAAATACACTGAAATGTTAAAGAAACTGATCATTTTGGGATTTTAAAAATAGTTCAGAAATTACTAATGTCAGATCATACTCACCTATAAATAATCCCTCTGTTATGGAGAAAGAATAACCCAATTGAGATCTCAGCTGCATAGAACCTGTGTGGGGGGAAAAAAATCAACAGATTTCTTATTTCTTCTGGCAAAACAAACCGGAAATGAATCATGGTAAAGGATGATAATATAGTAGCATATGAAATATGTAATTTATAGTGTATGTATACAGGGGACATAAAAGACACACCACTTCAGCTGGATCTTAAGAGATACATTTGATAATGATGATAAAATAATGCAGAATCTAAAAGAAAATTTGGAAAATGACTCCCTGGACCACAAAAAATGGTGCAGCTGGAACACAGCTTTTTTTTTTTTTTTTGCACTAACTCTGTTGCAAAGGTCCTTATCTCTAATCACAGATTGATAAATTCAGGATGCAGCTCAATGTACATTGAATTCATATGGCATGAAATAATTTGCAGAAATAGTGTTGTTTTATACAGCCTGTTAATGGATTAATTACATGAAGCTAATTAAAATGATTACCATATAAAATAGAACTGCTGGATGCAGTTAGGAGGTATAGAGCACTGGTTGGAGCTGGTTGCTGTGGAACTGTGCAAATGACATGCGAGAGGATTATTTAAAGATGAGATTAATTTTAAGGCTCAGCACAAGGGAGAGGAAGCAACTGAGCTCTGCACACTCCATCAGAGGTGTTTGTGAAGCAGCACAGGCAGAAGCTGTCATGAAGCACCACAGATTTTGTCAAGTGTTGGCAAGTTGCATTAGCTGGGAGTCAAGGATGATCTGCCACCATCTCAGTTTGATTCAGAGAGTTGTTAAAATGTTTGTCTGCATCTGAAATACTTATATTTAGAAGGCCTCTTGTTTAAACAAGCCCTGATTGCTTAAATCAAAATGAGAAATTATTTAACTGAATGCTTAAAGCAGTTGGTCACCCTTCATTTTAAAGTTTCATTAGTAAATGATTTATGGAACACTAACAAGTGGTGATGAGGTATTACAGCATAGCTAAAATGATTCTGATGGATCCATTCACTCTTAAATAAGCTACAGATCATTTTCAGTTGCTCACTGATGTGCCAGATGTACAATTACCTGAAAAGAATCATGTAGATAAACAACTCCTAATTCCTGATTAACTCCTCACAAATACATCACAGAAATTCTTACAAGCTATACATTGAATTTATCTTGTATAAACTGTAATTTATATCACAGTGCTGAGTCTATTTGTACTGCCTTTCTCTACATCACTAATTCAGACTGAAGTGTTCTGCTCAGTTCTTTTTTAATATTTGCTTTTAAAAACAACATCAGAATATGAAGTAACATCTTTAATTTCCTGCTGCCCTGCTTAAATTCTTGTCACTTTTCAAGTAAGCCTCCCCTGCCTTTGTGCTGTATTTTTGAATAAAGGCATCTTTGGTCTATGTGTTCAAACAACATTTTTAACACAAAGTTCAAATTTTGGGCCTTATAAACAAAGGCCAGCCCAGACTTCATCCTGAGCCTGGGAGGAAGAAGAAACCAAATCCTCCTACAGTGCAGAATCAAGATGATGAAATAATTTAAATACATGAACACTCACACTGCTTGTGGCTCCTTAAATTTTCCTACTTGCTGGATGTGATACATGAGATCCCCACCATTCACATACTCCATCACAAAATACAAGTCGGTCCTAGGACAAAGTATTGAAGAGGAACATAAATACATTAGAGACAATATTAGATACTCATTGATCAGCCAAAAAGGGGGAAAAAAAGTCACTAGCATGTTATTAAAAAGCTTTTAAGATTATTAGGACTGGGAAAAAAAATTATAGATCAGGAAATGGAAATGGAATGTTTTGCACAACCTTCAAGAGTAAATGATTGATGAGATCTGTCTAGTTTTGCCAATTTTAGTGCCATGCTTTTACAGATAATTTGTCTCCAACGATTACAAGAATTGTACAAATATAGCTCAGTCTGAAAAATCTGTATCTAAAAATAAATTTAAAAAAAAGAAATCAAAGTTGGTAAAAAATTCCAAATTTTTTGAGGCCATTTCTAATTAAGTTTTCCTTTGGAAGATGGTGTGGATGTGGCACTTGAAGACACAGTTTAATGGACTTGGTGATCTCAGAGGACTTTCCCAGCCTCAGCAATTCCATAATTCCATGTCATTCATGAGGCTGGCACAGTGACACTGGGCCATCAGATCCATCCTCAAACGTGTCACTGAGAGATGTTTTGCAATGTGATGGACAAATATCCACTTCACATATTTATAAGGAAAGAAGAAAAAAAAGCCCTTCAGTGTCACCCAGAAGTGACAGAAAACGAAATTAAATCCACCAACACTGATTCATGACTAATGACCCCACAATATAATAGCAGCCAGTAAGACTTTTCAAGTATTATCCTCAGAGCTTTAAAACTATTTGGGAAACTTTAGGAATCTGGGCTTGAGGCTCTGCCTTAGCAAAGCACATATAATTACATTTAGGAATTGCCATGCTGGCTTGCTCAGATGACTGCATGAAGGAAAATCTTTACCATTATTTTTTAAATATTTAGGATACAAGTGGTAATCACATGTGGGATTTCTTCACCATTTTCTACGTGCAGAGGCTGGATGATAATAAATGTTACTGGAGTGATAAAATCCATGACCACATGGGCTGGATGATAATAAAAGTTACTGGAGTGATAAAATCCCTGACCACACAGCCTGGGAAACAGCAGGGTGGCAAGAAAGAGCTCACTTACAACTGTCTGGAAACAAGAGTGCAGCTGTGTCAGGAATGGGGGCTTGTCCTGCAGTGCCAGGACTCGTTTCTCCACCATGGTGCACTCCACATCATCATCCTGGATCACCACGTCCTTTTTCAGGATTTTGATGGCATAGAGCTCCTCTGTGCCCTTCCTGTCCGCCAGCATCACCTGCAGGGAGGAGGAACAGCAGCATGAAAATCCCCCAGGGAGGGAGGGAAGGTCACTCAGAGGATTTAGAGAGAAGGCAAGCCAGTTTTTCCTTTAATTTGAATAGACAAAACTCCAAAATCATGATCATTGTACAGTTCAGATAGGTTGTGCCCAAACCTGCTGGTTGATTGTGGGCTTGCTGCTGAAGGGCTGGTAAAATGTTAAGTCCCAGGAGACTTCTTCAGTAAAGGGCACTTTATCACCTGAGTTTTGTTCAAACAGGCAGAAAAATAGCAGGCTGTTCTCTCAGCTATTGGATTTCTAATATATAGACACACTATTCCTGGTTTTTTTTCCCAGTATTCACCCTTACCAATGTTGGTGACTTCCAGAACTGGCAGAGTGACCTGGGCATTAAAGCCAGAAAAGTAGACCTGATTTCCTTTAAACTGCCAAGAAGGGAGAATCTGAAAGTCAGCAATGAGTTCCCATCTTGCCCAACAGTCTGAATTTTTAAATTTATTTTTATTTTTTGAGGAAAACTGCCAATCAGGACTTAAGTCTGCTATAACTTAGGGGGAATGACCCTACTCCTTGTTAAGAAATCCTTCCTCAAAAATGCACATCCTTTTCACTCTGGATTTTGCTTCTTAGAGAGTTGTTTGTACATTCTTCCTCAAGGAAAAGAAGAAAGGGGAAAAAAAAAAAAAAAAAAGGTTGTGAAGAATTCCTACCTTCCCAAAGCTCCCCTTTCCAAGAACCATGAGAAAGTTGAAATCTGTCAGCTTCACCCTGTCCAGATTGTTGGATGGCACACTTGAGCTCTTGTCTTCTGTTGAAGTAATGACTTTGTTACCAGCTGGCCCAAGTTTGGCTTTCTGAAGAACATACACACACATACACACACAAAAACAGCAGAGTGAGAAGAACTCCCCATTCTCCTGGCAGAAGGGATCTCTGGGTGGAATTAGAACTGGAAATGGCCAGGTCTGAGGTGGCATTCCCAGGTGAAAGGCTGCATAACAAAATATGCACAGACACACCTTCAAAGACTCATTCCAGCAATACTTTTGACATTATTGAGGGAATTAAAGAGGAAAACTGTGTTCATGTATAACCAGATAAAGCAGATATGTTTATCTGGTTAAAAGAACAAAACCAAAGCAAAGCCCAGAAACAAAATTAAAAATGGTAAATTACTTTCATGCCAAAAGCAGCTTAAATGGTGCTTTTGTTCTGAAATATTAAAAAAAAATAAATAAAAGAGGCTATCCCAAAATACCATGCTGTAATGTACATTAGGTATTTTAGGATATAAACAACCTCCACAAAACATTCTCTTTTAAAATGGAATTCTTCAAGTCATTGCATAGCAAGAGTTAAGAGAATTTTCACATGCACTAAGAACCTGCATTAAAAAATCCCACAACACATGAGAATTAATGCAGATGAACATGGCCACTTTCAAACCAGCAAGACAATCAACTTTGATTTTCAATCAAGGGTTGATCTGGAAAAGGGAGGAAGGGGAATATTACAGACAAGGGCTCTACCAGACATTCTGGTTTACAGGAGGCTGCAAGTCTCAGTATTTCACATGAGACACTATGGCATGGCTCAAGTAAGCTGCATTTCAAATCTCAGAGTTAACAGAAGAGAAAAAAGTAAGACTCACCAAAAGATAATGCAGGCTACAATATAATATCTTTTTTTTTTTTTTTTTTTTTTTTTTTTTTCCCCTCAGAATAATCCCATATACCAGCAGAAACAAAGCCAATAAGGTTTAATAATTCTTTGGGATGTAAGTGCTTTCCCCATCTGTCTGGTGTGTTGGTCTGGTTAATAACCTCTAATATGGTGAATTTACTTTTTGCCAGTGATGTGTTTGACAATTCAGGATAACTACCCTTCTCTCTGTTTCACAAAAGGACAATATTTGTATATTATCCCTCTTCTACAGATAAAAAATGATACAAATGGAGGTTTATTCAAAGTGACACAGTACATCCCTTTAAAAGCCATGGTTGGCATACACCCTTGGCACTGGAAACTGGGAGTTACAAACTTTCCCCTCCTCAGAGGAGCTGGTTTTAAAACCATAAAATTGAGAAGCACTTGATTCACAGACTCCATCTACTCTTGCATTAATGTCAGATATTCATCTGACAAATTAACCTCCTGCCATTGAAAACCATATTCAGCTTGGATGATTCTTCCTGCAACTTTTTAAGTGCAGAAAATCTTATGCCCTGCCACAGGGATATGAATTTTGCAAGTTTAGATCTCTTAAAAAACTTGTAACACATCTTAGAATGGGGAATTTCCTCCACAGCAATGTTATTAATTGTTTGCATGAAAGCAGCACTTGGAGATGCTGATCAGGATCAGGTGCTGTGCAAACATTTAGGGAGAGCCAGTCCTGGATGCCAGCTTAAATCCCTGAGTCAGCAAAGGATGCTCCCAGGGCAGATCTGGCTGTGGGACCAATCTGTGCTTGGGCTCTTTGGCAGCACAAAGCTCCTTTCCAGGCCACACAAGATTGAGCCATGAGCAAAACAAGGGGATAAAAGCCCAAAATCCCAATATCCGTTATTTGTAGGAGATAAAGACGTGGCTCAAGGGAGCAGCTTTGCTGGCCCTGCCTTTGTGCTGCTCCACAAATGGGATCTCAGATAAAGATCTTGCTTTTCTGGTGCACAAAGCAATTTCAATATCCTCCTTTTCACTGAGTAATGGAGATCCAAATCAGGCCCTGATTCCTGAAATGGAAAGCACCACCTTTATTTCCTACACTTTAAACCCACTGGGCAGGTTGTTGGCAGCTTGTTCAAAACGTATAAAACTTGAAACAAAAAATCAGATTTTGTTCCAAGGCCATTTGTTTTTTGGGTACAAACCTGCCAACCAGACAGGGAGTGCTCTCCACAGCCTTGCAATCCCAGGCTCTGGGGTTTCCAGCACTTTTTCCATGAAAAAGCATGGCAGGTTCAGCAGCAGGATCCTGTGCACTCACTGGGAGTCAATGCAGGCTGGAATTGTCAGGATCTGAAGGCAGGATCTTAAAATTATATCTGAGAAGCCAGCCAAGGCCTCTCTGCATCCTCTGAGCACTTACACTGAATGAGCAACAGACATGCTCCTCTCCCATTTTTCAGCTTTTTTTAAATTCTCAGTTTGAGAGTCTCTTTTTGCAGGTTTTTTAGGAGAACATGGGGTTCCTCCTGTGTGCTCAGGTGGGCTCTGAGCTGCCTGACCCAGGCAGGAGGTGAACAGGGCAGGAGTTCATTGATGTGCTGAGCTGAGGGTGACCTGTGCCCTGTCCCCTGTGACCAGGTGACAATCCTGCTCATCCCCTGGAACCCTGCTGCAAACCAGCTGGAAAAACCAGGGAATGCTGGGGAACAACCAGACTGACTCAAAGGAAGCACACAGCCCCAAAGTGGCAGGAACTCATTAAATTATCATAACCTTATCAAAAGTCCTTATTTCCCATCACCTTGGCCAGCCACCACCCTTTCAGAAGCATGCAACAAACCCTTTTCCACATTTGGCACGTGAATTCCTGTTACTGCTTTTTGGCTTAAGGTCCTAGTGGAAGTAGAGTGGGAATTTCAAGACATTTCACTGAGCTCTATCATGAGTTTTATATCTGAAACACCTTGGCTGTAGCCAATATCCTCTTCCAGTCTGCCAGAGCAAAACCAATTTTGCAGCTAGAGAAGGGACATAAACTCAAATTATTCCTAAGAGCTTATTGGAGAAGATTGATATTTTGCTTCTCCTACCACGACTAAAATTGAAAATCTCAGAATCCTATTTGAACCCTCCTTTATTTTTTATGGATATTAAAACTTGCTGAAGTTGAAGACAGCATTCCAGGCCCTGGATTAATTTTCAATCCACATTCCAACTCCTTGGCTTATTATCTTGGATAAAAACACAGTATTGTTACAAGGAAGCCAGCTTGCAGCAAACCAACCAGGGAAACAGAATGTTAAAGATAAATTAGTCTGTACTGGTAGCAGGAAAGTTAATCTAAAAAGAAAACAAGACATGCACATCATCTTACTTCCTCTGCTTTGGACGCACCTTATCTCGGCCAGCTCTTTTACCCTGAAACCACAGGTGAGACATATCTTATATATTCAGCCCAAACTCACTTCTCCATGGAGTGTTAAGAAATTACAGTGTGCTACACTGGAGAGACTCTGGGAATTTGGTAGGTGCTTTTTGGAAAAGATATCTCAGGTTTCGCAGTAAAAATGCTTTGGATTTCTTTTTATCTAAGAGTAACAACTGTACTTTTAATTAAATGTGAAAAAAGTTATCCAAAACCTAATGAGAAGTGTGATGCAAAGAAGAAACAGAAGTGATTTAGTGAATAGTAATTCTTCATTCTTTGTGGCAATTGCAATCATTCTCAAAACTTTCTGATTTTTCCCTGTGAAGAAAATTGAAAAGGACAAAAAAATAAATCTGAATGCTGATTCCTCTGCCCTTTGTGTATACTTGTAGTAGAGAATCTTAGGAATTACAGAGCAAAAAGACTGAATAGTCATTTTCTGCATTAGCCAATAATAAATAAAATTTGTGAGGATTAAAAAAACCAAACAAACAAAATTTCCCTTCCCTACTCCCAATCTCTTTAGGGCAGTGAGTCTCCTTCCATGATGTCAGTGCTCCGACCCCTTGTATTGCTCTGCTCCACTGCCTCTCTCAGCTCTGTTTGCAACACTCAGCTGGGTGAGATTGCCTTTGTTCTCACATGGGAAATGAACACCAGGATCCAAACCTGCCCAAACTTGCAGGCACCCCCTCCTGCCCCCCAAGCACAGCTTCAGGAGGGAGAAACCCACACCCCCTGCCATGGTCAGACAGCCAAGCAAACACAAAGCTCAGTGTGCAGCTCACTAGAGGATGTGCTCTTGGTTGTCAGGGAAACTCACTCCCAGCGAGTTCCCAGATGCCAGCAGGATCATCCCTGGCACCACATTTGCAAGAGGAAAAAGTGAGAAATGGAAAAATATTTGACAACAATGCTGGATTCCTACCACATGAGCAGAGTGCTGTGTGGGGAGCCACAGTCCATCCTTTATTTATTGGCCCCACCAACAGCTGGCAGGGAGGTAAATCCAGAGCTCTGCTCCCAGCTGAGTGTTCTGGATCCTCCCAGCTCTGCTCCAATGGACACCAGCATTCCCTCCTCACCTTTACAGGTGCCACCCACCCCCCCTGCTCTGCAGCTGCTGAGAGCAGTGAATCCATGCTGGAAGAAGAGCACAGCTCTGCCTGCTCTGCCCCAAACCCTGCAGCTCAGCAGCCCCAGGAGTGACTGCCCTGGGCTTGTGTCAGTCACAGAATCACTGAGCAGCTGCAATGCACCTCAAAGCTCATCTCATTGCAGCCCTGCCATGGGCAGGGACACCTCCACCACAGCAGGCTGCTCCAAATCCCACTGGACACTTCCAGGGATCCAGCAGCAGCCACAGCTGCTCTGGACAACCCCAGGTCCCAAGAATTGAGATTTATGGAGCAGGAATGTCTCCTTGCCACAACTTAATCCCTCTAAAAATTCTAACAAGATCTCTGCTTCTCACTTGGCGAGAAGTTCTCAGCAGCTCTTTGTTTGACCCCCAGGTGCTCCCCAGATGTTCTGTGGGAAGGAATCAGCCACCTCACACTGCCACACCTGGAGCCAAGGTTTCTGCTCCTAATTCTTGAATTCACCCAAAGCCACTGCAGGTAGCACTCTGCATATCACTCACAAAAATGCTAAAATGGATGGAGGATGGAACAGCCTGAACATTAAAATTCCAGCTTCACTATTGCAGCCCAGGGGGCTGCAGGTGTGAAAGGAATGCTCAGTGCTGGACCCTGCACAAGGAGCATGAGAGCAGCTCAGATCCCAGACAAACCTTAGAAGATGTCACTGACACAACCAGCAAAGCTCATACTAAGGATGGAAAAACTGAAATAATAATGATTTTTCCAAGTCTCAAGGAAGGACCCATTCAGGTTTCCAGTCATGTACTCACAAAGTGGGGACCTTGATCAATGTGTTGAGCCATTAGCAAGCCTTTAATAAAGCAAATAAATCCAATAAATTTCAAGTCAAAATCTGGAAGAAAAGCCCTCCCATTCAGTGAAATGTTCTCTGTCATTGTGGCAGCTTGTTTCTTACATTACTGCATTTCCAATTCCATGTAATTATAGATGCTATGATAGACTATCAATTTCCTACTTTCTACAACTTAATGACCAGGATGCTGAGAATTTGAAATGAGAAGAGTCTATTTCTGAGCCCCAGCAAGACCTAATGCTGAGGTTTAATCTTCAGCCATAACCTAAGGCCAGTTTATAATTCATCAGCAGAGTTTTGCTGGAAACCAGGGAGGTTCCTGGTACCAGGGACACCATCAAGGATTCATGATGTTCACACATGGATTTCAGCCATTCCTTGGTGAATTTACACTGCAGCAACACTTCTCTGCAGCAAGGGGAACACTGAAGAGATGGAAATAACCAAAAAGCTGTTTATCAGCACTCTGAGAGTCATTTTCATGATGGCAGTGTCACTATGGCGACCTATGATGTAATTAGTAAAAAATGCAATATATCAAAATGAAAATGCATTTTTCTTTCAATGGCTAAAATAGTTATTGAAGAAAGAGCTGGGAAAAAAATTCATAGCATCCCCATTGCTAGCAAAAAGGACATGAGGGCAAATGGGATGGTTCATAAAGATATAAATGAGGTGGGTGATAAAACTCTACCTGGGACTTACATACCAACTATTTTATGTCTTTAATTCACTTTTCTCCTCATTTTCTCTCCTTCTCCTCTTAAAATTGTTTCATATTTACCCTGTTAATTACTAACAGTAAATTTATGTAAAGGATTTGCCTGCAACAAGTAGTTGTGGTGTATAAGAAAAGGATTAAAAATGCCTTTTGCAGAAAGCATGTCCAAGGACACGGGAACCCCCCTCCTGAAGCCACCAAAGTGTTGGGCTGAGCAATCCTGAGGTGAGCAGAGCAGTACCTGCTTTTACACCTGCAATTATAAAATACTTTAATTAGAGGGAAAATTCTCATCAGTGCCAGTTACCCACTTTAATAGAGGGCTGTGTGAAAAATGTGATACTGATTTTTACTGAAATTATGGTTTTAAATTAACAGGTTCATATTTTCTAAGTATATATACAGAAACAATGTAGATGAGTTCCTTCTTTTCAGGAGCCAGCTCAGTTCTGGTAGCTTTTCCTTGTTCTTTGCTGACCTCTTGTGGTTTCTCACTCTGAGGAGAAATTATTTTCTCAACCTCAACTTTACTTAGGATAAAGAAAAAAAGGGAATCTGAAAGGACAAGACAACAGTTTCATATATAATGGAGCTCCTCAACAGACCTTTTTTGTGGGGTTTATAACAACCTTCCCTACTCAATTATTTTTCTTAAGCTTTTTTTTTGTCTTGCTGGATAGAAGTTAGAACTGTGAGAAGTTCCTGAACACACAATTTCTAAAATATTCCCAAACGTGCCAGGCACAAGGTGAAGGTACCACATTCCCTAGAAAATGGAGACAGTGAAATCAAATTGTGAAAGACATTGGAAAAGGGATGGATCTATCCTCAGACTGGAATTTCAGGGTACATGGCCCTGGAAAACAATGTCTGTCTGTGTGAGCTGTGAAATGCAGAGAGGGAAGAGTTTCCAGTTCCCCATTTGGCACTGTCAACATGTTTAATCTCTTTAATAATCCTGTGGCCACCTGAGTCCACTTTGTTTCCTGCCTTTATTGCCAAACACTCTCTCCCCTGCAACAGAGCAGTGCCTAACGAGATGAAATGTAATTAAAGAGGCTGCCTAGGAATAATATTCAAGAATTCTTGCATAAGGATCCTGTGGTGGTGGTAATAAAAATCCCCAAAAGCAAACAGGATGTTACAACAGCAAACCCCTGAGTGTCAGAAGAAGAATTGCTTTTCTATATGCTCCTCTGTTCTTTAATTATGCAAATTAGTGCTAGTTTTCAATAATAAAAAAACCTAGAATGTGGAATTTGCTTTTAAGCATAAACTTCATTATAATAAGGGAAAAAAATTAAAATTCTGTTCTGAAAGAATTTTTAAAAACTTTGGTTCTCTCTGATCTTAGAGAAAATCCCTGCAATCAAACCCTGCCAGCCACACAAAGCTGCAGACCAGGACTGGTTTTAAAACCTGGGGATTCTGTATCCAAATCTTACTGTGCTCTGAAATGATTTATCTCTCACACACACACACACACACACACACACACACACACACACACAGAGATGAAGGTGTTTTCTGCATCATGTTGAGAAATAATCTATTTAAACACACACTTTGCAGTGGGACAAAAGCAGCATGGGTGTGTGGCCCTTCCCAGTGTCTGATTATTCCACAAACAAGTATTCACAACATCTCCCATTTGCTGTGATATTATCAATGAATTTCTGTACATTTACTGGTTCCTAGCTCAGAACTGTTGTGTTATCCTCAGGAATGCAGCCCTTCCTCCTTCACTTGCTCCTGCTGCTTCCTCCCAGCTCCAACCTGTAAATTTGGGTGTGCAACCTCCCCACAGCCCCAAGGTCATTCCCAAAGATGCTCCTGGCAGGGATCTCCTGGATCATCATCCCCAGGGATGCTCCTGAGCTGAGCTCAGGGCTCAGCCTCACTGCCAGCAGCAGTGAATGGGGATTTGTGATCCTGTGAGAAAAGACAGATCATGAACAAGGAAGTGTTTTTTCCATGAAAAACCCTGAATTCCAGAGTGTCCCCACAGAAACAGAGAGCCACCTTTCCCTGATGGAATTCATGTTTATAATCCACCAGGACTAAACGTGAATTTTGCCCGTGAAGCAGCAGCTGTGGGAAACCCTTCAGTCCTTTTTTTGGGTGCACTCCTATGGTGGAAACATGAATTAACCAAGGACTTTGGTCAGCTTGTGTCAGTGTTCTTCAAGGCCTGGATTTTACAACGAGGTGACAAAACTTCCTATTATGCCAGATGCATTTTATCAGGGTGATTTCTGCTCTGGTTTAAAAATGCACTTAAGCAGGGAAACTTCCAACTTTCCAGCATAAAACAAGTTTCACCAACAAAACCACCATGTGACTTTAATTTTCAAATTTAAAGAGGTGTAAAGGATTGAGACAGGGCAGTTCTCTTGTGTGCAGGCTTTTCTGAGATAAAAAATCAAGGTGAAGAAGAGTGATTAATTTGACTTTTCTAGTCTAGAGTTAGAACATTTGTTAAAATCATGCATTAATAACATAAACAACTCTTAAAAATAACATTTGTTTTTTTAATTAAACATTTTAAGACTTCAATGATAATGTAATGTGCTCCAGGTCAACTTCAGTTGTAAAAATACTATTTGAAGATGATAATGGCTTCAATAATCTTAGTTCTTAGAACACAGTTTACAACACAGGAGTTTCAAATTTTAATTGAAGCTGTAACTCAACCAATGTATGAAACTGAAAGTGTGGTTGTGCCAGTGGCCTTTGCCCTAATAAAGCAAGATAATTTGTTAGAGACATGCAAATATAAACAAAACACATGTAAGTTCTCAATGCTGAGATGAAACTTTTATAGCAGTAATTCAGTGGTGTGAGGAGTAGTGAAAGGAGCAAAATGAGAAATAAACAGGTGAATTGGTATTTCAGGTATCAGAGTGCACATGGGTAATGTCTCTTACAATATATCATACTCCAAATAACACCCAGTGAGAGATGTACTACGTTAAATCATACAACATGCATGCTCTATCATCTAAATTTATCTATTTAAATGTACAGTGACCATGAGCATTACTTTATCTGTGAAAGTTACTCAAAATTCCATGAATGTCTTTCAAATTAAAGATGCACCTTTTTCCATTTTCCACGAGAAGTGGCACTCATTTATCTAATTCTTCCAAAAAGAAAGGCACACTGCATCTGCTCAGGTTTGATCACTCTTTTTTTTTTTTTTTTTTTTTTTTTTTTTTTTTTTTTGGTAGTAGAATTCTAATCTGGGGATCTCTTTATGACAAATTATGGAAGATTAGTACTTCAATTTTTTATGTTTTTAAAATCAATTAGAAAAACTTGAAGTGGAAAAAAAAAACAGGTGCATCCTTAAAAGATGGTGAGAATGAAATTAAACTCAATAAACTCCAGATGTTGGTATAAGGGGTGTTGTGTGCAGAACACCAAGGAGAAAACTACCTTGAAGAAGTGGATATTTACATGACAGTCCTGGAAGAGACAGGAGAGGGAGAAACACTGTGTGGTTAGTGACGGGCTGGCACAGCACAGCAACCACAATTAGCAGCAGAAATAAACAAATACAGACACAGCAGCAGCGGGAATACAGAAATGGACACGTCTGTTAAGCACAGAAAAACCCGGGACAAATCAATGGTGTTAATTACCAGAGCAGGGCAGGGGGCACAGGCAGGGGCTGTGCTGCTCCTTGGGGTCACCTCAGCTCACAAACACACAGCCCATGCATGGAACAGCCCCAGATGTGCACAGCTGGGCAGCAGCACTCGGGGCTCTCCCCCCTAAATGCCCTCCAGGGGGGTGACAGCACACGAGGGATTTGGGATCTTTGTTTTTGCCTTGTTTCACAGCACACCCTTCACCTTCACCTAAGGGACAGGGATACACCTGCTGTCAACATGGTTGGGTAAATTCTGCACCTCAAATCACAGCCCACTGAGAGAAGCCTTAAGGAAATCAGCAGCTGATGCAAACTGAAAGCAGAGATTTCTGCCATCTAGTCAAGAAATTTCAAGTTCTCCAGTTTGAGCTGTGGTGAGTGGATGGGAAACCTCCAGACAACTGCATATGGGAATTCCCCCTGCCAAACTATAGTACAGAACAGATGGAGTCATCTAACAGCATCTCTATAATGCTGCAAACTATTCTCTAATGATTAAATATGCACAATTTAAAAATAGGAATGAGTGCCATGGCCAAAAAAAGCAGCTCTTCTTTTTATATCTCTATATGCATAATGAGTGTGGATTGATGTGCCAGTGATATTTTGGCTGGTCATGATTTCAGTGTGGCTTAGTTTCTGTTTCCTGAAAAGTAAATTTCATCCTGTCATTTGCAATTTGAAGTGTCAGCAATGTTATTTCTCTTTCCCATGTCCCTTTTGCTGACCTGCCTGAAGCTTCAAAGTGAGAATGCACATTGGTTACAGATAGATATGGAAGGACCATATATTTTATTTATTAAAAAAAAAAAAAAAAAAAGAGTAAAGTAACTGCAGTATAACAGTTCTGGGCACATCATCACCATCCTTCAAAGATGCAAAAGTAATGTTTTCTTCCCAGCCCTTTCAACACTTTATAGAGATCTGGAGAACTTAACTCACAAATTAACAAAAATCACAAGCTCCTCTACAGTTTGTCTTGGGGATTTTGTTGTTGTTTGTTTGTTTGTGGTGGATTTTTTGAATGAAAATAGATCTAATTAGAAAACTGGGTTCTTAAGAAGCCACTGAAACAGTTCCTGGAGTATCTGCTATGGCCCTGGCCATGCAACTGCAACATTTCTACCCAGCCTCCAGCTCAGAATAAAGAGAGCTCTAGGATATCCTGGCCATTGATTAAAGGAATGAAATATAATGTCCTTCTCCCCCAAAGTTTTTGTAAATATCAGGAAAATGCCAGATTAAGGAAGTTCTGGCCTTCTCCTTTCTAATCAAGCAAACAAAAATGGCTTTAAAAAAAAAATTAAGAGGATTGGTAAAGATCTAAGAAATGCAGGGCCTGCACTAAAACAATCTGGTGTACTGATGTTCAGAAAAGAAATTATGAATAAATGGAAGAGGCTTTTCAGCATGAGACTGTGACAGCAAAAAAACCCATCAGAGTTTTAGTTGTGCCTTGATCTCTGGGGAGAGTTTCAGCTCCTGTTTAACACCAGGAGAGGCCTGATGGTGTAAATCCACATCAGCTCTGTGTGAGAGACACAGCCTGAGGCTTGAGGTGTAAAGTCAGGCCTGACAAGGATTATCAGGCAGGTTTGGCCAAGCAGAGTGCTGCCCTGCATCCTGGAGGAGCTCAGGAGCAGCAACAGCTCTCAGATCCTGCCTCCCTGGAGAGGCTCCAGGTGTTTATAACCGAGCCTGAGGGCCAAGCTCCACATCTGCCCTGTTATCTTTAACATGGTAAGATACTTTAGAAGACATTTTCTTTAGGATTATAATAATGATAAGGCATTTTAGAAGACATTTTCTTTAGGATCATAATGATAGCTCTGTTCAGAAGCACTGAGAGGTCACCAGAATGTCACCACTGGCCACTTGCAGTGCTCAGACACGACACCCACCCTGTTCTCAGCCCTGCTCCCTCCCCTCGTGTTCTGGGCTGCAAAAAGGAACTTCATCTGCAATCCCATGGTCACAGCAGCTGGAATCTCTCACACAAACAGGACTCAGAGCCAGGGATGTGGATGTGGATGTTTGTGCCCCCCAGGATCCAGGGACAGTCCCTGTGGTGGGATGGCAGTCAGAGCTCTCAGAAATTAAGGGAAGGATTTTGTTCCTGTCAAAGCCACCCAGAGGGCTACACTGAAGGAAATAATTAGAACAAAAGAACATATCTGACATGTGAAGAGTGTGCACCAGGAGGACCACTTTGTGTCCTCCCAGAGATGCTCTAAAATGAGGATTTTACGAGCAGAATCCCGTTCCCTCACAATGTGTTGGATCATGCAATTGCCAGAGCTGGGTGTAGTGACTGAGCCTGCTCCCAGCCCAACACACCTCCTGCTCACTAAATGTGTCCATGGGTAAGGATTATGGCTGCTCTGTTCTTTGTTTAATTAAAAAAGGGCTTTATATGGACCATAACAGCTGCTTTAATTTTAATAACATTTCCCAGTGCTGGTGATGTGGAAAGAAGGGGAGAAATCATAGAACAATTCACCAGCCTGCTTTTAAATCAGAATTATTCTATTATTATTCTAAGGTGATATTTAAGTATCAAGAAGTGCTTTACTAAGCAGGAAAAGTAAAAAAGGGCTTGACCAAACTCAAAAAAATTCCCACAATAGAAGTTTTAGAGTTTACACATTTCTTTTCCCCAAATTCAGGAGAAAAGGAATGATGCCCTAAATGGCAAAGGCAACTTACTGCTCAAATCACAACCAGGTAGAAAAAAATACTGTAAGGTTGCATTATTTCAATATTCTGCTGGTTTGGGTTTTTTTAACAAGAAAAGTACTGGAAGAAGAAAATAAGAATGCAACAGTTAGAAGATTTCCTAGTCTGGGTCCATGGAGGCAACTGGGCCTGCTGGGAGTTCCCATGGCAATTTCAGCAGGGACAATTATGGAGCAGCCACAATTATTCTGAATATGCCTGGTGAGAAGGGAGTTTCATTTTGAGATGGCCACAAATACTGTCATTCCAGAGAGAAAATTCACAAGTAAAGGTTAAAACCAGCTGAAAAATAGTGACAGATTTTATCCTGCCTCCACTTCCTACAGGAGTATATTTTTATCTCTAAATATTAATAATGATGTATCATGTATAAATCACTGAGGACAGATTTGATCACACTGCTAAATGAGCAGATAATACATTTGTGAGTTTTAGTGAGAGGTGAGATCCAGAAAATACATAGATTGAATAAAATTTGTTGTATAGAAAATACTGCATTGCAACTCTGCATAATATATCTCAATTTCCATATACTGCATAGATTCATATAGATTATACATAGAATATAGTAAGAAAACTCCTCACAATAAAATATAAAAGGTAAAAAAAGCACCATCCTCAGTTCTTTCTTTTCCAAATTTGGCCCCTTTTGTTGGATAGGATTCATTCTGGGCAAAGGCTGGGTGTTAATTTTTCAGCTGATATAGATGTGGCAGAATGAGCCATGAGGAAACTTCTCATGACAAACAATTTTTAGCATTCAGTTACAAATATAAGTGAAGAGAATGTTACAATCTATTATTATTTATTTATAATCTCATACACCTATTTTATGGGAGATTTACATTGAATAAATGACTTTAGAATATGTGCCAGGAGGTCCAGTGAGCAAAGCAGCATTTCCATGAGATTTGTGTGGCTCAGAGCCACATTTTCATAAGAAATCTGGGCAGTGAGAGTGATGTGCTAAGAAGGATGTGATGGTACTGTGGAAATGGTTTCAGATCAATGAGAGCTTGAAGCCAAATCTTAAAGCTGCCTGCTGAAATGTAGAAGCAGGCAGATATTCTTAAAATTCTGATTTAAATGGGAGGTAGCTCCTAAGTGGTCCTGGAGCTCCTACTACCCCACATTTCTAAACTTCAGTCAAAAGGGCAAAGTCAATTTTCAGAAATCTTAGAATTTTCAAGGTCAGAAAGTGGTTTCAAAAATTCTCCATCTACTCTCTTTTCTAAACTGAAAATAATCTTATTCTTTCTTGATATGAAACAATGAAATCCTAATCCTAAAGTTCCTCTACTTTAGCATAGCTTAGGTTTGTATACAGCCCCTTACTCTGAAGGCCACCATTTTTTATTTTAAGTATTTGATTTAAGTAATGCAATATTTTTGTGGAAATTGTTGTCATTTTGTAGTCAAAATCAAATCAATGTAGCTTGGCTACCAATCACATGGTCACAGATCATAAAGTGACCAAGCAAGTGCAAACTGGACAGGAAGAACTCTGGAGTTACTCCTCCCATAAACTGATAAATGGGAAGGTGGCCCAGTGTGACTCTTTGGTCCATCTGTATTTTTAACCTCCTAACAAATTCAGGAAAATGACAGTCAAGACCTGCAATCTTCTTCCTGTAAGGCTCCAATGCTGATTTTAGAACAGTGGAAATATTTATTTAGATGATGTCATTAAATCACAAATAGCAGCATTTTTCTCAGTGCTGTCTACTTGTTCCATATTACAGGGCACCTAAAATAAAATGCCTGAGCAAGCCAGGATGTAAGTGATAACAGAAATAAAGGGAAAAGATGATCAGAGTCAGCACCACTTCTGTGCCATACCAGAATAGCTAATAAGTGAAATACCACCATTCAGACATCTGTGCTGTGAATTTTTAGAAGCCATCACAGTGATGCCCCTTGAAACCAAGGAAGAATATTCCATGGAGGGTTCTGCTTCCCTCTGCTCCTTCTCATAATGATAAACTTTGAGACAGGGGAAGAGGGTGAACCCAAACCCTTCAGCCATGGAACCCCACAGCACACCAGCCTTGGCCTCATTACAATTACAGGGTTTGTTCAGCCACCAAAACTCTCATTTATCATCACTAAGTTTTAAAACTGTTCATTGTCCAGCTTGGGAAATTACAATTACTGGAGTGTGTGTGCCTAATGAAGAGCCATTCCCTTCCCTGGATTAATTCAGTCACTCAAACAGGCTAACCCAGAACAGGGACAGCCTCAAATACACAGTGCTGAGGCTGAACTAATTAGACTTTGAGACAGACTAATTATTTCTGAGGCAGAACTGCCCCTTGATGAAGCTGCTGTCTCTGGGACCAGGTCCAGTAGTTTTACATGGATCCTCTCAGGATTTCTACTCCACTTCATTGCAGGACATGGATAAACCCAGACTGTTCCTCCTGCAACCAAAGTATTTACAGCAGGATTAAGAATCAGCCTCAGAGACTGTAAATTCAATATGCAAACACACTGCATGTAATAGCTGACATTTTTAAGTGCTCAATTTTAGTGACTTTGATTCTGTGCTGTCTCTGACCTGAAAAAAAGCAGGTAGATTTTTTATATCTCTATCACCAAAATATAAATATCCACCCATTCCAGGCTCTGCATAAAGCACAGAAACATGGACAAAATTATTTTAGAAGCTATTCTTTTTAGGGAGGATAAAAATAAACATGATCTTGAATAGCAAATGACCTAGTGCAGCAAAATGAAATCACACTGGTCAGATCACAACTGTAAAGAAAGGAAAATGGAATGGAGGCTCAAATACTTCTCAAATGTGTAACAAAAATCAGAGTTCATGCTGCAGACATGGGAGCTGATCCAAAGGCGTTCAGAAGAAATTTGTGCACCTTTTCTTTTTCTTTCTTGAAAGTTGAACATGTGTCGTTTTTCCTCACTTTCCTGGGTTAACCCATCTTTTATAATAACAATGGAGAATTCTGCCTGATGGTGAACATAGAAAATTGCCATTTCAGGTTGAAAGGAACAGGCAGGTTTGTTTATGCACAACAGGTACATTCATTATGTTTTGGATAAACAGCTTGGCTAAGGTTGTAAACAGTGCAGATTGGAATGATTCCAGCTCCTGGCTGTGTGTGCAGCTGGGAGAGCAGGCAGGGGAGAGGAGCTGGACCAGCAAACCCCTCCCACCCCAGGCCATACCTGTCCTGCTCCTGGGCTCAGTGGCCAGCAAATATTTTGTTGTAATTCTGGCTGTGGTTGTCAGAAGAGGCAAAGTCTGATTATTAACAAAAAAAAATCTCCTTTGTGTGGCACGTGAGACCATTCTTGTGGCTACCAACTTCTCCAGCTGGCACCACAGGAGGCAAGACACTGCAGAAAGCATCACTTTTCTCTGGATTCTCTTTCTGTACATACCCAGTGATATCTCTGATCCTTAAAAAACATCAACATCCTTCCCCACACTACAGAGATCAGAATTTCACATAAAAACCTTCTGCAAAGACTTTAAAGCTCCAAAGTGTGAACATTGAAAGTATTTTCTTAAAACACCCCAAGTTACAGTGTGAAACATTGAAAGTATTAAAACACCATTGTTTCTGAGAACTTCATTTGTCAAATAATGCAGGTATCAGTGATAGTGGCTGGCAGATTTTGCAGCAATTGTTAAAAGACATTGAAATTATTACTTGATATATATACTTGACATAACATATTTTAAAATACCAACTTCTAAGTGTCATAGCAGAGAAGCTGAACTGTCAGGAAAATTATTCCACCTCTGAATTAAACTATTTGGTCCAATCTTCAAGAAAACCAAAGACACACAGAGCTGTCACAGGGACAGAAATAGGAGCACTCTAACATATGTATCATTTAAAAGACTTTTTTTTTTTTTTTTCCAGTAAAGGGAAAAATCAATGCAATATTTAGTTGCACACATCTGTGTTTAATCCTCACCTCAAACTTCTGTCGGAGCTCTGCATTTCCATCTTCATCAGCATCTGGAATTGGAACGTTGTAATATTCACCCTCTTCTTGATTCAGCAGCTTGTACCTGTGGTAGATTTCAGAAAAAACTGGTGACTTTACATTTTTTTTCCTGATAGATTTAAAGTCTGATGTTGTTGTTTGTGTGTGGTTTGCATCAATGTCACGGGTATGCAAAGAACTGATCTCAAAGACCTGAAGCAAACTCAGAAATAGAATATATTTTACCTGAAATCAGACCTTTAATTCCAAACTATCTGTGAAGGCAGTTTAAAGGACAAGGAGATTCTTCCCACTCATCCTAGGGTTTGATGGGAGACACCAACCCTGAGGAGGAACATTTGTCTCCAGTGCTTCCATAGCCCTAAACAAGTGTCTTTGAAGAAATGTCCTTTTTGAGATGTGATGAGCTCTACCCCTCTCCTGGCAGATAATGAGGTGGCATTTTACAAGATCACTTTCCATGTGCTTTGAATTTGCAGAGCTATATATAACATGATACACTTATTATTGAACACATCATATTGGAGATAAAAATAAAATTTGTATCACAAGACTATGTACACAGAATTGAGTTTGCAGCAGCTCCTGGCTCCTGCAGAAGTTTCAGGAACACCATAAAAGAAAAGCAATTATTTTATTTTTCCCTTTGATATATATATAGCAGGTGTTCCCTAGGTTTAGTTGCACTTTCAGTGAATTTATAGCCTGAAATACAGCGAAAAACTAAAAAAAAAAAAAAAAAAAAGGTAGATCACATTGAAAAAAAATGACAGGTTTTAAACTTTTGGTGATACATTCTCCCCTTCTCTTTTCAGAAACTCTTACCATCCACTGGCTGGCATTTTCATAAGCTCTGACACCCCAAAAGAGAGAGATCCCATGAAGTCATTCCTGGTTGTTCGATCCCAGTCCCAGACCTCCACGGATAACCGGCGATCTTTGTCTGTAGGTTTTAATTTACTGAAAAAGGACAGAAATGGAGGAGTTGTCAACACTGAAATAAACAACTGAGTGCACCCAAAGACCTCCCAGTAAATCAGGGTGTTAAACTCACAATGTGAATGACTCATTCCAGTCTGGATTCAGGGTAGAACGGATGGTTTTTGTTTTTTGTTTACTTTCATTCTTAGGATCTGGGATGAGCTTCAGTTTGACATAAGGGTCTGAAAGTCCATTTGGATCCATGGGAATTAGGTTTTTTGCTTCTCTCACTGTCAATATAAAACAGAGGATTACACATCACTCTTAAGAAAGAAATTACATGTCAGAGCAGAGCTACTGAAGCATGTTGACAAATAAATAAGATGTGAAACCCACCTGTCAGACTTGGCATGGGAGAAACTACTTGTTGTAAAGAAAGGTTGTACTGAGTGATATTTATAAGAATAGCAGGGAGCAGTGACAGGAAAGAAGAGTGATTCACAAGCAACACACAGCTTCCAGGCAGCTCTCCCTGCAGTGCAATGATTAAATACCCAAATCCATCACTGTAATTTTTCTAAGCAGGTACCAATTCTTTGTGCTTTTGTTCCCTCATCACTCTTAGGTTATATAACCACAGATTAGGAGCCAGAGACTGTGAGAGCCACAGCCAGATCACAGGGGATTGCAGAGGAGCAGGTGTTTGACACAAGCCCTCTTTGGAAGGTTTCTACCACCACCCTTCCCACGGATTCATGGCTCATTAGTTGTCAGATGAAATCATTGTGAGCATTGTCATGACAGCAACCAAAGGAAAAGTGCAGGGAAGACAAGTGGAGCTCCAGCTTCACAAAAATCCTAATGCAGCTTTCCACTCTTTCAATGCCAAAGGAGGAAACAAAGTGAGTTAATTTATCTCGAGTTGTTCCTGATCCCCAAGGAGGAACAATCAGAAACTGCAGCTGGGGAATGCAGAGTGTCCTAAAGGGAGAGCACAGCCAGCACTGCCCTCACAGCCAGCACTGCCCTCCCTCCTTGCTGCCACTTGAGCAACACTCACACATCCTGGAAGATGAAATTTGAAGAATAAAAGGTGAATTTCCCTCAGGCTGTGAAATCCACCCAAACCAGCCAGTGCTGGGATGAACTGGGGTCAAGCTGGGATGGGGAGTTTGGAGCTCACAGCTGGGCATCTCAAAATTTGGGCAGCAACCTCTGAGCTGGTTTGGGACAGAAAACAGCTTCCAGCCAGCAATTCCCTTGTGACAGTCAGAGCTCAAGGCCAGAACTGTTTCTGGAAGGAAGACTGCAAGAAGCTTTGGGTGTGCCATGGTTCCTAAGGGAGGAATTCCAGCCTTTGAGAGCCCCTGGACAGATTATCCAGGACTGACACTGCTTTCATTCAGGAGGGCTTTCTAAAATGTGCCTGCCTAACTGAAGAAACCTGAAGGGAAATTCAGGAAAGATTAACCTTTAAGCAACTTAATATTTCTTGATGAAAAGTGCTTACTACAGAAATTTGGACTTTAGACTCACTTAAAAGTCAGTTAGAACTAATGCAAAAAAAAAAAAAAAGAGAAAGGTTTCAGGATCTTCAGCAACAAATATTTCCTGTTTGCTCAAGACATTGTCCTTTTTTCCCCAGATTTAAATGGCATTTTCATACTACAACCTCAAAATTCCAGACCTTCCCAGGATTTCAATCTGTTGTTTCCCAGCACAGAGGTTAAAAGGCATCCAAACAACAGGTATGTTATTTTATATATAGCATAAGAGGAGTACAGGAATGTGAGCTGCTGATTTGGAAGACTCTATTTGTCAAGATAATTCTCATGCAGAACAGATACTCTGATGTAAATTAATTAATGAAATTAGATCACGGTTGGAAAAGAATCTCATTAACTTGACCCAACAGTTGATACTGATTAAGTTTCTTAAATTTCTGGTTTTAGAAGGAGAGACAGAAAATGCTTATGGGCTAAAATTTTAGAATAAAGTGTAATTCTATTCACTCTGTGTATTCCAGGACAAAAACCTGATAAAAGAAAAGAACAGAACCATGCATTTCTTGCAGACAATTTCATCTGTACTTCTCCACAATCCATGTGTGAAGCTGACAGGGTTTTGAAGCTGGGGAAAGGATTCCTTTCAGGCCAGAGAAACTGTCCCCACTCTCATTTACTCTAAGGTTCCCCTCTGGGGATCTTCACACCTGTAGTCAGCTGGAAAAACATTTATCTTAAACCCATGAAAAAACCCCAAAATTTTAAAAATTTAGTGCACTGAAAAGAATCTTCAAGTACTTCCAAGGAATAACATTGAGATTAAATAACTTATTTTAGTTTAGTATTTACAATCCCAAAGGGATTAAGAACCATGAAGCAAGTGAAGGATGAAGTGACAGCTTTCAGTGCAAGCTGCTTTCTCTCATCCTATATTTGAGTTTATTTTTGCTTTTTTGGTGGGGGTTTTTTTTCAGCCTTCTTCTGCATGATTTTTGTGACTGCACTGCCAGATTTGGCACAGGAGCTATTACTTCAAAATCCACTTTTTGATTTTTATTTCTACGCTGCACTTTGCCATAGGTGAGGAGCAGAACTCTCCACGTGTTCTACAGCTTCCTAAAAATACACACTCGTAAGTTTTCTGCTAAAAATCTCTGAACAAAATTGCTTAATTTTAGCATCTTCAGGCTGAGCTTTTATGTTTAAATTTCACCTGCAGAGGCCCAGTGTGAAACAGGCAGAATTTTGAGTGATTGCCTGGGTGGATGTGGAGGCTCTGCCAGAGAGAGATCCCTGGACAAAGCCACCCCTGCCCAGCCCTGATAAATGCTGCAAATCAGCTCTGGCAGCAGGAGGAGGTGGCAGCACGTGTAAAATTGCTGCTTTCTCTCCTGTAGCAAACACAGAAAATAGGAAAAAAACCCCAAAAACTCGAAATGCAAGGAAGAGAAGCTCAAAGATTAATTGGGAAGGAAAAATGCAACATGTACTAAATGCAGGCTGCTAACCAAGTCATTATCTCACTCCCTGTTTTAAGATATCTGGCCCATTTGTACTTTTGTCTGCATAATTAATACCCTCAGACATCTTTTTCCAACTGACTTAGCACTTCTTTTCCTGAGGAAACAGCGTGATGATACTTGTGCTAAATAGTGCTTATCAAGAATTAACATCCAAGTGGTTCATCTCTTTAATGTGCCCTATTTTTAATGGGACAGATCAGGTTTCTCTGGGAGAATTGACATGAGGAAGAGATTCTGCTCCCCACCAAAGGCAATATCTCTTGTATGTGGTTGAGAAAAATAACTCCATGAAAATAAATCAATTTACAGTGGCTGAATTCTGCTATAATTGTAACCATAGCAAGCAATCTCATCCTGCTTAGTAATTATTGGTTAATTAAACTCAGCACTGTGATAGAGATGCTACTCTTAATTAGAGAAGGTTGAAGGGAGGTGCAGCTCAGCCTCATTTTGGGTAGAAATATGAAATACCACTTGTCAGTTTTCTGTCATAAATACTAAGGATGATAATAATCTTTGTACTGAGCAAAGCAGCTGCCACCAGTTAAATTCATTAACATTTTGTCCAGATTGGACTCTGAAAGCCCACAGATAAAAAGACAACAAAGTATGGATTGATGTCTCCAACAAATCCAGTCTTGCTCAGCTTTTCTTCCAAAACCCAGAAATAATTGTCAACTTTCATTATGGACAAAATGTGCCAATTTCCTCCTCCTTGTTAAAGCAGACCATAAATGTCTGTGTATCAGTGGAAACTGCAGATTATTTGATGACTATCCTCTGGCTCTTCTATCAAGTGCTGCTGATAAACCTGCAGTATCCATCCAGGAGCCCTGCCTAAAACTGGGACACCCACTTCTCCAGGAATAGTGTAAGGACATGAGCAAATACAGAGTTGGTGCTTAGGTATTCATACTTTAAATAAAAACCTAAATAAAACAGAGTGGGCTGGAAGAGAACAACTGACATTTCTTGTAAAGAGAAAAACTTCAGGCAGGATTTTAAGGAATTCACAGAGGATGACAAAGCTGAAACTTTTTCTGTGAGATTGTGCAGGTCAAGAGTTGCAAGACATATACAGTTGTGGATTTACAGCTTCTTGTGGTACAGCAGATAAATTTAATCATGGGAATGACTAAATAAATGTTTTTGCCTCTAGGACAAAGCTGAGTGATTAGAGCATGAGTCCACTCAGTTCCTTTACAAGTGAGTCACAGCTCCCTTTTTCCTGAATTCCCAAATGTGGATAATAAAACAGTTTACTAATCACAGCAACCATTTCTTGCCAATCTTTAAGTCCTGCAGGCAGCTTAGATGAGCAGAAATCTCTCACCCTCATGCCAAAGCTGCTTTTAGGAGACACTGCAAGACTCCAGTGGTCTCACCTGGTACAGTACCCAGAGAAATGAAGGAAAAGGGAGACTGTTAGCTCCAATACATCATAAACTTTCTGTCTCCTCACAACAAAGCATTCTTCAATTGTTCCAAAGTTCTCATTGCCCCCTGAAGAAGTTCCTGGTGCAGGTTTCCTGGTTGGACCAGTTTACAGATGCCTTAGTGAGTGACAGAGGATCTTGCACTCCCAGCCAAGGAACTTTCTCCCCAGTACCCTCCAGCTGCCCTCAATCACAATTTAAAAGATTTACCTATTATTGAAAATGGCATTTCTTCCCATTTTTGGATTTGTACTCTTTGCATGCTGCTCAGCTTTCACTGAAGATTTATTAGGAGATTTTATTAAAACTCACTGAATGCTTTCTTTCTGGAGCTGCTTGTGACTCACAGGTACAAGTGACTCTGAAACAAATCCTGCTTTCCAGGCAATTCCCAGTCCCTACAGTTTTCATCACTAAAAGGGCTTTCAGAGATGAGACTTTTCTCTATTCCATAACTACTCCCCTGCCCAGTGAAGATTTCATATCCCTCCTGAGCCCAGTGCCTGAGCCTTGAAAAATGAACATAATGAACACCTGCACTGTACAGGTGATGTACAAGGAACAGTTGATGAATATCCTTGTCTAGAACAAGAAGAAAAATGAACAAATGTTGTATGAGACTTGATTCCTCTATATTTATTAAGAGATTCTCTCCTACTAACAAAAATATACCATCATCCCAAACACTGCTTCCTAAGCTCTTGTGTCTGCAGGTAGGTTCTCCAGGTTCAAGTTTACCTGGAAATCTCACAGAAGCAATTCTATTTGAGTTTTAATGGAGATTATCTTTACAAGAAATACCATCTTAAAATATATGCACTACTGGGCAAGACAGCTGCTTAATGAAACAAAAACCTTACCACAAGATTGAATAATCTGGAAAAGGCTTCAGGCTGTTACATTTCTTATCTTATGTAAATATATAGGATCTAGTTAATATTTTTGGATGCATGCAGATGGCCATTACTGAAAAATTAATGTTTTTTTTTAAACACCTTGAATTGCTTGTTTCTTCATGGTGAAGTAAATTTAATGACTGAAGTGGGAAGGAAGCTTTTAGTTCACCAGGGCTGGCACTGCTAAAGGCACAGCTTTTCCTGTAATGACTGCAGCAACCCTGCAGATTCTGGGAATGTCAGGAAGAAGATATTAGTGAAGTAAACCATGAGATTTGTATATTTTGAGACATTAAAAATGTCTCCCACATGGAAACAATTATTTGGGATACCTTTACAGGCATTTGGTACTAAAAGCTGGTCAAACAGCCAGAATATTCATTTATGTTCCCTTTTAAAATCAGCTGCAGATATTATGAAATTAATGCTAACAAAGACAGACACTACCACTGACCTAGAAAACCAAAAGAAAATTAGCAGAGTGTGCCTAGTGGGGTCTTTTAAGGAAGCAATTTTAATAAGAATCTTGAAATGTGCCAAAATTCTGCAGTTTGTGTCCCTGTCTGGGTGCAGGCTCCTGCCCCAGCTGCATGACAGGACATGAACATGCAGTGCCAGGAGATGGCTCAGCACTCCCACATTCACAAATAACCTGGGCAATGTCCAGTGGGGAGCACAGAGCTCCTGGGGAGGTCATTGCTGTGCTCCCAACCTCTGCAGGCATCACTGCCAGCTCTCCTCTGCTTTTAATTAACAGGAGCACCACTGAAGAATCAAACCACATTTTCTGACCCTTGCATCTTAGGAAAACACAGTTAAAACCTCCTTGAAAATTCTGGGCTGTGCCTATATGTATTTTAATCAGATTTATGCAACAGGGGGTGCATTAGCTGCCAGAGTCACCACCATCCTGTCTCTAAATGAGTGTCAGGAGGGCAGATCCTCCTTGTCAGCTGCTGTCACATCCAACTTCCAGTGCCTGAGAGGTCACAGTTTAAAGTCTCAGTATTGTGGCTGATATATATATTTTATATATCAGTACACCAGATGGGGTTATTTATCTCCCAAAGGTTATTGTTCATTCACTATAAAAATAATTCAAAAAATAAAGTTAAAAAAAATCAGAACTGTGATTCAACCACCTACGAGCTCACTCAGAAGAGCCCTAAATTATAAGATGGGTCAGGGAGTAAATGTAAGAGTGAAAAAACTTTTAGCACACATCAGGAGAAAGAAAATTCAGTGTAAAAAGCAGAGATTAAGAATAGCAAAAAGCACTTTACTATGCTTAAGAGCAAACCCCCCACGTCAATCCAACCTGTGAAAGGGTCACGAACTGAGAGATTTCAGAAATATGCATTGCAAGAGTGTTTCTATAAAAAGAAAACTACCACATTTCTGTACTGCAAGTGCCATAAATTATTAATATTCAATGCAACTCTCAAGCAAGTAACTCAACCATTGAAAATAAACCACTGATGTTTAAGAATTACAGCAGAAATGAGCATTGAATGGGGCAGATTGGGTAGCCCTGGAGAGGATGGGGAGGTTATGGCAGAGGATATCAATCCAAAATCCCAACTCCTCTGTGAAGAAGTGTTGCAGTCTCTACAGTTACCACAAAAAAACCTGTGTGCACACACTGATGCACCTGGGTTAAAATCTGACATCATTAATTGGTATTAAATGTGTTTATACACAGGACTGAACTATTCCCAGCATTAATTCCATTCAGAACCTGCCAAATCAGAGATTGTGAATAATCTGAGGGAGCCACTGGGCAGCTCCTTCCTAGAATTCACTGGGAATTAAAAACCAGCCCTATTTCCAATATTTTATCAGGGAAACAATGTGTGCATACAGTGGGGCTTCTTGGAAACAAAACCACAAAACCCACAGAGAAGCAGGCAGGGAAGCAGAATTGGGATAATAAATAAATTATTCCCTAAAGGGGCACATCCTGCAGTGTCCTTGGCCAGCTGTGCCCTGCTGGGGCTGGCAGGGCTGGGCTGCCCTGCAGCTGCACTTTGCCAACACCACTGGGCAGGTCCCTGCTCAGCAGCACAAATGTTTCCCATGCAATCAAGGCTGGCTGGGAAAGAATCAGCAGGAATGAATTAACAAGCAAAACAGGATGCAGAGCAGGGACACTGAAGAATTCAGCTGGAGGAGCTCAACACCTACGGAGCAATTCCTTGAAAAGGATTCAGACAAAGGCTCAGACCAAGCAGTCAATCACTGGTTATTTTCCCTGCTGTTCCTAAACCTCCTGGACATTTAATCCTCCTTTGTTGTGCCTGGGAGCTCTGAGAACTAATTATATTCTAATACAGGTTTTGTCAATCAATATTTTAGAAGCAATGGCATTCTAGGAAAGTATTTTTGCATTTTGCAATATGTCCATTGGCAATTGCTAATTTCCTTTTCAGTTAAACATACACAAAAGACACCTGAAATGTCATTTTGGCTTATGGTCCATATGGTATTTTTTATGTAAAAAACAGAAAAGCAACTTGCTTTCAGGACAATTGTCATTTTTATTTAAAAAAAGCTTGGAAGTGCTGAGAAGCCTCAACCACTACAACAGCACTGTAATTGTTTTATACATCACAAAGTCATTGTAAACATTCTTTTTCTTGTTCATAAAGCTACTTAATGGGGGGATTAAATGTTTTATTCACAAACATGATAGAAATGCCATTTGCCAAGTACACTCACACCAAAAATAGCCTTTGGAGAAAACCTACAAAATATCTGTTACAATTTTACCATGTTCACCTCTCAGACAAGACCTTTACAAATAAAACTGTGAACTAAAAGAATCCCTGTTTGTATAATCACTTTACAGTGCCTTGGTTCCACAATGACTTGTGATAAAGGCTTTTGTCCCTAAAAGGATTAAAAACCACCTGAATCATCAGGAAATAAGTACATGTTATTTGTCAAATTATGTGTATTATTGCAGAAAGTTTAAGCCATATTTAAGAGCCTTGCTGCAGAGCGGCCCAGAATAAAGCAAATATTAAATTTTGTCACTCGGATGATTTTTAAATTAATTCCCTCTCATGGTACAATTACTTTTAGAAGCCACATCACCATCTCTGAAACGCCTCATTACTAAGTGAAACCACCTTCTGTTAATGACAGTACCTTGGACAAATTTCCCCCTCCCACGTTGACAGGAAGCTCTTTGAAAAGTTAAGCCACAATTAAGCATCACTTGGGATCTATTCTGATCCTTTCTAACTAAATTTTATCAAACTTTTCCTTTTCAAAGCATTTGACAAGAGAATATGGAGGTATTTGGATTCAGAGAGAACAAAGCCACAGAGGAATAATGTCAGCAGGGTGGTTTGCTGGGTCTGGAAGCTGTGAAAATTCAGTGATGGTCTAATTTTTCCATGCAAATGAGATGTTCTAAGAAATGTCCAACTTTGTCCTGCTCTGACTCTGCCCCCGAATTCAATTCCACTTTGCAACACCAAGCAGGCAGAAACGAAAGCACTGCACCTTGTTCTGGTTTCAGGAGGATTTTCTGGAATTTCAGGCTTGGGAGAGGTCTGTGTGCACATCTGGGTGTGCACAACCACAGATTATTCACAAATCCCAGAAAAACACTTCCAAGGAAAGGAACTGCCACCCTCTCCTTCCTTCTTTTCTCTGCCTCATCCCCATCTTGGTAACCTTAAGTTATAGAACGACATTTTTTTTTTTATTTTAAAACTCACTGGGAGCAGTATTTGGGATTGAATCCCAGTTGCCTTTGTTTATTCAATACTCTGAAATACAGGAAACAACTCCTCAGCTGATGAAGGTTTAGTGTATCCCTCATGCTCTGAAGATGATGGGTAACTTCCTGAACTGCAACTCATCCTGCTGGCCTGTTTTTGACAAGGAAAACTGAAAATACAGTGACTTTCTAACCAATATTTCCAAGTTTTTAAAGCTGTTACTACAGATTTCCTTTTTTCTACTTATTTTTATGAACACAACTTCATAGAGTTTCTTGATCCAAAGCCATGTTGTATGAAATCCTCCCACTTCTGGAAGGAAATTCTCCATCAGCAGCTTTAATGCACAAAGATCTGACCAAGGTACACAAACTCACAGTGTGTATCATACATTTATAAATCCTGAAACACTCCAAAATGAGCTGATTACCTGTAACTTCCAGTTTGTCACCAGTGACTTCAGCCTTCAGATAAATCCTTCCTCTCTTCTCTGTGTGGTCCATGCCACAGAGGCTCGGGACATTTATCACACATTGCTTGTGAACATTCATATCACAGGCTGTGGACATAAAAATGGTTCAGACATGCATGAGAAGCTAAAATTTTAGTGAAAATTAATTAAAAGTGAAAATTAAGACTAAAATCTTAATTATTGGCAAGACTTTCAGATTACAGCTGCCTGGTTTTCAACCAAACACCACAGCTGGTTTCCATCTTGCAGTACTTTCTGTAGAGAATTAATACAACAGAAAATAAAATAATCTACTTAAGACAGCTAAACATATCATTAATGAAGTGCAAGGAAAAGAAGTGAAAATGGAATAAAGACTTGCTGGGAATATGACTAAGAAAACAGAGCATTCACGTCAGCAATGAAGGGAGGCAGGTTTCATTGATTGTTAGGTTTTGCTAGGGGGAGTCTTCCAAGACAAATTAAACACAAGGAAAATACTAGACCTTGACTACAAACTGTACTGCAATTCCAGTCTTTGAGAGAGCATTCACCCAGACAGTCCAAAAAGAGGCATTCTCAAAATTGCCATGACAAAGGCTCTTCAGCCACATCAAGCTGAATACACCGTGTTCTCAGCAGAAGAGGTGATTTTCATTTGTAAGTTATTACAGTACTGAAATATCCACTTGAAATATAGCAGGACTATAAATAGCTGACATTTGAAATGGTATTTTCCAGAGAAACAAAGTAAGAAGCTGTTATCCAGGGCTCCCACTTCCTTTCTAGAACACCCCTTTGGCAGCAGAAGGAAAACTTCACTCACTGTCACATTTCATCCCCTGGTGCAGGAGCCCATAGAGCAGCGACCCACAATGGTCACAGAAGGTGGGGCTCCCATAGGTGTGGATCTTGAATTTGTGCTTGCTTCTGGGGTCCTGCAGAGCAAAAAAGACACAGATTCTAAGTCATGAAAGATAAATTGATACACCTTTAATTTATTACTTCAAACACCCAAAGCTTTCCAGCTCTGCAAATTGTGCTGCAGGAAAATAAATTTCAGTGTGTAGCTTGCTCACAACCTTGCAGTAGTACCTGCACTGGCACAGGCACATTGCCCTCAGTTCCTAATTCTCCTTTTTATGGTGCTGTAAGAAAAAAATTGTCAGCTCAGGCTTGTTCCCATGATTTATGGACACTAAAATTCATTTACTGACTGCTCACATACATAAAGTTTAATGGCAGTGTTCAGTCTGTGGCTGAAGACTCACAGATTAATTACAGAGTGTTATTGTCACTGTTCTGCAATGTGACACAAAATACAGCAGGAGAACTGGGAAGAAACTGTTCATGGGCTAATCTGGAATACAGACCAATGACTGTAAAATCAGGATTTTACAGATGGGATCATCTTGAAATGCTGCAACTTTATAATCTCTATTGTAAATGAAAGAGAACAAATTCTAACTTGGCACATGGTAAATATTTTACAGAGACTGCTGTTCTCATCTGATTTTTGAGCAGAGAAACTTAAGAGGGAGGACATTTTAAGGCCTCCAGCAGCTTGGAAATGTTTCCTAATTTAGGCCCAGTGAAAGGGAATACACCCAAGTCACTTAAACACTTAACACATCCAAAGACATCTCCTGTTTCTGAAGGAGTAAGGGTCCCTTCTGGAAAACCAGGAACATTTACTTCAGAGGAAGAAACCACATCTTCCATATGTTCCCCCATGTCAGGCTCATTCCAGAGCTCCAGATGTGGGATGCCAAAATAAATGTGGTGATGGCCCTGTCCTGTGCACACCCTCTTTATCCTGAAATCCTCTGTGACCCCTCCCTGCTCCAGCTGCCTTTCAGTCAGAACCATCCCTGCACAGCCTAGGTCAGAAACTGGGGACAGCAATAACTTCATTAAATACCACACTGGGGTTTGAAATCCATCCTTGCTGACACTCTTTTTCAGGAAGACCATGGAAATCATGAAATGCCAGGTCTAAAAACCCCTCAATGAAAACACAGCTGCAAAACGAGACATCAAAATGTTTTCCTTCTGTCTACATTTTGTATTACACCTTTATATTGGGTAAGAACTGTTAAACAGTCTGATAAATATACTGATTTTTAAAATTTGTCTGCTAATCAAAGCTTTCCAAAAAATCAAAGGGAAACCCAGCATGTTACTCAAAATGAAAAACCTGCTGACTCTTTCCTCAAAATGAGAAGATCTCTAGTGTAAGTGCTTTCTGAAGAAATTTGGGAGCTTTGATTAGTAATTCTCACAGAAGTATGACTATGAGAAGGCAAAACTTTGTCCTCAAATTTCACTATTTTGCCATATTACCTTTTGTGAAGGTTTTTTGTGTCTTGGTAGCATTCTTCATGTGAATTTATTTTGGTATTGATTTTAAGTTCTGCAGTGAATCTATAACTACTACTTTTCATTGTATGGCAAGAAATCAGAGCACCCAGGATAACACGTAAAAATTTTTAATTACAAATTCAAATCAAAACTATTTCAGTAATTCTGCTCATCGTACAGCCTGAGACACGAAATGCAAACTGCTACCAACTGTATTTATTTTGTAAACACAGTGAACCTAAATGGGGTGACAGCCAGGGCTCCAGAGAACATCTGTTCCATTATTTATTAAAGGCACAGCAACGGGCCTGGTGGCTCAGGGTCATGGGAACGTGGCTGTGCAGAAGGGTTCTCTGGTGGCTCAGTGACTGTGTGCCTTCCAAACAATTTAAACCACAGTTGGGAAGCTAATTCTTCCCTGAATTGGTTTGTTTAGATGACAGAGGGGGACTTGTTGCCTTATAAATATCTACACTTAAGCATGACTCTGGTAAGACATCTGTGGCTGAGAGGGATAAAAGCCACAGCTCCTAAGAATGACACTGAATAAACTGAGTTTGAAAGTTGTGTTTGACATCTGGCACAAGTGGTATTTATAAATATAAGTAATGGTATAGAGGGGAAGGAAATCATTACAGTCAATGTCAACTAAATACACTGAACCTGTGTATTAGACTGAAATTATGGAACACTGGCAAATAATCTCATTCCAAACAATGGGAAATTATTACAGTCAATGTCAACTAAATAACTGAACCTGCCTATTATACTGAAATCACAGAACACTGCCAAATAATTTCATTCCTAACAATGGAATGTGCATGTAATTCAGTTAAGCAGGGGTGTGTGTGACCTAAAAATGTTGTGAAATGTAAGGACAACTGTTCTGCACCCACTGAAAACCAACATAAGTGAGGGCTCAAGCCTCACTACAAAACTCTGTGTGGTACAGAATCCCAGGAAAAGAATTCTTAGAAAACAAAACAACAAAAACCAGCCACATGAATAAATAAATAAATCAAGTTGGATCAAAGTCTGGAGTTGGCCCTGCAGGACTCAATGTATAGAATATGAATCAGTGTTTGCTTTCTACACTCAATAGTTTTCTATCCTTGTGTGAAAATTCTACTGAGGGGCCTTTCAAATCCACAATTTGATATGAATTAGATTTTGTAACGAGAAACAAATATGTTCTGACTATTATTAGCAATTATTCTGTATGTACACACAAAGTCATTCAGAACAAGAAGAGGACAATGGAAAAAAGTACCAAAATTACTCCTGAAATGGAAACTTTGTAGAAAATCTCTCCTTTAAGATCCCCTTAATAGAATGTATAAACATTTAAAGCCTGCCACATAAGAGAGCACACTCTTCATCAGTGTTTTATCCTATTTTCTGCTTCAATCCCATGCTTTCTGTTTTGGGTTTGTTTTTTTTTTTTTTAATTGAAGTGGAGAAGGGGTGTTATTTAGGAAGCAAGTCCAAGACCATCTAGACAAAGTCAAGAGATCACTATCCACCCATCACAGATGACAAAATTTTTCATCTTATACCCATATTTACTAGGATTTCTCATGCATTTAGAACCATCCTTGAATCTATACCTTACACTTTAATTATAAGCAATCATATTAATAATAATTACTACATTGCCAGCTGTAATCACTTATATTAACAGCAATTATTTTATCAGTTCATACCAGTATACAGGTTCATACTTCCCAGTGTTAAACATGCATTAATGAACTTATGTTCATCACAGAGGAAATCACATTGTCTTGAGCATTTTTTTGGCTAAAGGCAAACTATGGAGCTGAAGAAAAGCTCCTGTAAATTTTCTTCAAATATCCCCTTTTCATCAATGTAAACTTCCAATAATTCCCAAAAGAGAGCTGGCAGCCCCATTTTGTAGTAAACACAGGGAGCCAAGCCAGGATCTGACAGATGAACTGCCAAATAATGGCTGCTGTTTGCAAGAGAATTGAACTTTGCATTAAACTTGGCATAGATTAATTGTGAAACTCTAAAGGGAAAACCTACTTCTGTTTCCAAAATCCATCAAAGTTATGAGGGGGGAAAGTGGCAACAGGAAAGCAATGGGGAAGCACTTGTTCAGCAGTGATGGATGATGTGCTCTATTAAAATTCATGTTATTTTCGTGCTAAAAAGTGAATTCTCTGCTATGTTAAGACAGTCCTCCATTTTTGTAAGTACAACTCAATGCAATATATTGTAATTAAATGGAATAAAAACTTCTGGGCAATTGATATCACAGTCATTTAGATATTTTCTTTTGAAAACCTTTGAATTGGCAAAAATTTAGCTCCGCATTTGCATGCTTTCTAATGGACTGGGGTTTCAGAGCCTGCAGTGACATGCATGGGTGTGGCATCCCTAAAAAGATGAACCAGGCATCTACATCCCACACAGCTCTGCAAAAATCAGAATATTATTCATCAGTCTCAAAGCTGAGATGTGATCACAGAGAGGAGCAGCCACAGAGGGAGGGATCCACCAGGAGAGGGTTGTACACACTGGCACCAGGTGGAACTGCTGAAAAAACCCAAAAGTGGAGCAGAAACAAAACCAATAATGAGCTTGCAGAAATGACCTGCCCAGCCAGCTCAGAGGGGTTCAGCCAGGAATCCTGCTGCACTCCAGCAGAGGGAACCAGAAGAACACAGAGGCATCTCCCCAAACCCCACACATTTTTCCATCCACTGGCACTGAGCTGCATCCTGCCCCCCTGCCACCATCCCTGCCTCCTTCCTTTGTTTAGCACAAATGAACCCATTTCCTTTATTGAACAGCCATGGAAAGCACCCCCCTGTGAGAAATTATTCCATAATTTCTGTGGCTCTTAGGCGGGGGTGTGCAATAATTGAAAGTGCATGGTTAACCAGCAGCACATGTCAAACTGTGCCTCAGCACAGCACACAACAGCTTAGGAGCATTAGAGCTCAGAATTCTTGCTAAAAGCTCCCTTTTGATCAGAATTTTATTCCCCCTGATAGCAACACTGAACCTGCTATAATTTTGCAGGCATTAAATCACCACATTGCCTTTAATTTTAAAGCCTACAAGCCTCACTTTGTGCCATGTGTGCAGCAGTGGAGGTTTTATATCAGATTATTACTTGTGAGGTCTTTTCATGGGATGCAACTTGATTGTGTCAACAATGTCAGCAGGGGCAAGGATGCTCTGTGCCCTGGGCTCTGATCCCTGGCTGGGCAGCAGGAGAGGGGGATTCTGCCCTGTGCCCCTGTGCTCAGGTGAGACCCCACCTGCAGAGCTGCCAGCCCTGGGGCCAGGACAGGCAGGACCTGGAGCTGCTGCAGAGATCCAGAGGAGCCCAGGGAGATGCTGCAAGGGCTGGAGCCAGGCTGGGGAGCTGGAACAAGAAGAGTATGGAGAGAGCTCAGAGCCCCTTCCAGGGCATAAAGGGATCCTGGAGAGCTGGAGAAGAAATCTGGGACAGGGGATGGAGGGACAGGACACAGGGAATGGCTCCCACTGCCAGAGGGCAGGGCTGGATGGGATTTTGGGAAGGAATTCCTGGCTGTGAGGGTGGCAGGCCCTGGCACAGGGTGCCCAGAGCAGCTGTGGCTGCCCCTGGATCCCTGGCAGTGCCCAAGGCCAGGCTGGACAGGGCTGGGAGCAGCCTGGGACAGGGGGAGGTGTCCCTGCCATGGCATGGCAGGGGTGGGATGGGATGGGATGGGATGGGATGGGATGGGATGGGATGGGATGGGATGGGATGGGCTGGGCTGTAAGGTCTCTTCAAACCCAAACCATCCTGTGACTCTGTGACCTGTCTGCCAGAGCCTGGGCTGGTGATTAAGGTGGAAAAAGGACCAATTTCAGTCACTAATGCCAACACATGAATGTGAACAAGGTGTTAGGTAGGAGATAAGATTAATGTATTAAAAATTGCCTATGGCTGGGGAAAGGATTTTTTCCTGACCTGAACTATTTTTGTCATCATTAAGAAGCAGAAAATGCAAAAGTGCAAGTGTAAAAACATATTTTGAGAAATAGAGAATTATATTTTCCATTACAAAAAAACCTTAAAGGAGTTCTGCAGATGAGCTGAGGTCCTCAGGTTGTATCAGGGCCTACTACAACAAAGAACAATTTTGTGTAAAGGAAATGCAAATGTACCAAATTTTCCATTTTGTATTTCCATAACAGAACCACAAGATTATTCTTCATCCCCAGTAAAACTTCCATACATATGTAGTTACTAATTTAAAAGGTATACAGGAAAAAAAGCTTAAAATTTTCAAACTACTTAGACAAAAGAAAAAAGTAATTCCTGAATGTCAGTAGCACAAACTGTGGTATGTTTGTGTTTCTACTGAAAACAGGGGTGACAATATATTCCATATATGCAAAACAACTTACAAATTACAAGAGATACAAGGTCACTGTTCCTCTTTACCAACAGAAAAGCCCAGAAGGACTGGCAGGTGTTTTCCTCACTTTAATACACAGCTTTTAACCATTCCCTGCTGGGACAGCACCATTAAATCCTACATCTTTCTTTGTCCCCCTCCAAATATCTCCAGAATAGGGATCTGCTGCAACAGATGGATGAAACCACTGCAATTTGTACAGCACATATTTCCCTTAAAACAGCTTTAACTTCCCCAAGTGAATACCAAGTTAATAAAACATACTTGAGATTATATTTGAGTGTGGTTTTCTCTGTACAGAGCCAAATCTTACATTCAACCCACGCTGTCCTCAGGCAAATTTCCCTCTCAGTTCTGAAGGTCTCCAGCTCTTCAAAACACCTTCCAAGCAGTGACTTCAATATCCAGGATCCCACTCAGACACCACACCTGTTTGAGACACTTTCTCCTGTTTGCTATTTGTTTTTGCACTGAGAAAACAAAAATACTGATTGGTGATTTGCTCTGCATCTTAATTTAAGGAAACAGCTTCAGCTTTGAAGCTGCAAGAGCCAAGAGCCAGATGCTTCTACTGGAAATAACTTAAAATATGGCTTCATCAGAGCTCAGGAACAAGGAAGAGAAAAAAGTTCTTGAGCTTTGCTCTTCCCTGGCTGAGTGAGACTGGGAGCAAAGAGCATCTGAGACTCTTGGGAATGATTAGGATCATACAATTCTTTAATAGAAAATGTAAAAATGCTTAAACCTTGTTTAATACTTTCCCTCTCAGAGCTGCACTGCAGAAAAGTTTTATTGCTTTCAGGAAAGTGCAACAAAAGATCAGACTTCAAAATCAGAATTCTACTGCCTCAAAATCCAAAATGTCCCAGGAGGGCTGAGGTTGGCTGGGATCTCTGAGACTCCTGAGCCCAAACTGGGCTCAAAGTGGGGCAAATCAGCAGGGTTTGGTTCTTGGGGTTACTCCTCCCCAGCTGTAAGACACTTCAGAGCTCCAAATCCACCTGCCAAGCACCCAAATAAATCTTTTCCAGGCTGACACACCAAGAGCTCCTTCCTGCTGTGGAGGAGGACAGGAATGGCATGAGTGTGCTCTTCTACTTGGGAAGAAATGACACCCAGGCTCTTTCCAGGAATCTACCCCCAGGCAGAATGTGAAGTTTGGAGTGACTCAAAGGAATAACTTGGAGAAAGCATTCATTCATTCATTCATTCAATTCCCTGACACCTGCAGGATGGGAAAGCTGAACATACTGGGAGGTGTTCAGAGCATAAAGAGAGTTTTATTCAACTCTACAGTAACAGTGTAAGGTACTGGTGGGACAGGGAAACAAAGACTAAGCAAAACCAGCAAAAATACAGGTGATTTAACCTTTGCAAACCCTGCTGTGCCTCTGCCAGACCTGCACCAGCACCTGAAAGCAGCTGCAGCACAGCAGGTTCACAATCCAGCCCATTCCTCCCTGGCTTTGAGGGTTGGGATGACATTCAGAAATGAAGAATGATTCTCAAGTGCTGTAGAAGAAAAATCTTCCATGTTTATAAAAGACCCCCCAGCCAAAAATGACAACAAAAATCCTCTTTCCCCATTGTGTTACTGAGACCATTTTTATTCTTTACTACTCTAGAGAGAATTAAGAAAGTACACAAACAGGAAAAATACTGTCTTTAAAGAAAATTGACATTTTTCAATCAATTGTATAGAAGAGCACAACGTGAACAATGTTCAAAATGATTCAAAGGCAGATTTTTCAGTGCCCTCCTGGAATTCACAGTAAATTATTATTTTTAATTAAAAGAAACAGGTGGTCATTGAATCAACTGATTTTGACTGCTGCCTTTTGTTCGTGTTCTTCTTGTATAGAATAGAACTGATTGAGTTGGCAAAGGGAGAAAGAAGATCTGCATGACTGTACTCCCAGGGATTTGTAATTTCCTAATTACTAGAAAGACACATAAATCCGGAAGGGACTCGGTGTTTACTGGCTATTTTTTCTTCATTCTTTTTTAATGAAGAAACTGCAGTATAATTACAGAAAGTGCACAAACAAAAGATCCTGTTAGAAAATGATTCACGACTAGGAGAAACGGAGAGAGATTTTGTTTCAGATACAACTCACCATCGTGTTACTGTGTACAAATCATTTCAATAAAGATGAAATCTGGGGATCTGGATTCAAGTACTACAAAGCCAGAGACTGTCTGTATATGTCTTGCTTAAACCCCCTCATTTATTAGCTTTATAATTTTGCAATTTGTTAATTAATTTGTCAAACAGATACACTTCTCAACACAGAGCACCCTTTACACCTTGAATACATATTACAGAATATAGGTTAAACTTATCAGAAGCAAGAAGTAATTTTAATAAATTTCTTCTGTATAGAACAGTATTGCCATTTCTCCATAGGAGAAATATGGTGAATTATCCAATATTCCAAATGACAGTGGAGTTTCTATGCTTTCCAATGGATCTGCAATGGGGTTGGTTGCAGTGATAAAGGCCTTAATTCTGTGACATCAAGTTGCATGAGAATTATTCTACATTAATGTAATTCCGTACAATAATTTCTTGTCACTTCTTAAATAATTCACTATGTTCAAGTACAAGATCTTCCCATCAGTTCTTAAATATTTCATTACTGGCCAACTTGCTCAGGATAGAGATGATACAACTTTTTTTTCTTCATTATCCTCAGCTGGAGCTCATATCATCCATCTCTCATTTTCTTAAACAGAAGATGAAAGGAGGAAAAGTCTGAAAAGCAGTATCACCTGAAATGCCCCATTTCCCTGCAAAAGTGAGAGGGCAGAGGCATCAGGTCAAACAATTCAACATGTGCTGGAGCTGGAATGCTGTTCCTCCAAGGAATTGTATGAACATTGATCCAAGAATTCAGGGGGAAATAGGACTGGCTCCAGCTCCCCTTCAGTAAGCAATCACAGCCCTAAATGAAGTTCACTGTTGGCAAATTAAAGCTTCACAAAGAGTCTTTGTGACCCCAAACTTCCAACAGCAAAACTGCAACTCCAGCTCTTATTTGTAAAGCCAAACCTGCCCTCAGCTACCCCTCTCTAAGGTGGTTTGAGTGAAGGTTTTTACAACTATTAAGTAATAGATTCGAGCCCAGAATCCTGAGCTGATTTGCCAAAAAACCCCAGAGCACAGTGGGAGCAGCACTGTGAGTGTGAATAAGGAACTCAGCTCACTGAGCTGCTGCCTTTGCCTCCCAGCTGATTCAATGTGCAAGGCCCTGAATAATAACTGGTTCACATTTCCCACTCCTCCTCCGTTTTCCCCTCTAAAATGGTGAAGAACCCACCAATTTATAAAGGCACACCTTTCTTGTTCTCACTAAACCTGTACCCACCTATTTACATCTCTCCTTCTTCCCACCTCCCACAGCAGCAGCTGCACACCCCAGCAGATTTCCAAGGAAAGCCATTTTTATGTGTGGATGCATTGCTACCAAACAGGAGCGTGCAGTATCCACATATGCACCAACAAGTGGCCCAAAAGCTGAAGCTAACCCCACTAGCTGCTGCACAGATTTGTTTGTGGGAACTGAGTGCTGCAGGAGGGTGTTCCCTGCACAGTGAGAAGGAAATCCAAGGAGAAGTTGGTCTGTCCCAGGGAATTACACAGAACCAGGAACATCCCATGATACACTCCCCAGAGCACTGCATCTCTCCTTTACCTTTATTTCAAGTTAAGAACTGGCACATGCATTGTTATTTTTCTGGACACAATCCACTGGAATCCTGAATTGATGTTTCAGTAGGTATCACATCCTTGTCAACCACACCCAAGCTAATAGATAATTTTAAAATTTTCCTGTCCTTTACAAAATGACCCATCTGTTTATTCTGGTACAATGGCAAAACAGTGCTGAACTGAGGATCAGGGGAAAAACAAAGAAAAGCAGGAACAGTGATTTGTGAAAAGTCTGAGAAATTTTTTTGTTCAGAATCAGTCAGAATTTCACAACTCAACAGCTCCCTCATAAAAGAACCTGTGGGGTGGCCTGCTGCTTTCCATTTGACAAACTTTATTAGACTGACATGAATCTGAAACACTCGAGCAAATTGCCTTCAAAGTTACTCACTGAATAATTCATTTTGTGCCTGATATTTTATACATTGGTTAAGCACCAAAATAAAGGCAGGAGGGAGGGTAAAATATGCATAATTTAAACACCCATGTCTCTGTTCTGCTCTGCATCTCAGCTCTGTGTTTCCAGGGGTATGAGTGGTACCACCTATAAACCAAGCAAACATTTCACCACAAAGGCAGAATTTTGTCCTCTAGGGAGAAAAATTCCACAAGTGACCTCTACCCACAAACCCCATCAATGATTGAAGGATTTGATTCAAATATGTTTATCTCCAAATCTATAGCTCAGTGTGAAAAATGCTGCTCTCAATAAATCATAGCCATGATCACACCATGGGAGTTGCTCAGGGACAGAGTCCTTGGATGGTCTTTTACATTGTATAACCACTCAAACACTATTTATTTCTGCATGGAACAGATGTTTTTCCATATGTCTGAATAACCCTTCTTCAGAAAAGTAACTCAAGCACATTAAATTTTGCAGACCAAGGAATATAGACATCAGGCTTGTTAGTATTTATAGAACATTTGGGATCTTTTCTATAGGGAAGTCAGTATTTCTCATTGTAAGTAGTCACTAATCCTACTCTTCTATATAAAACATAAATAGACAGCTAAGAGTGAATGTGCAAGATGCTCTGACATGCTTTAGCACTCAGATCCTGACCTCACAATGGCAGAGATCCCAGCCAAGCTGTCTGGCCCATAACATTTTTCCATGCCAATGTAGCAGTTGCTATTTATTAGCCGATTAAAAATTCAGAAAACAATATTGAAACTGGAAAAAAAAAAAGTTAACGGTGCACAGTAAAACCCCTGAAAGAAGGGCAGGCTTTTAGCACAGGCTCCTGATCTGCCAACATTTGGCAGCTCCGTGTTTCAAACCCAAAATTCTATGCCACTCTCAGGGAGAAAAGTGTTTCACTGAGATCACAGTTGAGGGCACACTCAGATTAAAAATAAGAACTGACACAAATCTGTCCCTTGAGTCGAATTTGACCCTTTTGAGGTTTTCTAATAAAAAATCTGAACACAATAAGGACTGTTTAATCACATCAGAGGGGTGCTGGGAGCCCTGGAAGAAGGGTTTCCTCAGGGCTGCCATTGCTCTGTTGCTCCAAAGGCTGAATGAGCCTGAACTGCTCCACAGCATCAGGAAAAGTCCTCACAGCATTTAGCAATGAATTATAATGAAATCTATAAATATTTAATATGTCTGGCAATTAACTCTGCCCTCTTCAAAGGGGAAAAAAAAAAAAAAAAAAAAGAAGGAAATACAGAAAACCTTCACCAAACCATTTAGTAACATGGCAACTTCCTCCCCCAGCTATTTCAAGCGTGCCCATCCCAAAACCAATCCAGGGACACAAATTTCAGTAATAAGCATTTTCCCTTCTCCTTCTTTAATGAGAGTGTTTTTCTCAAGGCTGTTGATGGTAAAGGAGCTTCCCAGATTACACTGAAGGCTCTGGCTCTGGAAGAAAGCCTGCACAGGAGCGTTTTGCTGGCACAGTGCTCCCAACGAAGGGAAGGCGAGTTTGGATTCCCATCTTTTGTTTCTCAGAAATCACTCTGTGGGTAAGAACATCCCTCAGAGGAGCCTCTGATGATGAAGATCTCGCTGCAGAAAGCACTGCAGTGTTCACCTACACCAGGGCACCATTAACCTCTATAAATACTTCATTCTCCTTGTTGTTTGGAACATAAACTAAAAACTCTCCAAGAATCCTCCTCTGTGACACCTACTGCAACAGTTCTTGACTTTACAGGTCAAGTAAGCCTTTTCAGCACACATTCCTCTTTCCTTCTCCTCCTCCTCAGCCTGACAGCTCCCAGTCAATGTAAATTTATGGTGTCCTAAATGCTGCTGTGCCTGTCACCCATCATTGCTAAAGTTCATCCTCTCGAGTGCTACTAGCTCTCTTTAATACACAAAACATATATGCAAGAGCAACAGGCAAAAAAAACAAGAGTGAAAAACACATTAAAAGCTTTAATTCAATAAATAAATAGCTTTTTCCCTTCTCTTTACAGAGGGGAACAAGTTGTGTCATTTTGGCTCTATCCTCATTTCACAAAATGCAGTCACCAAACACGTACTGGGAGTCCCTGCAATGACAACTGTAATTACAACTGTAATTAATTTGCCAACACGAGATTGGACACTTGTCTCCTTATTGCATCATTTATCACTTAGATTCAGCCTTTAGCTGGGAGCTCTGCAGGCTGATATTGCCACAGAGGAAATAAAAAATTGGGAAGATCTTATGTTCTATTCATACACGGTATTCCAGAGCAATGTTTGTCAGGATTACAGCAGGCATCCAGGAAAATTGCTTGCACGGATGGCAGCAGAGTAAGGGCATTATTCCTCATCTGCAAGTAATGTAATTTGTTAAAAGAAGAAGAAAAGAAACTGCTCCTCCTCTATAATACCAATCTACAGATTAACAGAGGCTTTTTCTAGCACTGCCAGCTAAGCCTTTGTAAGGCTGCATCAAAAACAATTATTAAAATTAATCCCAGGTACAAATGGAATTGCATAATATTAATCCTGCTGAAAGAAAAATCTGCTATGATAAACATGTAGAAAATTGACATGAGGAGCAAAGAAAACACCTTTGAAACCCAGTTTTGCTAACACTGGTCGAGTGCTGGGCCTGTAGCACCACATGGACATCACTGGTGGCAGTCTGTCCTTCCCTCTGTGGTGGCAACAATTTGGACATCCACAGCCAATCAAGAAGCAGCTGGAGGTGTCTTTTTAGCTGAAGATTAAACTAGATATAAAACCCTGGGAGAAAAATGTTTCCATGATTGACTGCTCTATGTGCACAAGATAGAAAAAGCTAAATGCAAAGCAAATATTAATGAATTAGCAGCCAGAAATTACAACTTCAGGGGTCCTGAAGAAAATCCACTTCATCACAGAGAATGTGTCCTCACCATTACATGAATGGAAAAGGAAACAATAATGTGTGCCCTTCAGATGAACCTTCACATTTCAGAGTGGAAAAATGGTTTCAGATAATACTTTTACAATGTGCATAATCTAAGTTATTAGATGGCAACATATGCAATTAGCATGACAAAGCTTAATACTAATATAAATCCTTCTGTTACAGCTTATATTGAGAGTTTAATAATCAGGAAAAAAATCTGTTCATTGTTTCTCATTGGGCCTTTGGTTTTTAGGAAAATAAATTAATTGACAGATTTTAAGTTTACACAAAAAGCTTCATCTGTTGAAATAAACCAAAGGTGTGCTGCATCAAACAGTTATAGTATTTTACTGCATTTTATTCCCTGTTCTGCACAGCAGAGCTACAAACATGGTGCAAAATGTGCTGCAGTCCCTCTGCTCCAGGAGTGACATGAAGTGTCTCTGGCCAGAGAGGACAGGGAAATCCAGAAACTCCAGCAAGTGGAGAGGACAGAACACACAAGGTGTAGGACTAAGCCTCATGTGACTGCTCCATTTCCAGTCAGATTTAGGGCATCTCCACCAAATTCATGCAGGGGTTGTGCAAACAGAAAACAACACCTGGTACAAAGGTTTTTTTTTTTTTTTGGTTTTTTTTTTTTGTTTTGTTTTTTGTTTTTTTTTTTAATTCAGATAAAATCAACATCTCAACCTCTTTCCCACATTTTGGACATTCCCATTTGCTCAAGCTCATACCTGAGTGTTAATGCTGCTTAGGTTTTTGTGACAGCTCTCTCCATTGCCCTTTTCTGAGATTTATGGCCAGCTTTAATGCCTTGAAACAGTGGCAGGGACAATGACAAAGCACTTCTCTGAGCACACTCAGCCTTTGCAGGTGCCTTTGGAATCTGACACATTTTTGAAGCTAAAAGTGGTCTCTGACTTTGCACCTCCCACCCTTGGGATTAATTCCAGATAAATAATGTGGGACACGAGCTATGGAAAGGCAAACCTCAGTTCAGCCATGAGGCACAAATAATCCATTCCACAAACAGGGATTCTGCCCAAAAATGAGGATTATTCTGGCTGCACTGCAGGGCTGGAGCTGCTCAACCATTTTCTGCAAATGAGTCGCTGAGGAAGGAACAGCCACACTCTGGAGATCCTCTGACTCCAAGAAGTTATCTGAGAATTTGTAACAGCCCTTCATCACAAGGAAATGAATTTATCTGGTACCAGAAATACCACCAACAACCCCACTAATTCAGCTTTTCTGCTATCACCCAGAGGAGCAGCAATCCCCATCTCAGTGTGCATGTAGAGTCTGACCCACCTTGACGTGGATTTATTCTGACATGCACTCAAAGCCAAATCAAACCCAACTCCCAGGCCAGACAGACTTTTCTGCACCTCTGCCAATAATTATTGCTGTGCCTTAAGGTTCTCCCCCAGCATGGCAGCAGGCTTTGATTTACCATTAAACAACCTGCCCTGGGTTACTGTGAGCAAGGTGACAAAAGTCCAAACCACAAGAAATCCCACAGCTGATTGTGAATGACTGCATCTGGCACAGAAATCTATAAAAATGCATTATTTAGGAAAAAAACAAATGGTAGCTCAGAAATAAGATCAGTGCAAGCTGAAATAAAAATGTATTTTCACAATAAATATCAGTTAGAAAAGTCAAATTAAATTCAGAGTAAAATGAAACATGGTTACAAGATTAAAAAAAGTAATGATAGTGTTAAGTATCTAGAAAATCATATTATCTTCCCTAAACTAAACACAGTTTTAAAAGCGGTTAAAACAAATGTGTCTCTATGAACCACTGTTACTTTTAGTCCCAAATTCACCAATTTGCTCTAAATTCATTCACTGCCTTCTCCCCTTGCCCACAGTTTCTGCCATTACCTTTGAGCCTGGCTCGTCAATCACAGGCTCAGACACTGGCACCTCTCTCCTTCCATTCATCACTTCCCCATTTGCCTTCAGCACTCAGCATCATTAATTTATCAAGTCTCATTCCCTTCAACTCCCACGGCTACTTTAAGTGTGACAGAGCACGGTCTTGTGCTATTATTTGTATTTTTTATTTACATATTTGCTGTCAGGCAAAACAAATGAGGCTACTCTGCAGCAGGAACACAACACCAAGAGAAAAGCTGTTATCAGAGCTTAACAGAAGTTTAGGTACACAAAATATAAAGATAGCTCTATGCTTTATTATTATTATTATTATTATTATTATTATTATTAATATTGTGAAAGAACCATAGAATTTTCCCTATAGAGTTCTCACCTCTGTATTATATGAACTATCTGTAAAGCTCTATTAAAGCACTTAGACATGTTTTGTTATCACAGCAACAACACTTTTTTCAAGAAGTTCTTCCGAAAAGGAGTAAATTTTGAGCCTGTCAACCAGCAAAATAAACTGTCCAACAGAAACCAGCAGCAGCCAGTTCAGCACAATCCAGTTAACTGATTAGTCAGTTCCAGACACGTGGAAATCTTCCCCACAGAGTGATCTGGGCAGCCTCAAAGGACACAGCAAACCTGCTCTTTGAAATGTCACATTCCCAGAGCAGAGGCTGTACCAGCATAGCCAGGGGTTTTTTTAAAGGATTTTGCAGTTTACCACTGTTCTAGACCCTCAAAAAAAAAAATGCAGAATAAAGGTCTCTCACCTTCTTTTTTTAATCAGTATGAAAATAATTCCATTTGAAAGGCACAGAATTTTTTTCCAGAGATTTTGCATTATGCAACTGACAGTCCCCTACCAGCAAACCAGACCACACCTGTGTCTAAGAGAAAGAATTACAACAGGTTTGGTCAAATATGACATTTATCTGTGCAACAACCACCACTGAGCCACTTATTTCACAGATAAATACAGATGCCATGAGTCAGATTTTCTCTTCCTTATTGTTTTTTGTATGACACTGCACTATAGATAAGAAAGAAAAACCACCTGAAGTCTCACCCTGCAAAAAGAACAATTCCCAAGTGCTCCATAAAGAAAACTCATGCAGTTCTCATGATGGATAGATATTAATTTGAAGTCCCACATCTGTGCACCTTTTTTTTTTCCTATTATAAATGACATTACTGCACTTCATCTGCACAGTGCTTTGGCTGGGCCCCACTCTCTGCTTGTGACCCATGGGTGGTGAGAGAGGTTAATAAAATACAGATTTAAAACTGTACAAGTGACTTTATCCAAGCACTTGGCTGATCATTTTCCCTCTAACTACCAGCTACTCTGTCACTACACTCACCACTCATGTCTGACTTCTGCTCCAGATGCAGCTCAACCTTCTGAGTGAACAATTTCATTTCTTCAGTCTGGCTTTAGCAGGTTCAGCCCCAACACTCACCACCAGCACAGATATGCTCAAGTGCCTCTTAAAATATGCAACCTTGTAGGACTTAATTTTTTAATATGCCATAATTGAGAAGCCTCTGTTTAGAAAAACAGGTTATCTGCTGAGCCAAGCTTTGATTTTACAGAGGATAAGCAATCCACTTCTTGTAAAAGCATTGGCTCCCAACAAATACACAGAATATAATTAACGTTTCTTTAATAAAGAAATAATTACACAGTTTCTTTGCTGCCTGCCCAAAGACTGTACTAGGCAAGTACATTAAACCCAACAAAAAAATGTTCTCTTGTATAATCAGACACAGTGAGCCAGGTAAATACTTTTTAAAATCAAAGTTTTCTGTGTTAAATAAAGAAATGTTGAATGCACGGACTGAAATAAAGCCCAAAATATGAATGCTGAATGTTTGTGAACTAAGATTATATGTTTAAAACCTCCTCTGCAGAGAACTGTCTTTACATAAACTGCAGGTTAACAAATGAACAATGACAAAAGCTGTGGATGAAAAACACTACAGGAAAGTATTAATTAGTGTGGTGGTAATGAAAAAGTAACAAAACCCCTTAAACCTAAAGCTTCCTATAATGCTCCTTGATAAAACATGTATTTGTGCCAGTTTATCATGCCCACAGCATCAGCAAATGGAGCGTTTACAGCAAGTAGTCAATCCAATAAAATGGTGATTTATTTTGGAAATATTGATTTGAAGCACAACCCCTCCATTCAGAGAGGGCCATATCTGTATGGAGTCACTGAATGTGACAGGATTGTTTGGTAGGAAAATATGGCAAAGGAACAAAGAACAGAAATAAGAGACAGTAAAACTGAAGTAGAAACTTGGAGATGCCACAGTAAATGGTGTGGGCAGAGCAGCTTCTCTTTGCACCATCTCATAGGGATTTGTTTACTTCTATAAATATATAAATACATAAAAATATATATATACATCTCCTTTCCAAACCATTCCATGATTCTATGACATATCTGAGGATCCTGGATGAGACTGGAGCAATGATTATCTATCCCAAGCACTCAGAACAGATTTTAAAAGTCACCATCACACCCCTGATCTCTGAAGTTTTAACCAGTGAAAAAAGAAACTTTTTCAGTGAATTAATGGGTGCCACACGACTCTGAAATCAGTATGCTGACAAGGAGATACTCCCATTTTTGGGACCTTATGATTCCTGAAGCAGACATCTGCTTCCAGATCCCTGGGGTTTTGAATTATTTTTAAACTCTGAACAAAGAACACTTAGTACCACATACTTCCAGTTTCACAGCTGGGTTATTTTAAGGAGACAAAAAACTTATTGGAATACACTTTTTTTTTTATTTTGCAATATTTTATCTTGAAGTTATTAATCTGCCCCTTGAGAATTCAGGACCTCCTAGAACACTCATTTTAAATATTCGGTATCTTTCAGAGATTCAGCCTTCTCACATAGCCTTGAAATATCTCATTGCAATAACCCAAATGGAGCCTTGTTAAGGAAGGGATTTGGTTTCTTCTTGATTAGAAAATCACAGAATGTTCTGAGGTGGAAGGGGCCCACAAGGATCTGACTCTAAAGGGAACAGCCAGAACAGGGATCAAACATAACCTTGGTGGTCCTGGCCCAACCAGCTGAGATAATGTCAGAGACCTTATTCTCCAAATCTCCAACTGGAAAATGGTATTCCCATAAACATTTCCTGAGGCTGAGAAGCAAAGGCATTGCATTTTATTTATTTATTTTATTTGATTTTATTTTATTTTGTTTTATTTTATTTTATGCTCTGTGAAGGCAGAGAGAGCTCTACAGAGCAGGGGGTGCAGAACCAATCTGAGCCAGGAGAGTGGGAATTCTCTCCAGGTCTCTGTGTGATCCAGGCAGGACTCATTTCCTCGGTGTCTAATTATCAATTTGTAAAATACCTGTGTGCAAAGGTCCCTCTATTGCAGGGATGTGCTGGCTGGGGAGTTTGGGCTGTCAGGCTGAGTCCCCCTGGCTGGGGCTGCAGAGCCTCAGGGACTGCCCAGCACAAAGCAAAGCCAAAGCCAAAGCCAAAGCCAAAGCCAAAGCCAAAGCCAAAGCCAAAGCCAAACCAGCTCCTGACTCATGGGGAAACATCAGGAGGACAAAGCAGCAGATGAAATCATTGCTCTGACATGGTTTAAGAGCAAAAGTCCAACCTGGAGGATGCACGGAGTCTCCTGACATGACACAGGCATTTTTCCTCCCAAAATCTGCCCCAAAACTAGAAATATGAGACAGCAGCAGGAAACCCAGCAAAGCCACAATAAAACCTGGGCTAATATTGAAAGCTTGCTATTGCATTTGCTAATGATTCATTACTGACTTGATGATTGTTTCAAAGTTTTTAATGAATTCAAACTCAATTTACTCACAGTAACAGGGAGCTTTAGTAAATTTACATCTTACATATTTACAATGGAATTAAACCTCCCTCTTTATTGCAGGATGATGAATTTTGTAGCTGTCTCCAACTTCAAATTGCTTAACAGATGCTCCATCAGACTTCACTGAATCAGCCAAATAGCCAGCAAAGATTATTGCTTGTCTTCTCAGCAGTTCTGCATCACAAACAAAATATTTTTTCTTTTTTTCTTCTTTTTTTCAGAATAATTTAATTTATTTTAAAACAAATTGAAATGAGTTTTAAAGAAAATTATGGAATATTATCACACAGTCTCAGCATCTCAGGATATGATCACAGAGGATATTCTGGAAGCAGCAAGTTTATGCAAGGTCAGAGCAGTGAATATCCCAAAGGAAAACACAACTCAGTAAAGCAGGACAAGGCACAAAGTGCTTTTTTCATGCTATTAAAGAAATGTTTGCTTAAGACTGACAGTTCTTTAAGTTTGATGAAGAGTTATTTACAACTAATTAATCTGAAGAATAAAAATTTTACTCTTTTCCATTTTTGACTTGCTCTCCTGGATGAGCTATGAGTAATAGAAGTCTCAGAATCTCAGGAAATTCATTCCTGTGTCCAAGAGCTGAGCACATTGCTGTGTTCACCAGTTCTCATTCCTCCAAGGAGAGCTGCAAGGGAGCTCTGAAGGCCATTAAAAGAAAATCTAAATGATTTGCCAAATAAAATGATTTTATCATCTGAGGGAAAGGTGGTCAACTGCTCAAAACTTCTGCCAGGCACTCAATGAAGACACTTTGGCAGCATCTTTTGCAGAGATGATTCCCAGCAAGAAATGAAACACCATCTGCATGGCCAGAGAAGGGGAAACAGAGGGGTTGTACTGAAGAGGAGTTCCTGCTCAGCCCTTCAGGATGAGGGCAGAGTCAGGGCTCAAAGGGGAAACAAACCAAAATTATTGTGCTAAAAACTGCATTAAAGAGAGCAAACACTGAAATGAACTAAAAGTATCAACGTCCACTGAAGTGAAATCTCTTTAATCACAATAGAAGAATCAAAAATCATATTTCATTTTACACAGAGAAGAAAAGAACTATTACATCTGACCACCACAGACAGTGAAGGCAGGTCACAACTTTTAAAGGTCATCAGCAGTCCCCACACTTTACTGGTTTTATCTTCTATAGTTTATCAAGAGGACATGCCCAGAAATCACTTAGGTAGGAATAAGACTTAGAACACCACCTAGAGCATGGATGCACTGGAATAATTCAATACTATTGATTATTATTAGAAAAGTTACCAAGGAAATACCTAAATAGGTCAGGATTTTCTCATCTCCCCATTTTGCATTTGCCAAGATACAAAAGGAACATTTCTGCTGGCCAAGTAAAATATTCTGTCTGTAAGAGCAGCTTTGTTATTGTTTGTGGAGAACTGGTCCTTTCACCCTCACCTGCCCAAAGAGCTCAGAAAACAAAAACAAACCAACCAACCAACCAACCAACCAACCAGGAAAGCCCCACAGCAAAGACCTAGAAAAGAATAAAAGCTGAGAAGAAATGCTCATCAAAGGAGGGTGTCAAAGATTGCTTGGACTTTCCACCTGATGTACCTCCACAGTGGTTTTTTTGTTTTTGTTTTGGTTGTTTTTTTTTTTTTTTGGGGTTTTTTTGGTAATTTTTGTTGGTTTGTTTGTTTTTCACTTGCACATAGACTGCCATTTTTCCCCCAACTTTTTTTCAAGCAGACAGCAAATATTGTCTCAGGAGTTAACAAGTTATCTTGAAGGGACTCTGCAGACTAATAAAATGCTTTGAAGAGTATTAAGGAGGTCAATCTGTCCAATTTGTTTTAATTGAACTAGACACAGATGGTATATGGTTTAGTTTAATTAGGCTGTAGATAAAGAACATTTCAACTTGCCAGTGAAGGATAAATCACTAAATAGAAGCATATACTTGAAAATATATAAGGCTAAAACCTTTGCTGCATATCTGAGAAATTGGGGCAATTTCTATGAAAGGATCAAAAGATGAGTCCCATTAGAAAGAATAAAGAAAAACTTCACAAAGCCCTACATAAATGAGGAGTAAATTGAGAAAATTGAAAAAAAAAAACAACATTCTGAGAAACATTTATTTACTACAAAAGTAATGCTGGTTCTTTCATTACAGGGACATAATACAATAAGGCACAGTAATCTATCACAAACTATAGTTACAATTAAATAGATTATTCTACCCATCCATTAAGAAGATCTAATTATGGAATATCATTAGCAAGGACACAATTCTTTTTTTCCTTTGTTTTTGTTTTTTTTTTTTTATTACTACCTATTTGTTTTCTCCCTTTATTGACAGACTTCACTTCTAAATTATCATCTTTTAAGTCAGAAGAACATTAACAGTCTTTTAAAAACTAGCTACACTCAGATGATTTTGCACAAGGCTGGGAAGACTGGAGAAATCCAGTTAAAGCTGTTTTCTCAAATCTGCTTTTTGAAATTATTATTCCAGGAAGCTTTTTGAAGCAACCGTTCCCTGCCACTGGCCTTATTTACAACTCCACCTCTTTTTAATCACAATGAATAAAACATATATAAAAGCTGCAAAGCTTATGAAAAAAAAAGATGGAGTAACAGCAGAGCCTGTATTTTAGACAAAATAGATGGGGATTATGAGCACATTTTAAACTGCAAATGAACTGCAGCAAATGCCCAGCTGATGGTGCTGGCTGCAGGAACAGAGATCCCAGTTCTCCACCTGCAGAAGAAATTTCTCCTTGCTGTGGTTATTTGAGTCTCCTAAATCCCAAGGACTGCAGGAGGACACCCTAAACCCACAGCAGCCTCTCAAATTCCATTTCCTACTAAATGAACTATAAATTTTTTATCTGGTTTTATAGGCATCACTGCCTATCATTTCTACAGCAGTTGGTGCCATCACCACCAAAGCCAGAGCTCTTCCTGCCTGGGATTTTGTAGGAAATGCACTGAGCACTTTTGTATAATCAACATTTTCCTGAGGGCTCTGAGGGGAATAGACACAGCTCCGTTTATTTGGCATCTTTTTAGTTTTTCTTGCACTTGTAAATCTCACACGCTCTTTAAACAGTTTAAATACCAAGTTTGTAAATCAAGCACAGTTCATTAAGCACCAAAGACTCCCACTGACTCAGATGCCAATTTTGTACTAATGTTAGAAATGCTTGGAAAGCCACTGCTTCCCAGACCCTTCCCTGGATTTCTCTTCACCCTCCAGACTCCCAAAGCAGTGCCTTGCATTCAGAACATTCTGCAAAACTCAGCTGCTGGTCTGTGCAATCCAGAGCAGTTCACATTTTTATTGAGCTTTCCCTTGACAAACAAGTGATTTCTTAAAACTGGAATGCTGAAGCACATAACTTTCAGTACTGCAGGTTTTTTCCACCCAGGTATTTGTGGAACTGCAATGCTTTTAAAATAAATATATGCCATAAATACTTTTAGATACATGGTGATGTTTATGTACAAGTAGACCCACAACTGCATAACAAAAATCCAGTGCAAATAGCAAATATCTTGTATTTTAAACAGCACAGAACACCCTCACAAACTCCCACATCAGGTGTTGATGATTTATTAACCTAATTTTCAAAAGCACCAAGTGCCTCCTTGCAGCTCCTGTTGGCTCTGCTGGAGAGCACAAACATTAATGAGCACAGAAAATTATCAATATCTGTGTGCACATGTCTGTGTGTGCATGGATGAGGAATTCCATATCCCCTTTAGAGGGGGACACTTTTTGCCAAAAGGCCTTAATTAAAAAAAATAAATCTCATATTCCAGATACCTTCATGCATGACGTTCACAGAAGGCAAAAATATCTGATACTTCTGAAGGAGGAACTTGATTTTTAACGTGATCCTTTTGAACCCCAACTTCAGGAAATGTTTAATTTTTGGAAGGCTGTACTGATTAATATGCATTGATCTTTTATTGCAGTAACAACCCAAATTCTTGGATTGTATCCCCAGAGGATTGGCAAAACAAGCAGTAATGAACCTGTGACAGGAGCAGAGCAGCAGGAAAATGAAATGCAGTGCAAGGACAGCTGAAGTGAGAGAAAAATAAAATGCTGCTTTTTTCCTCACTGATTTTAGAACTACTTGAAAATAAACTTTTATGATAGCAGCCATTTCTGGGCTGTTATGTCACTGAAGTGACTGGATTTAGACCCAGAACTCCTGGTGAGGAGCTGCAGGAGTTGGGGTCTGTGCTGCTGCTGTCTCCTCGTCTGACCCCAGGGCTTTGCTGCTGCCAAACAAAGCTCTGGGAACCACTTTGATTGGATTTGAGCTTGTAAGATCAGTAAACAGCTGCACCTCCTCACAGAAGAGCAAAGGATTAGTCTGGAATGGGAGAAGAGAACATTTTCTACCCCTCTCTTCTAGAACATGAGTCCAGCAAATTAAAAAAAAAAAAAAAAAAAAAAAAAAAAAAGAAAAAAAAAAAGTGTGTTTCTATTTCTCTTAATTTTACCTCTGTGTGGGCAGGTTTCTAAATAAAACATGTTAAATATAAACCCATTTGGGTTTGACCAAAGTCTTTGGTATTATTTATGGAGAGTCCCCTTTGTGCAGGAATATTGAACAAAGTCAGTTGATTGCAGAGTTCTTTTTATTTTCCTGAATGATCCAATCATGCTCTTGGCACAGGAAGAGACAAGTAGCAGATGTTAAACAAAACTCTGAAGGATTTATACATTTTTCCTAAAAGTTACAGGACTGCTTTTATTTCTACTAGATTTGGGCTTTTTTTTTTTTTTTTTACTATCCTTCTATCTCTTCTGGTTCTGCTTCTCCCCAAGTTGAAATACCAAAGTATTTTGATTCCTATTCTATTTGGTATTAAAGCAGAGTATTGACTTCACTCAATTTCAAAACTGACAACTGAATTTTAGCAGAACAAGATCGACATGACCAAAAAAAAGAAAAAAATTGACAATAACCACAAAAATCAAAGCCTTTTGTTATTAAAATTATTATTTTTCTTTCTCAGGGGAAGTAAAGAGCTTTTAATATAGTTAAAAAAAAAAAAAAAAGGAATGCCATTAATATGCATTGAGGAATGGGACTTTAAATTTAACAATCCAATATGTAGGTAGTAATACAGACTTAGGAAAATAAAAGTGGATTTTGACTAAGGAAGAATTTCACAAAGCTTTTTATAAGAAGGGATGCCCAGATTCTTCCTCCTGCATAGTAAGACTGTAGGACTGAAATTATCTTTAATCAAAACCAAGTAATTTTTGCAGGAAGGAAACAATAATTTGGGATAATCTCAGATTTCAAATGATTCTAGGGAAAAAAATATTCTAGAATAAACCCTGGGACAAAGACACCAAGAACCTTCTCCTCAAACACTCCCTGTATTTATGTAAAACCTCTCTAACATAGCTTTGCTATTCTTATTCCATATTCTATATTCTTATGCCCGTCTGTTCCCAACTCCCTCAAACCTCAGCACTGCAGTCAGGTTGCTTTTTATCCTATTTTTGGACAGGGTTTATCAGAATTTTTAGACATCTCTACTTGTACAAACACACTAAAAGGAACCATTCCCTGGTGCTCACTGGAGTCCCTGTCCAATCAATCATAATTTGCTTTTCATTGCAAGAAATCAGACTCTAAAGCAGCACCTGCTTGTGATTTTCCAGGCCACTTTTCCCACTGGAATGACCATAGTCCATCTGAGAGATGGAGGAAAAAGCTTTTTATTCCTTTTCACGTATTTTTACCCAATCTCTGGCAACTTAAAGACAAAGAATATTGACCCCATGGACTCCCAGGCTGTGATTTATAATTCCCATCACTGTAATTAGGCACCAAGTGCACAATTTAATGATAATAAAGCAATTAGGTGGATAGGAGAAAAGGCTATTTGCAGACCAAAGATGGATCATTTCACATCTTATTATGACTTTTATAAAAAAGAATGAAGACCTTAAGATTCAGAAAATGCCTTTTCAAGAGGGGTTACATAGAAATCACTTTAAAAAATTATACTGGTTTTATTAAGTTTAGATTCAAGACTTTCTTCTTTATAAACTCTTTAAATAATATTCTTGAAGTTAATAATTTACTACATTCTACCAGTTCTTCATTGTCAATAGAGTCTAACCTAAATAACTATAATAACCAGTTTTCAAAAAATTCCAAGTTTGGGCTTTTTCTTTTCTTTTCTAAAAAAAAAAAAAAAAAAAAAAAAAAAGAAAGAAAAGTAGCCAAAGCTATGCAGACACTTTTTACAACTATTTTTGTGGAGGCTTTTATCTCCTTTCTGGTCCGTTCTCTGCTGGTCTGATGCTCCTGTTGCCATAGGAACAGACCTGCAGGTGCTTTGATACAGATTACAATGGATTTCCCAACACTGAGACATTTCTTTCATCCTCAGTTCAGCAGGTACTCTTCTCATGGGGACAGAAGGGAAAAGGAATAAATCAATCTCTGACTCTTCCATCAATTAAGTTCTCATTAGCAGAATTTATGATTTGCTTCTGCCTTTAGCTCATGAGCTCAGCACTGATCACTGCTGCTTTAAGGACTGAGGTTCATTAATGACACAGGCCATGCCACAGTTAATTTATTTGCAAGGGAACAGCAAAAATCAAATTATGAGGGGAATCATGACTGGCATCGTGTTAACTTCAGCAGAAGCACCAGGATTTGGTTTTTCAGCACAAGTAATGCACTACTGCCATAAAATTTGTTTGCACCAAGTTTTATTGGCTGCTAGAAAAACCAGATCAATTGTAAAATGACAGAATATTGAGATAACACTTAATACATCTTCCCTGAGGTCACTGATCACTTCAAGACAAATCCTATCTTTCCCAAAGGCTGAAGAAAATTCTGTGAGCTATTTGGATCTCTTCAGAGCATGACCCAAAAATGGACAGTGAAAATTAGAAAATGCAAGAGCAATGCCCAAGAAGGAAACCAAACTGTTCTTGCTCATGCAGAGCTTCCCTGATGGATCAATGGAGCTCCAGGGGAAGAGAGAGCTGCTCCCTTCCCAGCCAGGATGTCCCCAGCTCCCCTCCCAGCTTCTCCTCTCTCTGATTGCTCTGTTACAGGGTCAAAACACCTCGATAAAAGTGTTCTGCTCCTTCCTAAGAGTCCAAGCTGTTCTTTCCTCCCCAGCCCCAGAGGAGCTTCACTGTGATTTACAGCAAGAAGCTGAGGCCACCCCAACTCAGCAGAGATCAGCAAACTTCTCCCAGCAATCCCCAGGGATGGGGACACTCTCTGGTGACACATTAAAATCACTTGGAGCATATGGGATCTGCAGTGCTTTTCAAAATTAGCCCACTTGTTTTATTCCAAATTAAGACTGGATCTAATTTTGGTGCAAGAACTGCCACCTCAACAAACAGTGCTAAAAATTGCCAGTTCTGCAAGGCTCTCTCAGTGGTCTGTCTGTGTCTCTTCTAGCTACGAGTTCAGTGTGCCATAATCACTCTCTTTTATTTTAAAACCCACATAGCTGTGGGGGTGGGACCTGGTAGAAATGTCTGTGGTGCATTTTATACTATAGCTCATGTAACAAATCAGTTTATTAGTAATTCTTAGGCATTCTTCCCCTAAACCCAAATATCAGCACTTTTACACAGAGTTTAAAGACTGACACAACAGACTTTCACCAAGGGGAAACAAAAACTGACTAGCAAATAATGAAACTCAACCCAAATTCCACAAAACTCAAGATACTCCTAAAAATTGGAAAATAAGTGCTGTTGGAATCATGCCAACTTCAATTTGGGGAGTTAGAAAGTTTTGTTGCTGAAAATCAGCACCCAGGAGTTGCTGCTACCAAAACTGTACCCTCTCCACAAAATTTCTTTTTGCTATTGGGAATAACTTAGCTGTGAGTTCTCCTTTTATAGTCCCACTGCCTAATTGTTCTGCAGTGCTAACTTGTGAAAATCAGGGATAATTTTAGGTTCATCATTTATATACATTTCCTAACTGTCTGAGCAGAACTCTGTGCAGTGATTAACTCTTACCAGCATCACCTATGTTATGTTAGATATTCTAGAAAGAAAAATATAAAGTCTAACTTTTATGTTCCAGCTATTCAGCACTTGCACTGTTTGGGATTGAGAAAATTAAAAAATAGATTTGTTATAAATAAAAAGCTATGAACTTTCAAATCTCAGAGGCTGTAACAAAAATATGAACTGCACTCCCAGTGTCTCAGGCACAAACTGCATGAACTGAGAGCCTGAAGGGCTGCAGTGGAAGATGTGAGCAAATGTTCCTTTGGAGTCACACACTGTGCAGGCAGCCACCCACCACGGATTTCCCTCCCTTGGGTGCTCAAGGAGAGGATTCACACAGCTCCTTTCAACACTGCAGGGAAAATGTTTCCATGCAGATGGACACAGAGCCACTTTAGAGATTGGGTTCCAGGGAAAAGGTGGGAATTACCAGTAGTTATAAAAGTTTATGAACCCGTTCCTTTGTAATTTAATTCTGGTTTTGCTGAGGATTGTTCACTGTAGCTAAAAGCCATTTCAGTTGCAATAAAAGGAGCCTGTGCTTTAATTTAAGAATAGAAAGTACACATGTTTTCTCAGGGGATGATTAATTCAAACACATTCCAGCACAAGAACTGCTTTCAGGTAACCTGGGAAGCTGCTTGCAGCTACTTAAAAGAAGGCATTTATGAGACAGTGCCACAAACTTCTCTGTACAGGCAGGGATGGGCAATTCCATGAACTCTGGGACCAGAACCTCCTCCCAATGCTGGAGGCAAATGAGCTCAATATATACTCAGAATTCACACAGCCCTTTAGGGCAGGTCCCTTCTTTCATTTCTCTGCCTTCCATTAAAAAGAATCTTACCTCTGCACTGATTCTGTTCAAATTGGAATTTCATTGTCAATATAACCACACTTTGTAATGAGCCACTGTCACACAGCACCACTGAAAAAACAATTAAAACATCAGAAAACCAAGCAACGTTCCCCCACAATTAAATTTTAGAGCTTCTAAGTCAAAACCATAAGCACAAAACCTTTATTTCTCCATTAACTACTCTGGATACTCTGCAGAGATTCAAAAGTCAGAGTGACTACAAGAAAGAAAATGCTTATTTTTCTAAGGAAAAATATCTGGTTGTCCTGTAAAATTTGTTTTAAAATACTTATGATAAATAACATAAAGAATAAAATTTTTCAGCTCCTTCAGTATCAGTTATTGCATTGACTGTAGTTATGTTGATTTTGTTACCTTGGACATGCTTTTTGGGAAAAAGGCAGTGATAATAAAAAAAGGAACACCAAAAGTATGTTTGCATTGTAATTGGTTTTTATTAAGAATATTACCTACTGCCTGCATCTAATAATGTCTATTGCAAACAAAATCAATGTGATTTATAATTATCATAATTAAAAACCACAGACATACAAACAAATTGAGTTGTTTCCTTAATCTGTAAATAGAGGGGACTTTATATGTTCTCTGTTTAGGGTATGCAATGAAAAATTGAATCAGAGCTGTTTAAAAATCACTTTCAAAAATTCATACAGGCTTCTTTTCAAGAGAACATTTTTGTTAATCTGGCAAGCAGTGAACTGTTTCTTGCCAGGTCCTCCTGCCTTTGTGTATCTTTTGTGATGAAGCAAGAAGGTTTTCATCTTAATTAAAAAGAAAATATTTCTGGGACAAGATTGCCTATTACTCAAAATTCAGAGTAGCAGTAAAACCTGCCCCCCAACCTTAGTGACATATGGTTGGACTTGATGATCTTCAAGATCCTTTCCAATCTAAGTGATTCTATGACTTTATAATATTTTATCTAATTATGTTTGTTTCTGCTCCAGTCTCAAGACATCCAACATTTATAACAGTTGTTTTCCTTTGTAAAAAACAGCTACAGAGTTAAATGCAAATCAGACAAGCCCTGCTGCTGCATTTCATTATCCTTGGAAAAAGACTGCAAAGCCTTCTGATTAAAATCCCTTTTTAACTAGTTCTACAGTAAATCTTAATACTGTGCTTCCAGTTACTGCCTTTCCTTCTCATCAGTTTGGTTTGGTTTTTGTAAATCCCTAGGCCAGTCAAGCAACTCTCTTTTTCCACTCTGAAACCAGCCTCCTACATGCAAATATGATCTAGAAACATGATTAAATGCCAGGGGGGGAAATAAAATCGAAACAAAAAATAAAAAGAAAAATATTTCAGCATTTCCTGGAACTGAACAGAAAAAGAAATCTGGTCAAGACACCTAAACCCTCCAGGGCAGACCAATTATATTAATTTATTCTGGCTTAGTACAGAAGTGATTCTTCAAATCATTTCTCTCAGAGCCATTAAAGAGCAGGGTAATAGAGCAGCAAATGTGGACATCAGCACTCCCTGAGCCTCAGGGCAAACCCAACCCACTGCTGCCACCCTGACCATCAGCATTTCTGAATTAAGAGTTTCCCACTGGTCCTCCAGCACATGAATTTTTAAGGGTCAATCTTTCTCCTCCCAGCTCTAGAATCACAGAAACCATAAAATGAAAATCAGAGCAAAGCCTCACAAGGCTCGTGTCCCATCTCCAGAGGACTCAGGGAATATCCACAGCACTGTGGAGAGAAGGGAACTCCAAAGAAAAATCTTTATTTCCTCTATTGGCAGCCTTTTGCAGCAGTTCCCATCACCACACCCAAAAACCTGCACTGTCATGGAGTTATTTTTCCTTTCACTGTTCAGTCACTCACTCTCATTTCAATTATTTTCACTTTTTAATTTCTATTTATTTTGCTCCTAATCCTCCCTTGGATTCTCTATTATTATAATCTGAAAGGGAAATAGTGCTGATCCAGAGGCCAAAATCTGTGAGTTCTTGTGCACTCAAAGTCTTAGAAATTTGTACTGAAAAACATAATACAGTCAAACACTATTTTAAATTAATGCTTGGGGGTTTTAAAGTTATGTGCAGCATGTAATTAGGAACATTTTAATATATAACAAAGACACCTTCTGGTCACTGAATTCCATTAACAAAGAAAGCAAATATTTAACTCAATTTTCAAGAAACTGACCAATTATCCCTTAATATTGAACACATCTTTATAAAGCTTGTTACAATAGCACTCCATTTTTTAGGCTGCTTTTACATTTTTACACTGATTTACCCAAGTTTTAAGTATTTAATCTATGACTTCAAATAGTTTTAAGAACATCAAGCACCTTCCAAAACCAAGCACCTGAACTGGAGGTGATGCTTCCTGTGACTCTGGAGGGCACCAGCAGCAGGAGCTGTAAAATTTGTGAAAATTCTACTCAACAGCATCACCATAAAGAGGTGGCCATGAAGAGAAGAGGAATAATTTCTGTTCAAACTCCAGAGAGCTGTTAGACAGCAGGAAAACAACTTCCAGAGCTCACACCCTGCCAAGTAATAAGGAAATATAAAATTTTTTTGATTGTGTGACTTCTTGTTTCACTGAAACAGGATATTGCTCCCCAGACACCATCACTGCAATGCCACTCAAGGATGAGCATTTTATTCCCAAGTATCATTTTCCTTTTGGCACAAACACAGACATTTCAACCTCACATTTCAGCTACTCTGAGTAAAACAATAAGAGACTCATTTTAAGCTTTTCTCTTTTACACTCACCTTTATTAAGGCATTGTTTTGCAAGGACTGCCTCATTTATATTAAAAGTACAGGGCACCATAATTTAACATTAATCTGATACACAACAATTATTATTATATAATGATTATAATGATTATAATTATTGATCTGGAAAACTAATTTTATTAATGACAGTATTACTCCTACAATTAATGGAAAGGTTACACTGGAGCATTTGAGTACACAAATTAATTGTGCACCTGCACAAAGTAATTTAAAAAAGGATGTTCTAATATTTAAAAATCTGCTAAATGTTATGATAAGCTTTATAGCACACTGCATATCAGAACAAAGCTTGCAGCAATTGGGATAGAAATAAGTTGCTGAATTGTAAAAGCGTTGAAATTATAGTCAAACATTTCAGTAAATTAAAGTATAATATGCTACAATCCTCTTTGTGTAATAGTACCCACTAATGTAGCACAGTTTTAATAAAACATATTTATTTTCTGATTGCTTTTAATCTTCAAACTGTTTTTGAGATATTGCTGCTGTGTAAATATTGAAAATGATCATTTGGTAACCCAAATACAGAAACAAGGCATCAAGCTGATTTATTTAATCACCGAGGCCAAAAGCCCAAATCACAAAATGCAGTCAGCAATACTAAACACCATTAACAACCTGTCACAGATTTTTGTCACCATGAAAAGATTCTCAGTAAAATTAAATGGTCTCACACACAAATGTGTGTTCTTATTTCTGAACTTCAGGTTAACAACCCCAAAGAGCCATCTTATAAAACCAATAAATAATCAAGAACACTTTTAAGAGCCAAACCATTCATTATAGATACAGCAGAACTCCTCGTGAGTGTCACCACTAAAACTCTCAATCAAGAATAACTTCCATTAATATCCTACATGACAACTGAGCACTAAGCTAAAAACCAGATTTGGGTTATTCTCCTTGTGGTTTTAGGACTGACCAAAGTAAATCAGAAATCATTTTGTGATTAGAAAATGTAGGTATAGAGTTCATACCTACAAATCAGTGCTTGGAGGTAGGAACTACATTCAGAGAATGAGGAATTCAGCAGATATTCTTTAATTGTTCAGACTTTTGCTGAAATTGTGGCCCCTCTGGGCCCAGCAGGGGTTTTGCCATCAACAACCTCCAGGGATGAGAACATCACCCACACAGGGCTGAGCCTCTCTGGAGCTCAAGGCACTTCAAATACACAACCCCAAATTCCAAAAGCCTGCTTTAGCTGTTAAACTGCGTGTACAGAGCCAGCTGCCCCACTGCAAAGCTGAAAGAAATAGGAACTTTCAGCAAAGCAAAAGTATGAAGAATAATTTTGGTTTCTTGCTCTTCCCTAATGAGTGATTTTTAGTAAGAGATACCGAACAGGGTAATTACACTCCTAACTTCAGCATTTTTCTTCTGCACCTAAATATAATTTATGTGAAATGTTTAAAAATTGAAGTTTTAAAAATTCTTCTCAGTTCTTCAACATTTCCCCAATTTAAAGATGAGAGAACTTTTTAGTATCTGAAATTTTCCAAGACCCCTTGTGGCTTCTGCCCATATATTGTTCACTGACCTCCTGGCTGGCATATTGAAACAATTCATGAGAAGCTCATTAAAACCTAGCAGGAAAATTCTTCTGGTGCATTTTATCAGAGGAGATAATAGCCTACAATCTAGAGCATGAATATGTGATAAGAAACAAAACAGAGCCATTCAGACAAAGAACACTTGGAATGTATTGTTCCCATAAGCAGATGTTAAATTACTTCACTGTAAAGTGGGATTTATAAAACCCAAAGAAATGTTATTTTTATGTGAACAAACAAGATCAGTTTATTATTTCAGCAGGGTGACACAAAGATCCTGCACATGTGTCTCACCATGCAGGCAGATGTGTTGAGAGGAAAAACTGGTTGTGGACCAAAACAGAAGTACTGACAGAGCAGGATGGAATGGGAGTATCCAGACTGCTAGACTAGCTCAAACATGAAAATAAAATAACAACCCAATAAGCCAGCTGGCTCAAGATTAAATTGTCATTTAACTGAAGCTACAGATCCTTGTGTGCAGTGAGACAATGACCAGAGACAGCTCAAAAGATACACTTTGAGATAAGATAGATACAGAGAAAGCTCAGAGAGTCTTCAGCCTTTCTGGGAATTGTTAACTTCAAATACATCCAACATAAAGGGAAGAAAATAAAATGCTGATTCATGGCTGGGTGAATGCCTCAGGGCTGTCACGTTCTGAGGATACTGCTCTTGCTCACACACTCAAGCTCACATTTCTTAACAAAAATAGATTTTTCAGTCCATAAACGCTCACTTCACAACTGTTAAAACCCACTTGGACTCAATTATCTGTCATGAAGAACCCATTGATCCTGTTTGCAATCCACTCTCCTGGGTGCAACAACATAAATCTGTGTGAAGCAGTGTCTGAAATGTCAATGTACTCACATCAGTGTCGGGTCCCTTGTCAGCCCCAGGACAGGAGAAGGTAACGAACTCATGGCACCTCTTATGAACCACAAAACAGCAAACTGGCAAAAAAAGGGAAAACAACAGTTAGAATGGTTGGTGATAGTGGGTTTGTTTGTTTGTTTTGGTTGGTTTTTTTTGTTTGTTTGTTTGTTTGTTTGGGGGTTTTTTAATTTGTTTTTGGGGTTTTTTGTAACAAATATAAAATAAAACTGAAATATTTCACCTGTAAGTCAATAAAAGAAAGCAGAGCCCCATGTGAAATAAAACACAAGACCTCATGCAAACACTGTGATTAAAGAGGAAATAAGCACTCACATTTAAAAACCAAGAGACTCTACACAATGATAAATCTTTAATGCTGAAGAGAGCCCACAGTGTTGAAACGCTGTGTGGGATGAGCAGTTCTCCAAAGCCCCATTTCCTGATCTAAATCCTTCTCTGCCACAGGAACTGTCAGTGTCCATCCAGGAATGTGAAGCTGGAATGAAACCCATCCTTGGGTGTGGGATTTGTTCCCCTGCACACCTGGGGAAGGTCTGCATGAAAATCCCAAATCTCTCCCAGTTAATTACTTCTGTGAGGGACCAGAGCTCTCTCTGAGTGAGGCTGCTGCAGAGAACAAAGTGTTCTCATAGCCCAGAATGGCAGGAGATAATGGGAAAAGAAAATTAGCTCCTGATTGCAATGTGAATCCCATTTAAAATTTATGAATGATCTGGATGAACTTTTTCTTTCTGAGATAAAACAGCTCCTGCCATGGGATCGAGGCCATAGGTTGTCACTCAGCATGGAACACACAGGTCCCACCAAATCACATCAAAAGAACAATTTGCTTGAGAGTGCTTACTTTAAGAGTCAGTATTCCAGCTTTTCACCCCCACTACTTTCATAATATTAAACTCAATTCAGATATTTGAAATTGGTCCACATTTCAGCAAAACAGACAATCAAGATCTGAGATTTAAAAAGCTTTGTAATAAACTCTGCCATCAAACAGTGAGTCAGGAGACTGTAATGAAATGATTTAAAAGTAATTCACAGTTTGTTTGTAGGTAATGCATTCTCTGTATGCTTGAAATTTTGCATTTCCAACACATAAAAACACATTATTTCCCAAATCTCACGAATAAAATAGATTTGAATTGCTTAACAACTGCTAACATAGAATTTCCTCAATTTCAGGAGAAAACTTACTAAATTATCAAAATTGTTCTAAAGAGCTCATTGCATGAGGCAACTTTAACACTTCTCTTTCCCATTTGAAACACATGAATGTATTTCTAAATAAATAAACATGAAGAGAGCTGTGACCAGGTGCACCTGCAGGTCACAGCTGTGATCCCACTAATGCCAGGCTGGCCCCATTCCCACCCCTAAGTCTGCCTTTATAGAAGTTTAATCACCCTTCCCTCTCCCCCAGCTATTTTTCATCATATCCCATGCAGAAATTGTTTCCAACTGTTCTATTTCTGACGTGGCATATGTTTATTCTTTGGGCAAAGGGAATAAAGTGGGTTTTGCTCCACTGATTCCAGATTAGCTCTGCTGACTCCACTTGAGCTCTGGCTCAGTGGCTGCTGCCCACTTGCTTGTCTAGTTTGTTAATCAACCTAAATCCCAGTGAATCCTGCAATTATCATTTTGATGGTTTGTTTTCTACCAACTAAAAGATCACTACGTGGCAATTACCATTAATTTCACTTGCAGCTGAATGGTATGTTACTTTCAGATTATATTTTTGGTTCCAGATCTTCCAGTCTCAAGGACAATAGACTGATTTGTGTTTTCAGGAATAACCACATTAAAAAAAAAAAAAAAAAAGAAAAAGAAAAAAATAAAAATCTCGGTATATCCTTCAGAAAATAAAGAAGTTAATTAATTACTTTTGCAAAAGTTGCAAAATATAATGTGATAATCAATGCCAAAGATCTGAGAAATATTATGGGAATATCTGGAAATTTGTAGAATGGAACTGCTTGACCAATGCCTGCCATTCCAATTAGGACCTTGGATGGCTGCTCCAGCTCTGCCTTTATTCAGCAGTGTGTGTAAGGGAAACTGCATATCTGGGCAACTATTTTGGGCAGAATTTCTGAAACACCACAGTCACATCCTATCTCTGAGCTGACAGCCTCTCAGGGCGTGTGAAGGAGCTCATTCAACCAGAGACAATGTCAGCCTTGTTTTTAATGTGATTTAAGTATCGAGATAAAGATGTTGGAAGAGGAGTGCCACTGTTTGCTCCAGCCTGTGAACTTTAGCTGTGAACTTCCCTGGAATTGATGCTCATCCCACTGCAATGGAAAGGACAATCCAGCTGCCAGAGTAAGCAAACCACAGAGGATTTGTCCTTTGGGACTCGGGGCTACACCTCAAAGCTGCGTGCTAAAGCTTTGATTTTCCGTGTTGGTTACTGAACTCTCAAAACTGAATTTGTGTCCAGCCTAATCACAGACTGCCTGATGTGGGCAACTCAACATGGACAGCCTTCTTCCTTTATTTCCCTTTTGTGATGGGTGACTTATGTCCAAAGAGCCTGCTTCCTTAACAGGCAATCCATAACCATCAGACCTGTCTCACCTTTTGAGAATACTCAAAAGAGAACCAAACAGTTTGACATAGAAATGAACAATGCAACAAGCAACTCTCATGGAATCATAAATCCAAAGGGAAAAGAACAAGTGGCAACTGAAATCCATCTGACAGCCACCATTTCTATACATGTAATTTAACATCAACTTTTCATGTTGAAATCCAGCCATTGGAGTGCATTTTAGCATTTGTTGTTAGTGTTTTCTTTATTTCACAGAACTCAGATCTGGAGAACTCATGTAAAAATTTACTTAGTTCAGCTAAGTGCAAACAAAGTGTCATCTGCTTAAAATAACATGGTTTGCTGGGGTTTTTTTGTAGGAATAGAGACAAAAAATAACCTCTCACTTGTTACTTGTTTTGAAAAGATGTTAAGAGCTTCACATCACTTACTGCAGCTGTTAAGAAGTCACATTATGTTCACCACCTTCATGTAATGAAAGTTGCATTGCACTGTTTTGCAGAGGCTGCCAGGAAATTTGTTCCTTTACACTTTACCATGAGCTGAAGTGAGCTGGCACACATTAATGCAGAGCAGCTCGAGAGCAAAGTGGCATCTCAAGGCTGACAGCTAAAATTAAAAAGAAAATTATTGAGGTATTTCCATGTTTTGACAGGGTGATTTTGATCTGTGGTGTATATATAGAATCTGGCTGTGAGCTTCCATGCTCTCCACTCTGGACTTGCTGCAGCCCAGGGAGGGGAACAGGGAGGGATGCAGAGAACAAAACAGACCTTGTGCTGCAAAACCAGACTAACTGCTGGCATGTGGCATCTCCCAGGCTGCTCCCTGTCCTCCCAGAGAGCAGAAAATGCCAATTGGGCAGCACAAAAACCAGGGAAGAATAAGGGAAGGAGCACTCAGTGCATTTTTTCAAAGCAAACAGGCTGAAGATGCTTGACAGGGCTTGTGGGATTTATGGTACATAATGGGGGGCAATTCATTTACCCACCACTGTTCTGTCCAGGCACAGCACTAGAAGAACATGATGTTATCAATAATATATATATATATATATTCATCACTTGGAGTTACAAGGCTCCACTGTAAATTTCCAGCTTTATTCCAAATTATGTGGAGTGAAAAGATTGTGGTGATGTATGGTTGGGTGAGAGTTATCTGCTGAAAAATACTGCCACTAATGGCTTTCATATATGACACAGATGGATGAGACCAAAGTGAAGTACTGCAATCATAAATAACAGAAATAGAAGCAATCTTCTCTATTAGATGATCTATAAAGAGGAAAAGCCATTGCTGAGCCCACACATCACTCAGCCATATGTCTGAAGAGCTCCACAACCACAAGCATTCCAAAGAACAAGGGGTAAAAAAATATCAAGACTAAAGCCACATGCTTTACAATTGAGAACTATTAGAAAAGGTCAAGAGATTTATTTTTTTTAAATCACTTGTAAACTCTCACTTTTGGAAGAAAAAGAACAGAGTAAAGAGCTTTTCCATTAGATATTAATAGCTCTACTACACCACAGTATTTATTTATTCAGTAAAACAAATCCAGCTGCAAACCTAAAGGGTAGAGAGAATATATTTGCCAGAGTCCAACTGAACTGCCAGTTACCATCTCCAGAGAAACCAGTGAGGCTTTTTCAAGTCATCTTTGACTCATTTTTGTAATCATACAATTATTAAGGTTGGAAAAGAACACCAAAAATCAAGTCCAACCTTGGAATAAATACCATCATGCCTACTGACCAATAGTCAGGACTTGTCCCAACTCAAATGGTGAATGGAAACATTTTAACCAGTGTAGAAATCAGATGTTTTCCTACCCAAACCAAACCCCTAAGCTGTGGCTCCACTGTCATGCCATTATTGGTGCCCCACACCAACAGGCACAATTTGTTTCCAGGTTTCAAACATTGATTCTCCACAGGAACCACCATTGCAGGTCTGTGGGCAGCAGGAGGGGAATAACTCTGTGCACATTCAGTATTTGTTGTGGGGTTCCTGCTTTGGGGCTTTTAAATAAGAGTTGATCCTGAACTGGACTAAGGAGTGACCACAGAAGTTCAGCAAGAACAAAACCCTCTCTGGGTTATTTTTAGAGAGTTCTAGAGCCCTTCAGAGTCTCTGCAGGAGTTTGGAGCAGGGAGTCATTGCTCTGTTGCTGCTCCACATGCTTTGCATTCTCACTGAGGCCACAGAATTTCCCCCAGGGGCCCATATCAGTGGCTGGCCTGTGTTTTCTGCACAACACCAAGCAATGAATGAATGAATGAATGAATGAATGAATGAATGAATGAATGTGAATGTGGCACATGGCACGTGTTAGATCATCCTAAGAGTAAATATAGCAGTTACAATAAACTGAAATAGTGTAGTACTTCAAAATAGACAAATCAATTAAATACCAACTACATTTGTTGTTGAAGTAAGTACTGTTTAAATAAGTTTACTAGGAATAGATAAACAAGAAGAGTAGCAATTAAGATACAGGATGTAGCAATATTTGTCTTTCTCCTCTTCTGAACTTAATATAACTTGGGAAAACATAATGAAAATCCCTTTTACATTGAATATAAACAAGGCTGTAGATTATAAAGCAAACACAAGTCACTACCTTTGACGGCTACTGACATACTGAATCTACTAAGAATTTTAGAAAACTAAATTACCCTAACTTTTCCACCATACATAATTTAGAATACAATTTATCATTTATAATACACCAGTTTGTGCCAGTGTTTCACCCTATCTAGAAGGAAGTGTTGTCTCAGGAGAGTAGCCAGGCTAACACTTACAACTGCTTTGTGCAATCTTTCCACTTGGCATTTCCCACTCCTTTCTGACTAAACCAGCCTGGAGCCCAGTGAGACACAGTCTGTTCCAAGCTAAGATAGTGAATAAGAAAAACAACCTCTCTGCCCATCACCTTAACCGGTTGCTAAGCTTCTCAAAGCTCTTTTGTGAGCCCACAAGGTCACACAGCACCTTCACAGCACTAATCTGTGCAGTGCTACACACCCCCTAGCTCATGGGTTACCTTCATTTTCACTGTGGTTTGTGCTAAACTCAAGCTACCTTCTCAAAAACCCACCCAGGTGGCAAGGTATAGAAATACATGAAATAAATATTGATAAACTAGGGCTGATTCCTGTTTCTAAAGCTCCATGTCTACCTGATAATTATTGCTCTGCCTAATCTCAAGTTCATACCTCTGACCTTGCTGCAGATTTTCTGTTTGGTGAAGTTGAATTAGACTTAAAAAAACTCAGCTGGAGAACAGAAGTAAGACCACTGTAAACTCTGCTGTTTAATTTATTCTTTTTTTAATTTGAGAGAAAGTAACGGTTAACTGCAACAATATCTTATTTGTGTGAAAGGATTATACAGATTGTCTGGACAGTCTTAACTACTCAGGTCATTAACTCCTTTACAGTAAGTAGAAAACAGATGGATGTCTCTGGTAAGCTGGCTTTGCAAGCTCCACAACAGTGTGCAAATACAGGCTGTGTGCCTGGCAAGGAATGCATATGCATTTACATTTACCCAAACAACTTTGGCAGACCTGGCAGTACTGTGGGATAAAATTATAAATATATACCTGCACATTTTAAATTAGACATTTATACCTAACACGTTTTTGAAACAGTTTGGATTTAGTAAAATACCTCACATAATAAATTCAGATCTCTCTAAATACTATATTCAGATACATATTATAGTAGATTTGTCATTTCTGCCTTCCATTACAGGAAAAAGAAGGTACAGTTTATGATACAGTTTATTCTACTAAAACTGCAGCACAGTATCTGCAAAACTGAGGAAGAATTTCAAAATATTAGAGGATTTAATGCAATATGAAATATTCAGCACTGTTTCAATCTACTTGTTAATTATATACTTTCTGAGACAGAAAGTATAGTTTCTATGTAAAGCCCTCGCCAAAATTTCACAAAACCATTAATCTCCCTCCTTTGAGGTGTCCCATTTTATAAATGAACAATAACCCAGAAACCATCTATCAAAACCGGTGCTGAAATAGCTATTTTGAGAACTTGTACCAACAAAAAAGGTGACCCACAATCAGAGACTTTTTCTCTCCCTTCTGCAGCTTGAATTCACTTCAGTTGAAGAACTGTTAAAGTGTTTTCTGCAGGCACAAAGCCCCTCTGGGTGCTGCTCTCATCTGCTCTGGAGCTGAGCACAGGCACAGCAGTGAGGAACAGCACAGCTCCTCCAATTAAAGAGCTAACACAATAGAGAGCCCAGAACTGCTTCCTGTGAACGCTGAGCAGTAGTTCTTCAGATTTTTCAGCTATTTCAGCAGTGACCCCAATTGCAGAAATGAGATGTCTTAAACAGAGCAGCTCCTTCAGTTTGAGGCATCACCCAGCACAAAACCCAAGGCTGGGAGAGGGAGCAGGAGGAAGCAGCACAGGCTGTATGTATTTTCAGGCTGTATAAAATGACAGGATATGAGATGAAACCAACTCTCCAGAATGCATTGCTGGGTTGTATTTTGTTCTGTAACACACCTGGAATTCCAGACACTGACAGCAAGCAAAGAGCTTTTGGAAAATCACGGTGGCAGCCTCTAAAACAAGAGAGAATCTCCCACAGTCACATCGTGCAGCATGAAAAATGAGGAGCTCAGTGAGCAAATCATCTCTAGAACCAAGAGCAAGTGCAATGGCTTTGCTCTTACAGGAGCAGCCAGAACAGAACTTACAGAACTCCTCCCAGCTCTGCCTCCACCCCTGAGCTCAGCAGCAGCTGGGCAGAGCCCAGCCCTGGAGCTGCTGCTCCTCACTGCCAGCCCAGCTGAAAACAGCTCTGTTCACTGGGGGAATGCACCAACACAAACTTCTGAAAGATTTCTGTGGCTTCTTAACCTTTCATCTGATGTTAAGTCACCCCCATGGTCAATGGAGGGAATGGCTGAGCCCCCTCGCAGCTCCAGGCATGGAAAACTGATGGAATAAGGGAAGCACACTCATCCAGCTGTGAGGTTTTACCATGAATTCTTTAGCAGCAGCATCTTTCTTCACAATTTAATGATACTGAGCTGTAAAGCAAAACACTTCCTGCGAGTACCATTTGTAAGGACACCAATACAGTAAGTGAAATGCCAGAGCTGAATGCCAAGAGCTGAACATTGAAGTGTTTTGGGATATTTTGAATTTAGGCTTTCAGTTGTGTTTGAGAAACCCTATAAATGCTAACAAAATTAATGAACCTCCCTTGCCAGCAAACACAAGCCACCACACTAATTCCATTATTGCCAAATAATGTTTATTTTTCTTCAGGATGTCAAGAAGTGGGGCCAGGATGACACTGAACAAGCTGTTCAAAATACAAACAGAGCCATACCCCAAGCACTGAAGCACAAGAAATGAACTCCCTGCAATACCTGTTGGGGCACAATCCTGACTGGGAGTTTGTATGAGGAGAGCTGAGAGGTTTCAAGGAGACAGATGATCTCCAGATTACTTCAGATGAGAAGTGATCCCCTGGAAGGTGCAAAGGAGGGGGTGGGATGATGTCAGAAGATGTCACCCAGCAGCAACTCACATTGCTCCATGGGAATGAGCCTCTCACCTCCTCTCCTCTCCAGGTTTTTGGATGACTACAACCTCACCAAGAGCCAGCAGCCTCTTGCCATCCCTGCCCTGAGGCCCCCACACATTCCATTCCAAGGAAACACACATTATTTTGGTTTGTTTTGCCAGTAATTATTCTCTGCCTGTCTAAACCTACCAAAAGTGTGTCTTGAATAGAGAAAAGCATTTTAAAACAGAAAGGTTCAGAAGACACAGCTGGAATTTTCAAACGATATGGAGGAAAAAGATCAAGTTCAGCTCCTATTGCACATAAGGGTTACTAATAAAACCAACTTGTAATTCCTGGTTACTAATAAAACCAGCTAATAATTCCTTTATAAACTTTTCTCAAAGAATTCAGGTTAATTTTTTAAATCCTACCCACCCATTCTCTTTCAGCAGTAGTATTATATCAAGAAATGGAAGAGGTTTTGTTAATTAAAGATTTTTCCAGTTCCTGTTTATCTTCATTATTTCCATGTTATTTAACAGATGCCCAATATTTGTTGCAAGTCTTATCCAATTACATATATCTTATTAAAGGGTCATCTGCTAGAACCTTCAATATCACTTTCCTGCTCTCATCAGTCACTGCAAACATTTCATCTCAAAGAAACTGCAGCTTCTCAGGAAGAAAAACAACATACACAAAACATGTTAACTCCACATTAGACTAATTACAGTTCGAAATTCGTTCCCAATTTAAGACAACACACAAGACAACACATACATTGGGAAACCAATTAAATAATTAAGAATATTCACCCTCAGATTTCTTTTCCACAGTGTGTTTGGTGGGTATATTATTTCCTCATAACAAGCAGATTAATTTTGTAGGTTTGGTAGTTATCAAAATTACACGGTTGACTAAAGGACATAAGCTACAGTAATTCATTCCAGTAGCAAAAGTGATATTTATAAGAAGCACCTGTGGGCTCAGAGGTTGGCAGTACATAAATAACAAAATATGAAACCATGGAAACACGTCATTTAATTATGAACAAATTATTTATATTTGCCATAAACCATTTAATTAAAAAAAAAAAATTTGAAAACAAAGAAGGAGCTGAGATGGGAGGTTTCCAGCAAGAAAACCCTATGGCAACAGTCAGTGTAATTTTTCACCAGGTAGAATCACAGAACCATAGATTGCTTTGAGTTGGAAGGGACTTTTAAATCATCTTGTCCCACCCCTGCCATGGCAGGGACACCTTCCACTGCCCCAGGCTGGCCTTGGGCACTGCCAGGGATCCAGGGGCAGCCACAGCTTCTCTGGGAACCTGTGCCAGGGCCTGCCACCCTCCCAGGGAAGGATTTTTCCTCTTTTCTGATCTAAATCTTCCATCAATTTGAAGCCACTGCTGCTCACCCAGTCACTTATATTCCCTGTCACTTTTAAAGGTACATTTTGAGCACAAAGTGAGAACACTTGAGCAGCCTGTCCCCTCAGTCCATGACCCCAGCCTGCCTGCAGAGCTCTCCTGAGCTGCCCCAGCCTGCTCCAGGGCTGGACCAGCTCAGCTGTTTGCACTCCTGGGGCAGCACATCCCCAGCAGGCAGAGCTGCCAGAGCCCCATTTCCCCAGCCATGGTTTAGTGACCACTTCAGTCTGACACACTGCACATTGCTGTCACAACCAGTGCCCTGCCTGCTTGTTTCTATGTCCAAACACTTCTGCAGAACATTTTTTTTGGCATTGTTAGGTTTTACTGGAGCAGTTCCCCAAGGTAGCTCAATATACAGTGCATGGAAGCTCACACAGCACAAAATAGAACTGCAGAACCACCAGAGTAGCTGAGGTTTATACCAGGGGAAGTATCCCTGTGATAAAAACCTGTATCAGTGCTGAAACTCAATCCTTCTGGCATGATTGAGTCAAAGAACTGAGATGATTTCTTCACTTTGTCCATGTCTAAGATTCCAAAGCATTTTTAAGCAGAGACAACACCCAGAGAACCTGATAATTATCTCAAAATGCTCCCCAAAATTTAGTCTATGATTGAGCTCCTAATTTTTAGAAATAATCATGGTTATTCTTGTTACTAAGTCATATAAAACCCTAACTGTGAAAATTGTATAAGAGCATTTTCCACAGCATGCTTATGACATATTTGTGCAGTCCTTGCTGGCTCACTGAAGCAGCAATATAAACAGCATTTCTTAGTTTCTGTCAGATAGACTGAGTAGAATTCTCATGATATGGAAAGGTAAACACTGTTCCCTCTCCCATGTATTTACTAAAAGCAATATATTAGCACAAATGAAAAACAAGGCATGAATGTCAGTGATAAATTAGCTGACATTCATCTGAGAATATTGCTTCCAACAGCTCAAGAATTTTCAAGCAGCAGTAAGGGCCTGGAATTCAGTAAGCCATGACTCAAACCAAAATAAAAAAAATAACAAGAAAGATGAGATTTCAACTCATTCCCACTCACCACAGAACATGCATTAAGGGTGTACAGAACAAAAGTGAAGCAAATCAATTTCTGTCATTACTGTCTTTGCAGAGTGGTTTTATTCAAGGCTTTACTGGATGGCATTGGCACTTTAGAAGTCAGGTCATAAAGGCAAAAAGGCAACTGAAAAAAAATTAAAGCAGTCTGTGATTGAACATCAAATCTATAACTTGTTAAGGAAAACAAGAGCTAAAGTTTCAGCTTTGGGTTGGCAGTTTTAGAAGCTCCGACTACCAACACATAAAATAATAAATCATTCTATATTTCATGGGAGTTTAAAAATACAACAACTTTATTAACAAAAAAGGAAACACTGAAACCACATGCTTTTGGACTTTAAAGTTTGTCTGACCTGAATAATAACTGTTTCTCCTAACTAGCTGTCCCCCTTCTTACTCACAGTGCAACAAAGCAATCCATTTTTTTGACAATATGCATTTAACATAATTAGAAACCACAGCTTAACAAAGTCTCCATAATACACTTGTGGGTGCCTGAAATGTCATATTATTCCAGAACTAATAAAAGTACTAGTGGATGTATCCATTTTAAGTGAAAAGTCATGGCTAGAGGTGTCACATAGATAAATCATCTCACTAGGTCTGAGGATAAATTTAAAAGGGGCCTATTTTATTTTTTTGCAGGAAGAATTAAAGATATGTCAGAAATGTATCACTGGACTCTCTGCTTAACTGCAGCACTCTGCTAGACTTCAGTGAGACAGGGGAAAGAAAGGAAAAAAAAAACCACCCATCAGAAGCCAGGCACTTGTTCTGGCACAGAGCCCCAAAGTGACATCTGGGAGCAGTCAGTCACTGCCACAGAGCACACAGCTCAGGGGCTGCTGACAGCCAGGTGCCACATGGCCAAACCCCTCTGGAGACAGAACTGTGTCCATGTGTGCAGGGACACCATCACAACTGCAGGAAAATACAAATAATCATGGCAAAGGACATTTGCAAGCAGCACTGGTGAGTGGCTCCCAGGAGAAATGACACAGAGACCAAAATTCCAGCACTTCTGGGGGACAAGTTTCTATGTTGGGCACTAAAGCCCAGGCAGTTACAATGGGAAAAGAAGAAAAGTGAAAGCAGGACAAAGCCAGGTGGAAAGGGACTGGGGGGTACTGGCTGACAGCTGACTTAACATGAGCCAGTGTGTGCCCTGGGGGGCCAAAAGGCCAATGGGTCAGCAATGAGGTGGCCAGCAGGAGCAAGGCAGTGATTCTTCCCCTGGACTCAGCAATGGTGAGGCCACACCTTGAGTGCTGTGTCCAGTTCTGTCCCCTCAGTTTAGGGAGGACATTGAGACACCTGAGCACATCCAGAGAGGGCAACGGGGCTGGTGAGGGGTTTGGAGCACAAACCCTGTGAGGAACAGCTGGGGTTGTTCAGCCTGGAGAAAAGGAGACTCAGGGTGAGCTGATCACTCTGTAACTCCCTGAAAGGTGGCTGTGCCCAGGTGGGGTTGGTCTCTTTCTCCAGGCAGCACTGACAGCACCAGAGCACACAGCCTCAAGATGTGCCAAGGGCCCCAATCCAATAGGCTGAATATTAGGGAAGAGTTTTTCAAGGAATGAGTGATAAAGTACTGGAATGGACTGCCCAGGGAGGTGGTGAAGTCACCATCCCTGGATGTGTTTAAAAAAGACTGAATGTGGCACTTGGTGCCATGGGCTAGTTGAGGTGTTGGCATGGGCTGGACTTGATGATCTTGAAGGTCTCTTCCAACCCAAAATTCTGTGATTCTATGAAAACCTCCAGGTTTTTTGAACAGGGTACATGATCCAGGCAGCCTGGGGCAAGTCACCCCACTTTAGCAGTTTCCTCAGAGCTCCTATCTCTGTTTTCACACCTCTTGCTTCCCAAATCACAGAATTCGATGTTGAATGTTGAATTCAATATTCAGTGTTGAATTCCAAGTTCTAATTGAACAGTGCCTCTACTTGGCAATGTTTCTCCTTAGACCTCAGTTTGGAAACAAAGATCATTCCATAGCTAGTTTGGAGCAAGATAAAAAAGCCACTTTTTCCCCTTGCAAGATTTGAATTTAAGTCCTTATAATTAATAGCCTGAGTAATACCCTTTTATATAATGCAGCTCATTCATTACATCTCACCCACACTTAAATGCTGTTTTATATTTCTGATGGTGAATATTCCATTATTTCAGCCAAAAATAGTTTTTATTTTCAATCACTTTATGCCTTGCAATCCTGCACACTGCAGGGTGCTGAAATTCTTCACAAATTAAGTAAAATAATGCAGTAAAACTGTATGAAAGCAAGTGATTTATAGAAAACTGCATGTTCTCTCCATAAACAATGTGACACTGTTAGAGATGCAGATGGAAAATAACAAATTCCAGGAGGCTCCAAGTGGCATGCAAACAGATGAATTCTGCATGAATTATGCTGAAGGGAATAATAAATGTAGAAGTAATTTCAGGCTCCAAACTTTGGACAAGTGCATCCCACACACAGAATAGTGCCACAAATCAACAAACTACTAGAGAAGAGATGAAACTTCCATTAATACCTGGATGCACTCAGGATTTTCAGTGCAGCTGGAACTTTGCTTTAAAGCTGTCATGATTAACTTGCACATATGTTATTCCTAAAATCAGTGGAGAATGAGCCTCCAAAAGGGACTGAACTGTCTTAGGCAAAAGGCCAGGAGAGAGGGAGAGAATGTGAGAGGTCACAAAAGACTCCTGCCAGACTCTTTCCATAGAAAGCTTCTTTAGAAAATCAGTTTCTTCACCAGTATGGGTGAAAACATGCCTTCAAATTGGAGGGCAAAGCTACAACAAAGCCCACAGCTGCAGTGCAGCAAGGATTCTCCTGTGACACAGAATGACTGTGCTTGACAGGCAGAAAACAAGCTAAAAACAGGCTGAGAACAACCTCAGCCTGTCCAACCCTGCTGAAGAAAGGAGCATTAGGCTGTGGCTCCACAGCTGCTTCACATGGACACAAAGCAGAGGAAACATTTCCAGCTGCTCATTCCTGCCCTGGACCAGACCCTTCTTTTTGCAGACACTTCTGGATGAGTGGGCACAAAGGCATTTTCTCATCCAAGCATTCCCTCCTGGGCACAGTAGCACTGCTTTTATGCTGATGCAGCAAAATATTCCAAGTTACTGCCCAGGAAAGGCTTTGTGAGCAGGAAATCAGCCTGAACTGCAGCTGCAGGACAGGGCCAGGCTTCTTCCAGCTTGGAGCAGCTGACCTGGCTTGTGGAAGGACACCAAAGGCTCAGTGCCTTCACAGCAGAAATCACAGGGGAAAATCCCTCTCTGGGGTTTTGCCCCATTTCCCCAGCCATCTGCTTGCCCTTTATTTCAACATTATCTACCCCTAGAGCCAACAGCTGGACTTTGTATTAATTAAGTGATTGTTAAATTCTAGGCTGCCTGAGTTACAGAGGATGCAGTTGGTGAGGATCTCTACAGCTGGAAACCCAATGGATGCATTTGTTCTGCAACTCACTGACTGGCTAAAACTCGTTAAAAACAGATTTATGAAAGTGACTCAGAATTTGGAACAAACTGAAGATGAGTAACAAAACACAATGAACAGAAAGAATGTGTTCTATTATTTTTGAAACGTGCAGCGCTCACAACTCGCACCGACCCTGCTGATGGAGCTCAGCTCCTTCCTTTCCATGCCTTCAGGTTTGCTTCCTTCTCTGCACTTCCTTAAGGTTCAAGTACAGAATTAAAAGGGTTTTTGTACATTTTCTTCTTGGACATGCTTCTGCTAAGCAACAGCTGACACTACAACTAATAATAGTAATGCCAGGTATTGCTGTAATCAGAAATTCATGGTTCATTTCCCTGCTGTATAATGGAACCTCATTGCCATTTCTGAAAAACAGAGTTTTTTAAACAATTCAAACTATTTCAGTTATGCTGAGCTTTTGTAAAAAAGCCACAAAAAAGATAAACTTTTCTTTTAAACTACTGCTGTGTGGTGTAAACTGACATTTCATATATTTATTGTTTTGTTTGCGAGGGACAACAAAAGATTGTATTTATGTCGTAAAAATACAAAAAGAGCTTTTTTTCTTTGTTTGGGTTTTACATCCATTCACAGAGACATTAACACAGTAAGTCTATTAACAAGTGCAAGGGGTATCACAAGTTCAGTTGTGGTAATTAGTCATATTTCAGCTTTAAATGATTCTCTGCTCCAAAGAAAAAGATTATGGTTTTTCTTCTTGCTCTATTACCCAACTGGCATTTAAGTCAATCTGCTGAAAGTGTATCTGCTTCAATGGAAGCTCAAAATAACCCATTAAAGAAATATGCAAATCTCTGAGCTTTTTGGGATTTTTAATACTTTAATCTAATAAGAACATTTTACATGACTAAGAAATTCTGGCTGAATCTGTTATTCAGCTCTCCTTTAGCTCTGCTATTAATTTCATTTTTGCTGTCATGAAGAGGACCAAAAAAAAAGATAAAAACCCTCTATTTTACTGGCAAGATGTTTATAAGAAATGTCACATTCTGTACAGGTTGCACGAAAAAAAGCTTCATCCCAACACATACTGCTGATGTTTAGTACAGTAAGGAAATCCAACCTTCAGGGTTGCACCCTCCCCCCCACACGAAAATGCTTCATCAAAAAGTTCCTAGTCCCCAAATCCTACCAGGAAAGATGACCTTTCACCTCTGCTGTTACAGCTGCATCAGGAAATTCATTTTGTGCTGCTGTTAACAGATTTGATGAATACATGCTGCATATAAGGAATATGACAGGATATTGATTAGCAAATGGTGTCCTGCCACAAGCCATTGCCAGCTGGGTTCTGCTCCCTTCCAAGAGTCAGTGAATCACCAAACCTTACAGAGAGGGGGGAAAATGAGGCTGATGTGGATTGTGACAAACGGGGTACTGAGAGTTCACCAGACTCATTAGTAAAAGAAAATGAAAAGAACCAGAGCTACATCTTCAAAAAAACCAATGTGGCTCAACATACTGGCTCTTTACACTTCGTAGCACTTGGAAATTAGCATTTGATGTAAAACAAATAGAAACAAAAAGAAATAACATAAGTAAGAGTTTAACTTTGTAACAGTTTATGTTATGCATTAACTAGCTGAATTTTTTGGAGTAAGATGCAACCAAAACCTGTCAAACTTCTCTTATACTTGTGTTGTTTTGACAGCAGCTGGCACACACTGTTCTGATTTACAGAGATGCAGATTTTAGCTTGTTTTCAGGAGCTTTTGTACAATACAAATTGGCCTGTCATGCTTTCTGTTGGCATCTTCATTTCAGGATCTTACATGCAAGACTTGGTTAAAGGGTTTTTAAAACGGCCTGTGACAAAAAGGATAAAAATGAAGCCCCACACCATCTCTTTCATGGGGAAAATTATTCCTACTTCAGGGAAGTTACTAAATTTGATTCAGGAATTATTAAAGCCTCAGTATCCTCAGGAGACTTTCAGCCTTCTCAGTGAGTGACCCCTCTCAGCATTCTTTGTGCATTTCAATTCTACTTCCAGCTATGCTGTCCACATTCACTGCTCTGTCAGCAAGGAATTTACAATAAAGCTTGATTTGCTTTAAGAGGAAAAAGCATTTCTGACCATGTGATGGCTTTGCTCACACTGGCATTAATAAATTTGTGTTAATGCCCTCCCAGCTCCTCCAAACACCACAAGAGCAGAGCTCTTCTCCCTACTCAGCTAATGGACACTGTCAAAACAGAACCAGCTTTTCACTTCTGCTGAGCAACACACAACTTGGTTTCTCTCTTGTTTACCATTGATATTTCTTTGTAAATAAAATTATGATCCTTCCTGGCTGGAGCATTATGATTCAGCAAGTCACAGCAGAGGGGGCCTGCCTTGGGTTGCCTGATGGTTACAGGTTTATAAATGAGCACCAGTGGGATTTATCCCATGGGCACCTTTAGACAGTGAACAGAGGTTCTGTTTGTTTGAGCTTTGTAATCAATGGAGGGAAGCAGGCATGTCTGCTAAAAGCAGGGCTTCATCTTAATGTGAACGGCTTGCATTATGTGGAAAAGTAAAAAAGAAAAGTATTAGAAAAACGCATGCTATCCTCTTTTAAAAAAGTCCTTTAAGATGAGATGAATCACATCACTCCTCTCCACAGGCTACAAAAGGATCCAAGACACCTCTCAGTGTAACATTTATAATGTTGGCATTTAAATGTGAGCAGAATAATCTCAGGGTATAGGTTGGATAGAGTAAAATAAGGTTTAAATTAATAGGATAATCTGTGTCTGCACTGAGCCAGCCCCTGCTTGGCTGAGGCTGCTGTGCCCCGAGCCAGGAGGATCCCCTGTGCTGCTGGGACCAAACAAGAACTGCTCTGCCTCCTCTTCCATCAGCACCACGCTCACTGTGCTGGGCTTGGAGATTAGAAGCTGCTTTATCTCTGTTCTGGAGCCTGAGTGCTGCCCTCCTTGCACACAGGAGGGCTCAGGCATTGATCACATCACCTTGGAGCCTCACTCCAAACACAGGGAGCTCATTCAGAGCCTGCCTGTGTGTAAGGACAGGCAGACCAAAGTCCCCTTAAATAGAGCACACTGACTTTCAGCCTCTTCAGTTTATTCCTTCCCTTTTTGGACCAATTTCTGGCCATATTATGCAGGCTGAAAGAATAGATGAAAATTCCCCCGGGGCTATTAGTGTGTCTAGACTCATTCATTGACCCAGATGATGCCTTAATTGCCTCTTTTCCATCTGATGGGGAAAATATACTCTAACTTTTCCTGGCTGCAAGCTTTGCCATTAAGTTTTCTAACTGAAATCAGTGAATTTAATGAAAATTTGTGGTACCCCATGTTCTCTGGGATTGAGTTATGTGCAGCACTTATCACAGGCTTAGCAGGACTCACAGGAAGCCTCTGCCCATCTAAATGTTTCAGAAAATCAGATTTTAGGGCTCTTGGCTACTAGACAAGGCAGTAGTGTTACCTATGAAACTTATGCCATTTTATAAAATAAACTGGGTTAGCATGAACAAAATAATTTTAACTTAACAAGTACCTTTTTATCAATATTTAACAAGTTCAGGTAGTGGAAATTTAATAATTCAAATTTACAAATTGCCTGCAAAGTTACAAATTCACAAACCAGTACTGTCTGACCATGCTCTGCATAGAAATTCCAAGATGAAAATAAAAGGAAGCCAGAGATTTTGGTGTAATTTCTGTTACTATTATTTTTCAAGAGGAGAATTAATGTATTTTCTCTTTGCATGGCTGGGCAAACCCCGAGAGCAGCCTGCCACAACCGACATTAGTGATGCAATTTCTGGATTAACTGGTAAGAAATTTGAATTTCCAAGTGGAAATCTGTGTTCATGTGATAGGTCTTCATTTATAGCAAGGAGCCTGTTCCTCAAATGAAGCAACACACTGGGCAGTTACATCATTTCATGGTTTTAAGATTAAAAGAGCCTAAGAGGCTTTTGGGCTGCATGCTGCATCAAATTTACACTGCTGCATCAGTCAGCACTAAAAGCCAAAAAAGTATTAGTAGATTTAGCAGATTTAAGCAAGGATGCATTTCACTGATTACTTCCTGCTAATGTAATTTTGTTTTAATCATTTAAACTATTAATACATCATTTGTATCACGAAGATAACAGAGGCACAGTGCACACTGTATCGTGGGTCACTCACCGAGTGCTTCTATCCCTGTGGAATTTCCAGTTTGAATAACAGGCTTTTATACAAAAAGTAATCAGTAGGCCTTAACCTTAACCTCTTATTCCAATCCCTTCTCTGTGTAATGCCCAACAGGAACAGCAATTGAAAACTACTTTTAAGAATTCTCCTAGGTCTCCAAAAGGAAAGAAAGCACGAGGACTTTACTGTTGCATTATCTGAGCAGAACAGGGAAGAAGTGCCCAGGACCATGAGGATGGAGTAACAGCTCACCTCAGCCTAGGTACAGGAATTATCCTCCCTCAGTGCTTGCTCTGTGGGAGCACAGTGACCCAGCTATCAAAATATTCAGGTTTTTATTCATTTTCAGGACTTTATGTGTGTTCCAGCACATATGTGCACACAGAAAACAATAAAAAATATCCCCAAGCTGGATTATAACAAAAACTTGAAATCAGCTATGCTCTGCAAATTTTTGTTCCTTTGCTTAATGCATTTAATACTCTTTTCCATTCTTTCAACTACTATTTTTATTCTGCTCAAAACATGACTGTCTTCAGGGACAACATGTTCATTCAAAGTATGAATGTTTCATTCATGGCCTTTGACAGCCTGAAAAAGAATTTGACTGCAGAAGATAGAGTTGTGTATTTCCCTTCAGCCCAGTCCCACCATCAATGATACTCTTTCACACCAGTTTAAGCAATTTCCTGGAAAAATATGACTACTACCATGCTTTGCCTCTTCGTGTTTAATTTCTCCGTTACCACGTTCTCAAAAATGTATTCATTTCTTCCCTTACCATTATTCTCTAAAATGGACACATTCAGGCAGCAAATCTCTCCTTGGCATGGCTGATCCCAGCTCCTTTTATATCAGGGCATCTACAGAATATTTAGATTAGAGGTGGTTCTGTATTTCTATTTTTGGGGAATTTCCTCGCTTCCTAAGCTGAATTTTCAATTAACATAAACTCTGAACGTAATTTTCTCCTGTAATAAATCAGTATTAAAAATGATCCAGCAAGAATATAAACAAAATCTGTAACCAAAACACAAGAAGCCTTCCTGCCAGTCTGAATCTTGTCATTTAATTCATTTCAGAGATGACTGTCCTGTCTTGATGCAGGATTTTCCCCCACTTTAATTCAATGTCAGACAGCAGGAAGTTTGTAAGCAGCAAGGTACAGCCAAATTCTAGGTGCCACATAGTGAAGATGTTTTCAGAGAATTCCTGATTTAGGTCTAATAAAATAGCTTTTTAACAGAACAATTATAATGGGAAGCACTGTGAAGAAATGCATGCCAAAAATTATTTTTAAAAAAAGTTTTCTGTAAAATATGGTTGTATGAATGACTAACAGAGTTCCTTTTATAACTAATTTCCACTACAGATTAAAATGAACATCTTTTACAGTAATTTTCCAGTAAGAAACCTGTTCTAAACATCATTGTAAAGAAGTTACATCAGAAATATGTGGTTTGAATGCTTCAATAGCAAAGAAAAGAAGAGCCTATGAAGAGATCCAAATAACTAAAGGATATTTATGGTGCAGTTCAGTATCAGGGAGAACAGGCTGAAAGGACTCTTGAGGTTTCTCCCTTTTCACAAATCTTTGAAACGCTTCAGTGATCTGAGGGAACAGAACTGTTACAACTTTCCCTGAGAGCCATTCCAAACATTCTCTCAGCTCTGACCACAAAGTCATCCCTTTGCAGAGGACATTAATAAAAGGTGAATTTTGCTGGGTAAGAGAATAAAACCACCTTCATCCCCCAGATTTATCAAGGGAAAACCCCAAACAGTTTAATGTTAGTCCAGTGCATGTGGGTTTAATTTTAAAACGGCAAAAAAGCATTTGAGGCAAAGGACTGGGAGCCCTGGATGCTCCTGCTGTGTGGAGCAGACAGGTTCCAGCAGAATGCCATTTCCATTATCAGTGCTCTGCAAAATGCCAAGTTGCTGTGACAGGTACAGCCACAGAAGACAAATGGAAGCTTCACTGGGAGCCCCTTAGATTAGAAAATCCTTGATGAAAACTGCAGGAGTTAAAGAAAATTTTGCCTCATTTTCTTGAGCAATTCAGAGTTTCACATTTATAGCTAAAAGGTAATAAATGTCCTTTTCTACCGCCCATATTATAAATACTTTAGAGAAGCATCATTCAGGTGTTCCCAAATATGGACAAATGGACAGAACAGACACATTTACTGTGTTTTAAAAAATAATTGCTGACAAAACCAATCAAGTGATGATCATATCTATATTTTAAAATTAACTAGGAGTGGAATCAGCTTGTGCCAGTTCCAAGACAGATCCTATGCACCATAACAGTTCCTACATTTTCTGTTTAATTTTTGACATGATTTGCTCCTTCTTTCCTCTCAATTTCTAAATATAGGTTGAATGTCTGCTAAAATTGACTTGTAATACATTTTATCTTTTGAATTGTAGTACCTCACTCTCATGTGGCAATAAAAAGAAAATTTCTTTTTGACAATTGCAGTTTGTAGGAGTATGAAGATGTTGTTAAAATTGGAATCAAGTCAATGCAAGGGTTTCCTGTTGGAAACTTTTTTGTACCTTCAATTTGGGAAGTTTAAACCTGTATTTTGGTATTGGATTATCCTAATTTGGAAAAAATGTGGTCATGTGGAGAGATGCAATATTGTAACATATCCAGTTCCCAAACCATGTTCGGAAGCCTGGTAACGTGCAAACAGCTTTAAAAAAAAAAAAAAAAAAAAAAAAAAAAAAAAAACCTGAAAATTTTTGATTCCCTATTGGAAATGTGTATTTAAGAATTTAATGACTTATTACTGAATTGCAGCAGAACTTCAGAACTCCCAGGTCCCCAGTTTAGGTTTTCTAAGGACCCCTGTTTTCTGTTTGGTTTTGCATTTAGACATTAATGTCTGAATGAAAGGCCCTTGGAAGTTGCTGGGTGACTGCACTGAAAGAGTCCAACCTAATAAGAAAAGCCCTTCTGGAGGATGAACTGAAAAGGGAAGCAAACACTGTTTGTTCACCTCGCTGCTGCCTCAGCATGAATAAAGAGACCTTCAAAGTACACCAGAACTGTTTATTCAAAACACAAATATCTCCTTTCTTTCCTCTTTTGGCACAACCCAACCAAACAGCAAAGCATGGTACCAATGAACTAGGGAGCTTACACCTATGCAAGTTTCTTATTTTATTTATTCTTAAATTTATTCCTGTTTAATTATTCTTAAATTTCTTACAAAAAAGAAATGTTTAAAATTCCACTTTTCTTGAAAACTGTAACACTGTTCCCTTCTACAGGAAACTCATTTTGAATGTGAGCTCAAGCATTTGACTTTTGACATATTTTGACATTTGCCTTTAGTATCATTAACCTTGATAAATTAGGTTATTGGGAAATCAAGGCAGACAACTTCAGAACAGAGGTATGAACAATAAAACAGGGAGCAGTACAAGTAAAAAAAAAGAAATAAATAATAATTTAAAGAAACCCCAAACACTTCAAAGAACATTAATGGTGTGCTCATGGCCAGGGTATGGGGGTTGCTGTTCCCAGCTTCAGTGACACAGAAGGACCAGAAGGATGAACAGAATTTCCAGAACCTCTCCCCAGGTGCAGCACAAGCTGAGACACCCTCACTGCTGTGCCATGCTGACCTCAGAGCACTGCAGGGCTAAGAAAAAAATGCAGCAATTTGGCCAAGAACACTGCTGGCCTGCAACCCCAAATCTTTATGGCCCCTACCTTTAATTCCACCCATACAAGAAACATCTAGTTTTAGGGAATTTTTTGACAAAAAAATTCAAAACAAACCCCTTGAATGGCTCAGACTAAAATTTATTTTAGCTGCAGAAAGACCTTAGACCTTTTTTATTTTGTTCCTAAAACTCAGTATTTAAAGTATTGATACATTAAAATCAGCTCTCTTTATTTTTAGTCTGAAGTCTTGATTTCAGCCTAAGATGAGGTTCAGAGAAACAGACAACTCTTAGCTATGTACAATGAAACTTGAAAATCCATCCTGAAACACTAAGGAAGAGTTTCCCCACAAGAACACATTTCAAATGTTTTGGAGGTTTAACCTTTCTTTCTGAATTGCTTTTGTTGTCATGCCATCCTTTGTTTCCAAGGTAGCAGGAGCAAATAGGAATCAGTGCTGAGCCAATCTTGTCTGTTTTGTGTGGACTCACGTTATTCCTTTAACTCCAATCTGTTCTTTTGTGCAAAAATACCAGTGCTGAGTTCACATAAAATTAGGAGTCTTTTCAAATGGCGAGGGAATTTTTTTTTCAATCATTAGATGATAGCTAAAAAAAAAAATCCAGTGAATTACAGAACTACAACTGAATTAGGAAGAGCTACAGAACCACTGGCTTAACATTTACAGAGAACAATACAGTGAAGGTTCCATATGGGAAAACAACTCTTCAGTGTCCAAGCACTTGGGTGGTAACAGCCCTATAAATGCAATTCAGAGCATGAATCCTGAATCTCACAGCTTCCCCCAATATTCTAAGGCATCTGTGGCATCTGAATTCTCCTTATTGGCAGAATATCTGCTGATTCCTGCCAGCTTTGAGCAGCCAACTCACTACCTCTACATATGACAAAGAAAACTGGGGCAAACATTCCAATCTGACAGCTTGTTGGAGAGGGATAGAGGAAATCAATTAAAAGAGAGAGGCAAATATCTTCTCCCTCTCCTCTTGTGTGGCTTGGAAGAGCCAAGCCATGCCCCACTGTATGGGATGGCAGCAGCCCTGTTCAAAAGCAAGGTTATTGCAAATAACACTCCTGACCCTGCCCAGGCAGACTACTAGAAATAAAATGCAAAATGTGAATATAGTATGAATGTGTCTGCCAACAGTATTCACTTCTTCTGAGGCTGGAACTTAGAAAACCCTCTGTAGAGACAGATGAGCAACTGGATTGCAAGGAAACAAATTTGGATTTGTTCTGAGGTCATTCTAGTAGTTCAAATTTTAATTTGTCCTGCAAAAGGCCTCTAAAAACTGTTCATCAAGATAAAGAACACAGAGATATTATCAAGCATTTTATACTTTTTACCTCTGCACAGACTGGAAACAATGCAAGTCACCACCTTCATTTTGCTTATCGAGCCTGAGACTGAAAAGGCGCGACCATGAAAAGGAGGAAGGGGAAAGGGAGGAGAATTTTTGCTGATTTCTTCTCTTCAAATATATGAGAAAACTTTTCCTAAGTTCAGGCCTCCATAAAAAACTACTCTTGTGGTCCATGGCACTGTGTAGGAAGTGTTCTCAGTTCACCTTTGTAACACAATAGGATTTAATCCAAACAGTCAGGTATGGCACCATATAATGTGATCAGTCTCAGGAAACAAAATTCCTCTGAATAAGATTATGAGCAGTTGAATGGCTTCTCCATTCCCAGATCCAATTCCAAAGCTGCCTGGCATTACTTTAAGAATTCCTTTTCCCTACTTATCTAACTGGATTTTCTTTCTTCCCTTTTACATGCATCTCTTATACTACTTTATCTTCATTTTTTCCCCAACATGCTCACTGTTGGGAAATATCTGTATTCCCTAAATTTCCATAGTGGACTTCACTCATTCAATTTACTTACAAATAAGAATTTCAAGCAGTTTTGTAATCCCTTTTTTCTCCCTCCCTTGTAATTTTCTAAGTGTTTTTATTCATAACTTTCTTGTTGCATTTTCTTTTCCCAAATTTAACTGTGAAAACAACTTGATGTACAGTCAGAAAGACACCACACAAAAATAAGTTATTCCAATCATGTAATGCCTCAGAATTTCATCATCAAGATAGATATGTTATTAAAAGTAATGAAGTTTTCCATGTATATTTAGTATTTATCTAATTTCACTTTGGATGAGGTTATGCAAAAATGTGCAGTGAAATGATGATGACAAACCTCCCTTTAGTTTGTGTTGCCTCAGGAAAGAGAATCCCAGTAGAACACCAGATAACCCCATTCCAACAGGGAACAGAATTCTGATGTCTTCTCACATCAGTGTGGACAATCCCAACAGCATTCACCTTACTTAATACTAACTCAAAAACATTATGTAAGTCTGTTTAAAATATTCAAATGAAGCTTTGTTAAATTTTTATTTAGAGCTAGAACATATGATCATCTTAGCATCACCAAGCTATCTAATTAGCCATCTGCTTCTCGGAATTTTGATAAATATGTATTATATACTTGTAACAAAGGAGTTTTTATCAGCCTAAGTGTCTCCTGTAATCACATTAAAGAGCAGGACCAATGAAGCATTCTTTGGACCCTGAGCTAGTGGGGAACCAGACATCTCAAACAATTTGCAAAAACTCCCTGAGAGCCAGAAGGAATATTAAACAACACAACTGCCCGTGCAAACTCAACCCATATTGTGCTCAATAAAGAATATCCACAAACCATGGCCTGTAAAATTCACCTAACCCTTCTCTCCACTAGGACCATGGCTATCTATTCCTTTTGATTCTTCTCTCCAGACATGAGGGCTTCAACAAAATCTGTATTTTCAGAAATTACTTACTGAAAGTGTCAAAAAGCATCCAGAAGTTTCTTCTCCCACTTCCCAGGGGTGACTGTGTGACAGATCCCCTTTTAAAGTAGGACCAAGACTGTGAATGGAATCCAAAAATCTTCTCTGTGCTGGCACAGCTGTCTGTGCCAAACCTCAGGGCTGACCAGAAACTGAAATGTGCAGTTGTTGAACCAGCAATAGAACATTTCCACTAAACTGAGTCAAACCATATAGGAAATATATTCAGCATTTTCTTCAGCAGCCCCCTCATTTTCTTCCTGGGCCAGCAGTTCTCTGAGGAGCAAAGACTCCTCTCAAATCTAAACTTTCTCTTTGCATTCTGCTGCTTTACTGATCTCTTAACCAGCAAAGGGCCATTAGAGCTCAGCTAAACCAGCAAAACAATCCTAATGCTATTAAGCAGACAATCCAATTAAGCCATTTCCAAGTAGTGTTTGTCATTAAAGAGAGCTGTAAGTGAGCAGCAAGTCCACATCCAAAACCCAGTAATGGGAATTTTCTAGAAATGGTTCTGCCAAGGCTTTTAGCTCAATATCACAAGAACCAAGAGGATATAGTTTCTGAATATGCATATCTTTCATATTGAGTATTTGTACTCCATGATAAAGAACTTTTTGGGGATTTATAGAGTGCAGTTTGGCCACAGTCTACAGGCAGCAAAAATGTGCTGACAAACAGGCAGAGAATTTTGCCAAAATTATACTGGTAGGTTTGATGCCAGACAATATTATCCTCTAGTACATCCAATTCCTGTATTAACTAAAACTCCATCTCCAGTGGTCATTATTTCTCTAAGTTATCCCATCACACAATTTACTCTGCTTCTGAAGAAGATTTTTTTGTCTCTATGTTTTCAAAAATGAAACCAAAATAAGCTTCTAATCTGATGGTGGACTGAAAAGTCATCTTTGCAGACTATAGAAGCCACAGCATTGTATATTCTTACAATTAAAAAAAAAAAAAAAGCCAACTTTACATCTGGAGTTGCTTAGGTATAAAAAGATATGGACAGGGTGGAAACAGGAAAAAACACGTGTAAAGTCATCTGTTAAGCTAGAGAACTATTTTTTCACTATCAATTAATCCTAAAGATTAGTTGGAAAGTACAAAAGAAAAATCCAGCAGGAGAAAGTGTAAGTGTTGGCAGATTGATCACAGGATAGCTAAGACACTACTTCTAGTTTAATTATTATGAAATTCAAATAAATATTAATAAATTACTAATAATGGATAATTACATCCTTGTAATACTTAAAAAGCCAAAACTTCCTTACACAAACTCCTACTGGACACAAAATGGAATTATTCCTGCTGAATGTAAGGAGGCAAACAATTGCTGCTACAATAAATTTGTTTTTAAAGGAGAAAAACAGCCATGAATGGGCAAAACCCATGAAAGTAACACCAGGACCACAGAACCACTGAGGTTGGAAAAGCCCTCCAAGGTCACAGAACCCAACCTTGGACACCCCAGGGACTCCACCACCTCCCTGGGCAGCACCTTCCCATGCTTTGAAAGACAATAGAAATGACTGCTCAATTTTATGCAGTCTTAATTTTAAATCAGCTTAATATTAAAGCGTAATTTGGGCAACATTCCTTACCAAACATGATTAAAGAGCTGAGAAAGACCAGAGAGAATAATTTCTCTTAAGGAAAGATTCTGCTGCTCTTTAGCTAAAAAAAAAAAAACAAACCAAACCAGATCCAAAAAACAAACAAAAAACCCACGAAAACTTTTAACCATAGATTTTTAACCATCAAGACAAAAGGAAAAAAAAAAGTCTTAAGTACCTCCTACCTGGAAAGTGTGAACAACAGTTTCATTACTTGCAGTCCCTACTACTTTCAGCTTCAATGTATTTTGCTCCAAGCTTATCTTGAAGAGATGGAAAGAATGTGCATCTAATTTCATTAAAGAAATAATTTAGCAAATGCAGTTTGTATTGATTCTTCAGGGCATCAAAAATCCCAGCTGACACTGTGTACTACAAGGTCTGAGGTGAGTGGAAGAAATTAAACTCTTTAGAAAAAATGCAGGAGAGAAGGGAGAAAAGTGAATTTATCGAAATCTTGATCCATTTCCAAGAAACAAACATGAACAAAAGAATATGAGCTTGTGCTCTAATTGCATCTGAAAATTCTGCCATTTCTTGGAGATGTCTGAATAGAGTTTTAATCATAAACCTGTATTTTTAATGGATCTACCAAAGACAGCATCTCTACCAAGCATTTTGAACCCACAAACTGAGCCAAGACTCATCTGAGTTACAGCAGTGAGAGCTCCTTTGTCTTCCCCAACTCGTGCAGTGCAGGAGAGAAATTCTGATGCTGAATGCAAAAGGACTTTGGCATTCTGAAATTCAGTGTACAAGTGAGCAGCTCTGAGGGGATGTCTGCAGAACAGAGAAGCAGCTCCCAGAAATGCAGGTGTGGCTGTGGGAGCAGCCTGCTGGAGTTTTTAATCACACAGCAGCCTCAAGCTCCAGCCTGGCTCAGTACATCCCCCAGGATATTTTCTGTTCAACTGCACAGAAAATGATGCCAGTGAGGCAAAAGGAGACACTGCCAACACACTTCTTTCACAGGTCTAACACAGAGAGGCCACAGTTGTAGTAAATCTTTTGCCTAAAATTTTCAAACAAGGAAATTTTCATGATATAATATAAACAACAAACAAAATACAAACATAATATAAACCAGGAATTGGACACCTTTATAACAGTTGTGTCATTTTTAACAGTTTGCTTATTCTATCTCCTAAAAAATTCTTTCTTTCACAAGGAAAATACATTTCCAGCTAGACTCCACTGCTTCACTTTAACTGGAAAAAGTGGCCAAAGGAGATCATGTTCTTCTCAACAGCCCAACAGAATTGTTGGGCCAACACCAAAACCCCACAAATTCTGCATTTTCCATAATAATGCAACACAAGCAGCAATTGTGGTGGTGGTGGGGAACACACAGGACATGTAACCCAGAACATTGTGTCATATCCCTGCTTGGGTTGTAAGGAAACTCACAACCCACAGCTCACAGGGCATACAAGACACAGGTAGAAGCCACAAAAGTTTACAAGCAAACTACAACTCTCTTTAATAAAAAATATTTTTCTTAATTTCTGCCATTAGAAAGTCACAGAGAGCTACAGGAAAAAAATTCCTCCTTTAGCACAACGAAGAAAGAATAAAGAAATCAAAATAATGCTTTTTAAAGAAAAAAAAATGAAAACACCAGGTAAAAAGAAACCAGAAAGGTCATGAGGAATGCAAAAAATTGTTTATATAGATAGATAAAATTTTTTCATATAGATAGATAAAATTTGTTTATATAGATAGAGAAACATGGGTAGGACTAATAGATATTTCTGGAGTAGGCTTTTTTTTTTTTTTTTTCCCACAGGCACATCATACAGGAAATAATATTGGCTGCCTGTTTGGCCATATATCCGGGTCTGGAGAGGCAATAAAGATCCCAATCATGCACATTGAACCCATCCTCATAACAAAGCATTTCCTCAGAACTGGGCCCTGTGCTTTCACACCCACCAGGACAGAGCACAGCCCAGCCCTGGGATAAGGAATGAACTTTTTAATGAACAGAACAGAGGCTCTGCATCGATTCTGAGCCCAGCTCAGCCCCTGGGACCACCAGTAGCCCTCAGTGCCAGACTGGTTTTACTGGGAGGGAATCTGCAAGAATAGACTGGGCCAGTCTCTGGCAGCCAAGTGACTCAGGCTGAGGTGCACAAGGGGCAGGAGGGGAAATTCCAACAAGATACTACAAAAAACAATTTCCTGACAACGGAGGTCAGACACCAGAACAGGGATGCTCTGCCCTTGAGGATATCCCAGCTCCAACCAGACAGGACCTCGAGCAAACCAACAAAACTTCAAAGCTGGTCCAAGGCAGAGCTTGACCAAATTACTCCTGAGATCCCTTCCACCTCCACTTATCTTCCTGTTCCATTTCACATGGAAAAGTGAAAGGTGGGGGTGGGGGAAAACAGTTTACTCTCAATATACTCAGCTGCTTTAAAGCAGAGTGATGCAAAAGGTCAGATTATTAGACGGGGAAAGGAAAGAAATGTCATGTTCTACTTTCATTACCGCCCACAGCAGCTCTAGCGTTGACTGATGTTCACAAATAACGTAAAGAGTTAGATAAAAGCTTCATCTTGAGCTTCTGCTGACAGTGCTGCCTGTACTATTGCTTATCTGTTAATTAGAGACAATGGCAAGAGCACAATAACACAGTTCAGTTGTAATCTTAGATCATTCACCATCTCCCTTACCAGTGTGGATCAGCACTGCCTGTGTCAGTGCATCAAATGTCTAAAAATGAGAAACCAGCAAAAATTAATGTCTGGATAAAGTGCTGAGTTCATATGGCTGCAGCTGATGTCAGAATGTTGTGGTGCATTATCTTACCAACCTCTGGATTAAGGAAGAGGTTGGCAAACCCCTGAGCAGTAGGGTCAGACACCACTGGCAGGGCACCTGCCTGGTTTGGGGCACCACCACCTCTGAACTAACACAGCAATGCTGCCTTTTATCCTCATTATTGGCCTCTGTTTTGACTTCTAAATTTCTGTCATTAGTGAGAACCAGGGTAGGGTGTCACCCATAAGCCACGGGCTTAAGCTGCTCTAAACCCATAAGCTGCTCTAAACAGCCCCATACTCAGCACTTGCAAGAGCTGCCAAAACTAAACTTAGAAATATCCCCAGAGCACAATCACATTGGTTCAGCCAGCTCAGAAAAGTGATTTCTTTGAACACTGACAAAGCCAGAACTATCAGAAGGCCAAGGCAGTGATACTGCAGCACCAACAGCAGAAAGATTTATTCTCATTCCACATGGATTTCTATACAACTTTCACACATAAAAAGTGTCATTACATGTTATTTTATGTATTATTGACATTCCAGCCAAGCATGGCACAGTCTGATGTAGCTGCAAGCAACATAATTGTCTTGTTTGCTTTTGTCCCTTTTCCCATTACTTCCACCACAACATTTACACTTAAGAGACACTGGGGGATGAAAAAGATATAGCTGTAATTCAAGCACAAAAAAAAAAATTAAAAAAAAAAAAAAAAAAAAAATTACAAAAACATTCATAAGATAGTACCACTGCCTGATGTACCCATAAGGACACAGACCATATTCTTGACAACAGAACTACATGAAAATGACAGCAATTATTTTCTTTTCATGAAAAAAAACAAAAGTAAAAAGTGCCTGCAATTAAAAAAGTACACGTGACAGCATCCTGCTGTTTCCAGATTTTCATATTCAAAGAAAGGTCTTAATTGTGCTAGAAATATATATCAGGGGAAATTAATACATCTGAATATTGCCAGTGCTACCATGATTGATTGTGACCCTGCAACCAAGGAATCTGAGCAAAATAGACCTTTCAGGACACATTTAAGTGACTGCAGCAATACCAGGTTCAATGCCTTTGAAGTAGCAAGCCCAGGAAACAGAGCATTTGTTTCTGCAGGGGTTAGTTTAAGTTTTAAAACTCACTTGAGAGACTGCACAAAGCCTTGGCTGCTGGGCCCTGTGCCACCCTGGATTTATTGGCTGCAGAAGTTTAAACCTTGGGTACTTCCACTGTTTGCAGCCACAGCAACACCTCCCTGAGGCTCAATGAAGACAGCATGGAATTGATTCTGTGTGTTCCCAAACTCTCAGCCAACAAGGAATTCTGTGTAAGAATGTCACCCTGCTGTTAGGGACACCCCAAACCCATTTGCTGGATCCCACAGTGTTCAGTTCCTTGCATGCTGGTGTTCAGCACCAGGAATTCAGCAGTGCAGGAAAAGCTGTCCATGTGATCCTAAGAGAAACCAGATGTCAACAAGAAGTGAATTTAGAGAGAGAGAGAAGGGTGTACACTGAAAGGTTTCTCTCAGGGGAAAAAAATGAGATATAAGGCAAAATTGGGGGTCAGTTATGTGATTCAATGCACCTTGATGGGAACTTGCCTTCCTGAAGTGTCCTGCTGTCATTAAGACCGTTCCCATTTTGAGGACTTCTGCTAGGCCAGGAAAGTGTTTGGATTCAAGTGTTTTGGATTCTGTTAGTTAAGATCTAGTCCAAGCAATGAGAAACAGTTACTCCGGATAAAATGCTTCCATTTTATCTCAATATCTTCAAAAGCCAATGCTAAACATTTTAATTAAACAAGTATGGCAGTAATTGAAAAAAACAAAACAAAACAAAACACTGAAACCACAAAAAAACAAAACAAAACACTGAAACCAAAGATCTAAACAATGTTTCCCAGAAAAGCCAGATGGGACAAGAGAAATCTCCACTGACGTTGCACACAATGCTGATTTTAAAGAGGCAACACAATCTTAAATAACACAGAGGTCTCCAATTAGGCAAGGAATAAATCTTTGCAGAACATTAAAAACTTTTAAGAATTATTTTACATCACTTCAAACTTTCTTGACCAGTCGAGGATTAGTATTTATTTCAAGCTCCAAATACAGCTACAATTATGCAACTACACGAGTAGCTTGAACAAAGAAACAAATCCACTCTGACCTCCCCATCTCATGTCACAGTACATTTTCTAATTTTCACCTCAGTCTACTCGTTTTTTCACCCAGTTCATTTTTCAAACAGCTAAAGAAATAATGAAAAAAAAAAAAGAGAAGATCAATCAACATGATTGTGTTTTATTACAGTGACTTTCGGGTTTGAAACAAACAGTTCAGAGAGGTATCAGTCCTTATTTTCTGTTTAACAAATAATGATTTCTCTCTGCATCACTAATGGGGCCTGAAATTAAAATGGATTTTTAGTTGAGCTCCTGTTCATACACTTGTGTCATCATCAATATCAGGCTCGCTCTAGGAACAAGATTTATCTCAGCTATCCATTACAGGGAGGCAAGCTGCTTATAAAAAGCACCAGGCATATTCCCAGGAGCCCCACAAACAGAGCCAAGCACCAGGGTTACATAAAGCCTGAGATTCTCTAGGACTCCACTCATTAGGCTTATAAACCTAAAAATAGGGCAACCTTGGAACCAACCTACCTCAGCTCCTGAAAGCAAAGGCTCCACGCTGTAATTGGGGTTAAATTCAGCTTTAGGCTGAGTTTCTGTAAAATACCTGAAGGTAAGCACTCAAACCCCCTCCCACACAGGAGAACCTGAGCACCTTTACAAGTGATGCTGCAGCTCTGCTGCAAATTGCTGCCAAATCTTCCATTAGTGCAGACACTTTACTGCAGGTAAGTAAAATTCAATACTTTGCCTGAAGCCAGCAAGGTGTGCAATTTATAAACTGAGCCAAGGAAAGCAGTTTGTATCCAGGTAGTTCACTTTTTTTTTTTTTCCTTTTTTCCCCTGAGACCTCCCTTCATTGCTGGAGAAGACACAAGGAATTTATTTTTCAAACACCACATCATCTGAGTATTTTAAAAACAGGAAACTATCTAAAGGATGGGAGTGTCTGCACCTCCCTAAATGCAGAGCTTTTAAATATATATATATTTATTCCTTGAAGCAAGGAAATAAGACTGGGAGGGAAGCTTCAGCAAACTGTTTAAATCCTTTTTTGCACAAATAAGAGGATCTTCAAACAACCACTATCCTCTCTCCCTCCCCCCACATCTATAATTTAGCAACAAGAGCACTCCTTTCTTTATACCTAGAGGGATATGCTCATTTTAGGTCTATTTGACATATGAAAATGAAAGGATTGGAAAAAAAATCAGCAAGAAAACATCAAAGCTGAATTAAGGAGCATGCTGTATTCTAATGAATATGAAATGACTTCAAATAGGGACTTTCAACACCTTCTGTACATGTTTTTAACAAGCTTATGACACATTTATGCCCCAAATTGTCCTACAAATTAGGGGAAGTACTTGTCTTGTTTAGAAGACCTGAAGGCAATCAGGAAAGAGACAAATATATGCAGCTTTTACCAGCCTACAAGACTGTTAAATTCTCTTAATAACCAGTGCAATCTTTCCAGAAAAAGTCTACACGGCAAGACAACAACGGAAGAAAAAGCAGAATTTCTAAACAAGAAAAGTTTATCAGAAAGCAGAACACACATAAAAGGAGTAAACATCCTAAAATCATGCAGATTGTCCAGTATTGTTCCCAATGGCCTGATTTTAAGAATTTAATCCAGGCCATACCTCCTTTCTCACAGAGGTTGATTAGGTTAATGCAAGGATAGCCACACAGCTGTGGAGGGTATATCCTTTGAAAGCAGAACATAAAATTAAACTGACTTCACAGGGCCCAACTATTTTACTAATAATATCTAACATTCTCCATCAAACTAAGCAGTTTATCATGGGATTACAAGGAGATTACTGAAATGCATCACATAAAAAAAACCCAAAACACCAACAAACCCTCCGAAACAGATTTTGACACAGTGACAGCCTTTAAGGAGGTAAAATATACAAAATCTGACAAAAGCCTTCAAGCTCATGCTTGTCTTCATATAATCATATTTTTATATTTTCACAAATATAGCAGCATCTATACATTATAATAATAGGATTTTAATTTCAATTTTTTTTTTTTTCCGATCTCATATCTTCAGCACTTAGAAGATCAGTATTAACTTATTAGCTGAATAGAGCAAAATCCTGCTTAATTAGGACTAGAGGACTGAAAGGAACCTCCAAGGGTAAATGAATCCAGCTCCTTGCTCCTGCTGGCGACCATGACCATTTTTTTTGGAAGGTCATATTGAAATCACTTGGTTTCTTAGTCTGCTAATCTCTTCACAAAGCTATTCCTGGACAACTGCTCCCCAGCAGCCAGAAGATCAGCAATTTCCATCCTACACTTATTAACAACAAGTTTATGCTTATTTGTCCTCAAATTAGCACACAATCACTGGCACCAGACCCAAGCACTTCTGAGATAAAAATGTCACTGGCAGCCCTGTGAGTGGAAAAGGTGCAGGGCAGAAAATAAAAGCTCAACAGTGGTGAAATAACAGGTTGGATTTTAAATGTACAGCAGCTGCCTCCAATATTCAGTGAAAATGAACCTTCAGGATCTGTCTCCAGTTAGAGCCCTGCCATAACAAAAGAGAAACTACAGGATGGAAATGAGAGTGCTGCCATCAGAAAGGTGATTTATCATTCTCAAATTGCTGCTGATGAGAGAGCAAAACTTTCAGAATTTCTGTTTAAAACAATTAGAGGCTAGTAAGCTCCTCATTAACATATTTTTTTTTCTTTTTAGGATGGCAGAGTGTGGTGAAGAAATCTAGAGTGCATCATCTAAGAGATGGGGTTTTGTCAGGCTGAGAATAAGCACAGTTACAGAACCTTTATCCTGAGAGCACTACAGAGCCTGCCTGGCTGGAAACTTCCCCATTTATTATGTTTAGTTCATCAATATTTGACAACTGAAATAACTGACCATGCAAATTCCTACAGAAATTACCAAATAATGCAAAATGCACCCATAAGTGAAGTGCCAGGGAGCACCAACACCTTCCCCTCATTTAAATTCGTGCTTTTTTAAATACCAAAAATGCTGTCACATACTTCAGCTTCTTCCCTTTAAAACTTCCTGTATTAAACACTGGTATTGATTTCTACTCATATTTAACAGTGAAAACTACAAAGACAGTAATTAAGTTTTCCAGTTTAAAACTGTCTCAAGTCTTCTTACATCATATTTTTAAAGATATTAATAGAGGCCCTAAAAATAAGCATCATACAGAGCAGCCAGGAGAGATACCTAATACTCAACAAAATGCAGTCAAGAGGATGAGCACTGTGGCTATTTTTAGAAATTTTCTTTTTTATAAGAGTTTAAAGACTAATTAATTTTGTAGGCAAATTAAAAGGTTGAAAATAAAATACCTCAGACATGTGACAATTGTTTGATTCGTGGGGCTACACCTCAGCCTCCCCGGCCTGGGCCAGTCAAGCACTGGTTTTGGCATCACTCATCTCAAACTTTTGCTACATTTAAATTGAGGAAGGGAACTTAGTTACAATTAAAAATCAATTTACACATAAATGTGTCTATATTATAACATAATATAGACAATGCATTAGTATTCCAGTGGCTCATCACCAAAATCCCATACAAAGGAAGCTTCACTTACAAACATTTTGAGGCTTTACTGTTATTCAAAATTAAAACAAATAAATAAATAAATTTATATATTTCAGAATATTAGAACCTACAGTATTTGGGGGAGAAATGCAAAATTCCTTCTAATGTGACTGGAGTTTGATTACATCAATATTTTGAATAAATCAGAGAACCACAGAAGGGTTTGGAGTTTAAGGGACTATAAAGATCATCTTCTAACCCCTCATCATATTTCAGTCTTAAATGCTATAATTACACCATAATTCAAATATAAATAAGCTCTGAAAAATAAATGTAAGAGATGACAGGATTTAATTTAAGCAATTTGACTTTAAAGACAATGGGTAAAGACAATTTATTCCCTAAATTTGAGCACTGAATAAAAACTTCAGATGTGGAACATTCTACCTACATATGGTTTATTATTCAGTATAAATGAGAATGCAACATTTCTGAAATAATGTAAGGATAAAGTGAGTTTCAACAACACTTATTTTTTAATATCTGCCTTTCACCTGAGCCTATGTAAATGACTAAGACACAGGGAAATAACTCACAGCAGGAACAAACAGAGTGATAATACAGAAATAAAACCCAATTTCCTCCACTCACACCAATGTGAAAGCACTGCCTTTTTTTTTTTTTTTTTTTTTTTCAGTTTCTAAAAATTATTCTTTTGACATTGTTTTTTGTTAAGTAAAACCTTCCTTTCTCTCCCCCCCTCCAACTTTTTAATATGGTTACACAGAGAAAGGTTCATTATATATATAGCATTTGTTACCATTACTGTAAAACTCAGGATAAGAAATCTTTACAATATTTGAGTAATCTACTTACAGGATAACTGACAAAAAGGGAAGGAATGAAAACATTTACACGAGGTAAAAAAAAAAGGCAGGCAGCAGTATTCAAACACTACTCAGAGTGCTTAGTTCAGTCAAATATTTAATGATTTCCAACAAGGAACACCCCTGAGAGCATTAAGAGGATGGAAACAAGGTGTTTGAATTTACTTTTTTTTAATTCCTATTGTAATTTCATGAGTGGAAGTGAAACCCTGCAAACAGCCCAGTGGAATTTCTGAGGAGGAGGAATCAGAGGATGACACAGACAGGCAGTGCTGGGGCAGAGAACCCAGGGACAGCTCCTCTGGTGCCAGGATGGGGCTGGCAGCGCCAGCAGCCCTGAGTTAATTATTTCTAAAGAGCAATAATTAACCTCTGGGGCAGCTGGAGCTCTGCTCCACATCCTCCTGTGCAGGGCAGCCAAAGTCTCAGCACTCCAACCACGGGGATGAGGAATTCTCCTGACAACCTGAAAACAGCACAGCCCCAAAATACTTCCCAAACGTTTCAAGCACATATGAGAAACCAAACAGGCTGGAAGTATAACCCTCATTTTTCAGATTTTTATCCAGTCCTCGAGGAATAAAAGCAAAGTACCTGAGGGTAACAGTGGTCAAACCACCACAAAGTGCAAAAAAGTGAAGTTTTCTGTCCCCTGGCAGAGCCAGTCCCATGTAACACATTAAACCATATTCCAATATGTAAACAGAGAGTGTCAGAGTTTTCCTTACACGTCAGAGAAGTTATCCTTCCTTATAATGTATCTGTAAATAAAAGGCTGTAAAGCCATGGTATACAAGGAAGGGGTTATTTTTAGCCCAGACCAGCTGACTTGCAGTTCAGAGTGTGATTTGAGTGCATTAAAAGAAAATTAATCTGACAGTAAATTAAGAAAAAAGAAGGACATCACATGGAATTCCATTATAAAGTGATTTCTAAGGGTTAAATTAAATGAATGCACTTCATATTGAAAGAATTAAAAATTGTTTAAGAATAAATTTCTGAAATATTTTTTATGTTAAAGTGACTGACAGTGGCAATAATATAAAATAATAAGAGCCAAAGATCCTGTTACTAGTTTAATTTTTTGATGGAAATTCTAGCATACAAGGCTTTAAAAAAATTAAATACTGCAAACCACATTTCACTTCTTGCTAATAAGGAGTAACTAAAAAAATAATAATAAAAAAAAACAACCCACAAAACCTTCCGGCAAGGACTAGAGGAAATTTTTCATGCCAGATAAAATCCCAATAGCGAAAAATAGCGGTGAAATACAAAACTGAAGTTTTTCAAATAGGTGTAAAGCAGCGTAGGAAGGTTCAGTTGTTTGGAATCCATTCCCTCTCCAACACAGGAGCCATGGGAGAGCAACCCCAGCTGCTGGCACACTCCTGTCACCCTGAGAGGATGGCCAGGCAGGTCCCCATCTTGTGCTGGCACTGTCCTTTCTCCAAGGCTCCTCCTGCTGCTGCTCCCTGCTCCTCTCTCCTGCTCTGCTCACAGGAATCCCTCTGGTGTTGTGCAAGCTCTGGGCAGGTCCCCTCTTGCCAGGCACAAATTCCTCTGCAGGCTGGGAGAGAGGAGGATGAGCCCACACGAGTTTCACTGCTTGGGCACTGCAGGGTGAACTCTCTGCCCTGCTCACAACCAGCCTGGCACCAGGCTCATCTCCAGGGGAAACCTTCCCTCCAGACTGAGAGCTGCTAAACCAGGAAAAAATCTGACTGCAATCGAGGCCAAAGGGTGTTCCTGGATGAAAGAAGCAATGTCAGGAAGCCAAAATACTTCTCGAACTCAAGGTTTATAGCTCTGTTGGATGCTCCATTTTTAATATATCTCTGTTTCATTCCATCAGCTTCAAATAAGGAAGCATCCCAAGGATGGTGATGGCATGCTGGATTTGTTGCTATCTGCAGAAATTAGTTTCTATAAATAGCTTTCCCAGGCTTTTTAAGACACAGCTGTACCAAGTTTCCCCCAGAATCAAACTCGCCAAGACATCGATTCCCTGCATCATTTGTCACTTCCACAAAGGTTGTGACAGGATCCCAACACTACCCCGGGTTTCTTCTGGAGACGCCTCGTCACACATTTTAATCTTATTATCTGTAAAGATGGAACACCATCTGCAACAAGCCTTTCAAGCATTTCTTCTCCAGCAGCAGAATTCAGTGATGATAACAAGATTCTGTGAGCATGACTGAATAAAATTTTACCATGTTAACCATGACCCAAAAAACAGTGCCAGGGTTTAGGAGGAGGATTCGGAATTGCAGGAATATAGTACAAATCTCACTCCAACCTCAACATGTGCTCACTACTTCAGCCCTTACACACAACCTGTCAGCTGCAAAGAGGGATTTTACAAAGCCAGGGTAGGTACCATCAGTACCCATAATAATATCCAAAAAATCTCAGGCTCGTATGGATTTCTCAAGTCAAATCCTGCAATGAACTAAAAGAGAGGAAGCAGCTCACTGACTTCCCAACCTAAATACATAAAATATTTTAACTCTGAAATCAGGATTTAAATTCACACCTGCCCAAGCCAGTGATGAAATGGCAACACTGGAGCAGAGACAAGCTTGGGTCTGGCACGGGCAGGGTTATTGCAGTTTACAGAAACTCATCAGTGGATTGGTGCCAGCCACATGGATGATCTTGGGAACAGATTACTTGGGAGCAAGCAGCCATTGAGAAAGGTATCCAGGACACATTTATTCTCATTTAAACAACCGTTGAGTCACAGAGTGTGCTCCAGAAGGCAAAAGAGGTTTAGATAAGAATACACTCCCCATCAGAAAACCAAAAGGAAGAGTAAGAAAACATCATTCATTCTTCAGATGTAATAAGTTATAAAAATAATTCCTCAGTGAAAGACAGAATTGCTTCTAGGTAGTGATCTCCTTTAAAAACTACAACTTCCCACCAGCCAAAAACTCACCCCTGATTCTGCAGAATCAAGAGCAAGGGCAAACAGGGGAGAAGCTCTGCTCAAGCAACACTGTACAGCCAGATCACTGCACCAGAGGTCAGAATTGCAGGGCTCTGTTCTTCTTCTGACTCATCCCTTTAATACTCACACTCCTCAGGACCAGGAGCTCTTGAAGCATAAATACATCTTTGCACAAGACTTTGTACCACAGCAATGAAAAATAAAACAAGTCCTGTCTCAGGTTTATCTCACATTAATCTTGATCCTGGCATAGTCTGTGCAACCCAAGCGCTGCTAAATATCCCCATTTTACAGGTGGAGGCACTATGAGTCTTACATACAAATAAGACTCAAAGCAATTCCACTTTTAATGTTTTGGAGAGCCTTAAATCAATGACAGAAATGCAGAGCATTGTCTAAAAACAACATTTAGGAAAGCCAGACACATTTTTTGGTTTGAATACCATAAGCATGTTATGTTCTGCAGGTCCAAGTGTGAAGAGACAGCCCAAGGGTGTGCAGACACAGGTTAATTAGCAAAACTAGAACATCTGGGTTGCTGATAAGTTTCTGTCTTGTAAACACATCAGCAATCTATAAATAAAAAGTTGTGCTATCAGAGATCTTGGTATCTCCTCAAGAGACAGCATGCAATTTTTTTTAACCCTAAAATCACCCACCATCTTCTCAACCGGCTCTTCTCAGAAAACTAATCTGAAAACACAGAATTTTGAATAACACCTTGGTTTAGGGCAATATTCTAGAGAAAGCCTGAAGTCTCCCATCAGCAGAGAAACCATTTTGGACACATCTGTTTTGAAGCTGAGTAAGCTTTGACATTCTACATTGTTCAACAGAATTTTTGTGGAAACTGATCTCACAAAATAACTTAAGAAAATAGATCTACAGGGAGAGGTTTTCACATCCCAACTCAACTTGAAAGCAATTCACATTTAAAACCATATTAAAACTGACTAATTTTAGAACCATTATGCAGGTACTATATGTGTTAAATAATAACCAGTGTTCTACCTCTCCTAAAACTAAAGTCCAAAACGTACAAGAGCAGACAGGATTTTTTTTTTTCCTATTTTCAGTCTGAAATTTTTGTCATGGCTAAGAGCGCTGAAAGAAAGTGATGTTTTATCCTGTGTTAACAACTAATCCAGGACTCATTATCTTGCTTCAAGTGCCACATCAAGGCTTTGCCAAGTGCTGGTGCTGTGCAGGACAGGTAAGGGAGGCCTGTGGTGCCTTTGCAGAGTGTGGGGTGGGAGGAGGGATTGGGCTGGCAGCTCTGTGGCAGGGACACACCGGAATTAGGACAGGCTGCTGGAAAACTCAGCAGGACATCAGCTCCTGAGAGCAGCCTTCAAAAGCATCCTCATGGCAACACGGGTTCTGCCATTAAAGCAAATTAATAAAATATCAAAGCTGGGGCCTAGGCAAATGTTAAAGGGTGGGTTTGTAGCTTCGTGCATTCCTTTGGAATGCAGGAATTAAGATGGTGTTCCTGCAAAAATAAGGAGGCAACACACACAGACAAGTCAAGGCTAAATCAGGAATTACAAGCAACAAAACCTGTGAGTTTTAGATGCTGTGAAGTCACACACACCCAGGCTGCTGCCCACCAAGCTGCAGAGGGGCAGATCTCAGCTGAGAGAAACCCCAGAGCCTAGAACTGACTCCCCCAACAGCCAGAGAGCCAGAACAGCTGGAGAGAAGCCAGTGGACCCAAAGAGCTCATTGACATGGCCCACGCTCCCTGCTCAGCACAGCTGTTTCCAGAGCCACTCCCCAGCCCAGGCATGTTTTTTCCCATCCTGTTTCACAAAAGATTGAAACTTATTTCCAACAGATGCGTTCTGTACTCCGGTAATTCAGTGATATTTCCTGATGACTGGTTAACACAAAAGCTGTGGCTGGTTGCTCCAAAGATTGCATCTGTTACCCTGCATCTCACCATCAGGGCAGAATGAATGCCTGACTGCAGAAAGAGACACCACAGAAGAAATTACTCTGGTTTTAAGACTCAACCTGAGGATAAATAATTTGCCTGTGCAGCAAGAGCTATTTTTTTTTCAAAATATGACCTAACAGGGGAAGGGAAAAAAAAAAAACAACAAAAAAACCACCACAACCTGAAAAGCAACTTAAACGTTTTCTAATCAATTTCACAGCTAACACAACAGAAAATACCTACTTATTTTCTCAAACGAGATCATCCTTGTTAACATTAGCCCTTTGATTTCTGAGACCCCCTTAATTCAATTAAGCATGTGCAACAAAACAACCTCCATGGAAGGATTCATTCACCCTGCAATTCACTGGGAACTGCAGACAGAACTTGGCTCAAGGAGTGAGTTTCTCCTATCATAACACACAGCAGAGCTTTCTGTGCACACGACAGCACAGCAGGAAAAGTCCCACACTAAGTGACAAGGGCTTACCTGAGGAGAATAACTTCTAAGTATATGATTTTCTGCTCCACTGATAACTATATCCTAAAACAAGAGGGGAGGGGATAAAAATAAATCATTTCCTTATCATTAATCCTGGCATAACTGTTTGCTGAGGAATGGTGCTGTGGGCTTTTCCTTTCAGGGTCAGCAATGTGTGCCATAGTAAATCATGTGAATTATTTCACAGGGTGTATTTATGTTTTACACAAGCACAGGGCATGAAGCCATTCTCTGAGCTTCCCAGGAACCAAGGACTGCATCTTCTCACTTATACCTCCTAATTATTGTTACAAGAGATGTCTGCAATAAGAAATTCTTTTTGCATGATCCATTTAATTGACCACTTTCTCTTCACATGCATCCAGTGAATGCTTCAGGTGGTGTTCATAGCTCTGTCCTTCCATGCAGACATAACAAGCATAATTTAAATTATATCAACTATTTATGTGACAGAATATTTTTTATGTAAAACTTCAGGAGACTTTATCACGCTATCAAATTGAAATTTCAATACTGAGCTCCAGCAAATAATTTCCACTTCAAAAAATACATCTGGAAAGTGAGAGGATAATATGTGCATGTATCAGCACATCTCGTGTCTCTCTAGGTTACTAAACCTCCTGTATCAAGGGCAGCTCGCTTTACTAAATATTAATGCAGAACTCTGCATAATATGAGGCTTCAGTTATTCAGTGGATCTCTGAACTGCAAATAAAAATAAGCATTAAAGCCCATACTATTAACTACAGATTAAGGTCAGATCCCAACAGTTGTTCCATGTAGCAGAATGGAATAGATAAACATTTACTGACCGTGATACTGATCCCTTCTACCAAGCAGATTGCAAGATCCAGGCTTTAAAATTTTTAAGAACATTTATTAGCTCAGCATGAATCCAATCCTACACTCTCACGAAGAGTGCAGAACTGGGACAAACTGTGTTCTGGAAGTTCTGGAAAGGCACCACTTAGCACCTGCTGGCCAGCCCAGTTTGCATTCTCTGCTCTGCAAATCCGACGGCTCTAAAATTAACCCCAGTGATTTTATCACTGATTTCCTTTTCATTTTGCCATGTTAAATGTCAAATGATCCAATGTCTGACACTGCCCTTTTAATTATTACAACCAAAGCTTAAAGATGACACACACACATCCCCTCACCCCTTCAAAGTGAGGCTCAATGAAACACAGGCAACAGTAAGAATTTAAAGGTCAATATTTGCATAAGTAGAATAAAAGCCAAGAAAGCAAGAATTATTAAAATTTTAATTCTGCAGTAAGTTCTACAATTACCACTCTAATGTATTGATTTAAATTACTAAATAAGCTTCATAGATAGTGCTGAGGACTTCATTAAAATTTACTGAACTTATTTATCAATGCTTCTTTCAGAAAGCTCATTATAAAAACCTGCACAACTCCAATTAGACCTCCCAAACACATTAATGATATATGAGGTCTTTTATTCCCTCCATCAATCTCAGGCTACACATTTACTTATATAATCAATACTCTAAAGTTACGGAATGCCCATAAATTCACGGCCTTGCCTCAATGAATTTGTTCACTCAATACCTCCTGACACAGAGTCCCCATCCCTGTCAGTCACATTAACCCAACCAACCACATTTTATTGCTCTGTAATCAGGATTCAAAAGCACTTGAGATGACAGGAGCAATAAAAACCCTTGAGACTTTATGTGTCCATTATGGTGCCTGGGTTGTTTAAAAACAGGAGCTGCAGTTGCAGCCTGTGACTATAAATATGCACAGCACCAGCACAGAGCCAGGGAAGCTCAGGGTGCAGCAGGAAACAAAGGAATCTGAAGTCAAAGACCCTCTGCAGAAAGCAGGAAAGGGATGCAGCAGTGACAAACACTTGTCCTCCCTCTTCCTAAAACAGAAATAGCTCTAATAGCAAATATTTTGCAGTGGTTTATTACCTTTTCTAGTCCATTTATGAAAAAGGAAAGCTGGACAAGGCATATTGAGCAAGATGTCAGGGTGAGGTATTTGTGCTCCGTTGTGTCTGTCCAAGGTACCTGAGCAGTCCCAGCCCCCAGGGACTTGCTGCTTGATGGACTTGCAGGAGAGCCCCTGACACTGACAGACCTTGCCTTCAGCACATTTGCTGTCAAGTACCCAAACCCACAGATACCATGCACAACAACGGTGCAGCACTGAATAAAACACAAGCCTTAAATGTTTGTAACATAATACATTTATATCCTGAAATGAAAGTGACGCCTGGCCTTGTACCAGGATTAATAATATACAACATAATTCAGTTTTTGCAAAGGGTTCAAAGAAGCTTAAGCTCAATTAGATCATCAGCACTTTATATAAACCTGACAACTAAGCTGCTCCTCATTACACAGCATCAAGAGATGCTGACAAGACTTGGGTTTTGCAGGAATCTTAGAGATGAGCTTTACTGCCTTGTAGGAAAACAAGGGCAGGCATCAGTTTTACTGCTCCATCAGGCACACCTGGGTACCTGAGGAGGAACAAAACACTTAAAAGAACTGCTCAGTGAAACAACAACTGGCAGGAGCACCCAGGGTGCACCAGAACGTAAAAACCCTCTAATGCATGAGCCTGCTGTGCAGTTGGCATAACGACTGCAGACCCATTAGGAAACAATACAGCTTCCCAGGAAAATGTATAAAACATCTCCAGCACTTGCACTTCAAAACCCTCTGCAGTGACTACACAGCTTTTCAGTGCTCCTTTTCAGAGGCAAATTGGGGATATGGCTGCACAGGGACAGCAGTCACAGAGCTGCAGGATCTGGGCTGGTGGTGCCAACACATGGGTCAGGCTCAGACAAAGAGCTGGAGGGGACAGCTCAGGAAGGATGTGGAGCTGCTGGAGAGAGTCCAGAGGAGGCACTTACATGGTCAGAGGAAAGGTTGGGAGAATTGGGATGGATCAATGTGGAGAAGAGAAGCTTTGGAGTGAGCTCAGTGTGGCCTTTAGTGTCTGAAGGAGCTGCAGGAGAGATAGAGATAGACAATTCCCAAGGGATGGAGGGACAGGACACAGGGAATGGCTTCAAACTGGCAGAGAATAGGTTTGGATGGGATTTTGGGAAGGAATTCCTGGCAGGGTGGGCAGGCCCTGGCACAGGTTCCCAGAGCAGCTGTGGCTGCCCCTGGACCCCTGGGACAGTGGGAGGTGTCCCTGCCATGGCAGGGGTGACACTGGATGGGCTTTAAGGTCCCTTCCAGCAAAAAACCATTCTCTGATTCTGTGAACACAAAGAAATAAACTACCATTAAAAAAAAAAACCACTACTTTTTCTCACTGATATACTGGGCTAAGAACAATACTTTAGGAAGTTTTCATATTTAACAAAACACAATATTTCCCAGGGTCTTCAGGTAATTGCCACAGTTGTGTGTTTGCCCTGGCCATACACTGCATGAAAAGCCCCATAAAATACATTTTAGCTAAGCTGCACAACAAGATTTATTGAGTCTTTACTGTGTTTTAAAGGTTCACAACTTAGGATCTCTCAATAAGATCAAAAGGAATTCTGAGCAATATCTGAGCATCAAACTATTTGAAACAGACTATAAATAAAACCATATTTTTCTCCATTCTTTCTGTAATGTTGCAGCATTTGTCTCAATGGCACATACACAGAGCAGAACTGAAAACACCCACCCAGAGGAATCTACCTATTGCTTTCTACTGCAGCCACATCACTTGTTTTAACAGAGAAGTTTCACTCTATAAAATTATACCCAGCAGATATAATTTTCAAAAGCTGATGACAAAAAAGGGAAGATATGAAACTGATATACTTGGAATAATCTCAAATTTAATTAAAGTTTGCAAACAAGGTAGGAACAGTCCAAACTCTGATTTTACAACACATCACAAATTCAATCAACTAACCTGTCACAATGGAAGAACATGGAAATAACTGTATATACACTTTATAATAAACTCTGCTGCTCAGTCTGTTTCTATGTTTATCATTATTTTGTAACATTTTTTTATGGGAGCAAGTTCAGGGAATTGTTAGGCTGAAATCTATTTTATGCAATTCTGGAACAGGAGAGAAGTGGAGCTGCCCAGAACCTGTCAGCACCTCGCAGGGTGTCACCTTCAGACACACAAAAACCCTCTGGGGATCAAAGCCTGGATGCAAGAAATGGAAAAGTATTTCAGGTAAGAGGTTCTAGGGAACAGGAGCAGGTAACACCTCTCCCAGGGTATCAGGAGATGCCAAGGAAATGCACACAGAGTGACAGAGGAGCAAAAATAACTATGAGGGGGATTTTTCCCAACAGCAATGCCTTAAGAAACAAAAAAACTTAAAATCAACCCAATAAAACACTGATGTACACAACAGCTTTGCATAAAATAAGGATTATTTCTCAGAACACAAATATTCATCTTTTTTTTTTTATATATATTAAAGGCCAATTTCTTGAGAACAAGAATATTTCAAGGTAGATCCTGGCTAATCCTGCTGAGTAAAAACCAAAATAATAAACCCACACAGACTGGAAGCTGAAAGAAGATAAAGTATTATTCCAACTCCTCCTTGTACATGAATAATGGCTTGATTACTCAGGAGCTGAAATACCACATTCAGCACACATTCCAGGGAAGTTAAAAGTGCTGATAATTTAAAAGGAAAAGGAAGAATGAAGTATCTGTGCTTTGGGAAGAGAGTTACATTGGGAATAACCTTCAGCACTCTTGAAAACAAGAATTTCTATCTGCAGTCCATGCCTTGCCATATTTATTGTCCCTTATTTAGCAGCAAAAGAGAAAAACAAAACAAGGAAGGTCAGTATTTGAGCCTCTTTTGAGTCACTAATCCTTTTTAAACATATTTTAAGTAGACACTCTCATGCACACCCTGGTTTCAAAACCCAGGCACACACAACCCAATTTCTCAACATCTGATTCTTGTAGATTTTATATTTGAAAATGGCAAAATAAATTGCCACCAATATTCAATTGTGCCATCAGTGTATGTAAGGATCATTTAGAGGGATAAGTGTTGAATTCTCATAAAATTCTGCTTCAGAATAATTACAAGCTTCATTTAACTATATGGAAATGCTTGCAGCATATACAATACTAAGAGCTGTATATAATCCTTTTAATTGAAGTTAAAGACAAATAAGGAGCAATAGCTGCAACTCTAGTTAAAAAATCACTTTTTTTAATATGAGCTATTTTCTTAGCAAAAAGAAGACAACTTGACAATTAAAAAGGCAAATAAAACCTTGAATATGCAATTTGTGTTGATCACTGCCCATCCACTGACACTTCTGGCAGTGGCAAAACCTCTATTTGTGATTATAAATGATGAGCAGATCTTTTAAACCTTCATAGGCCATTGTATAAAGACAAGCATTAATTAGACTTTTGCAGCTTCATTTTAAAAACTAAAAAGTAGCAAACTAAGAGCAATAATTACTATATTTTTTGTGTTTCTGGATGAATTTGCACTTTTAGTTTAAAAAGTGTGTTTCTGTATCAGTCTAAATGATAAATAAAAAAGGACATTTTGTAAACCAGGCAGGACAGACAAAAATAATAATTCCAGTAGACTTTTACATTTAAAAGGACATATTCCAGACTTCTAATAAAGCTCATTTGATGAAAAGATTGTAATTAATACAATAATGTTATTTCAAAATCTAAACTAATGAACTAGAAGATAAGCTGAAAAAAAGACCTATGTGCCTGCAGTACCTTATAGTCTATATTATGTAATTGCAAAAAGGAATGAAAAAGCTTTATGTAAATCACAATCTAATTAAGAAACAAGAGTAAATGACACTGAAATGCACAGAAAGTTACATATGCACGTGTTTGGCTGCCTGACTTAGAAGATAACAGTTGTGAATCACATTTATGATAGGCATTATTCATAAATAGCTGCAATTGAAAAATTACCAGCTGATAACCAGCTCCAAGCACTCCCAGCCCCTGCAAGCCTTCAACATGCACTGCTGGAAACAGTTAGAATTAAAATGTTCAGCATTCACAAGAATTTAAAAACACTTAAAGGGTAGTTCCTGTTATTAATTATACACAAGAGAGTCCTTCTCTCTTAGACTTTCACGCTTTCTACTGCAGATGGAAATCTGAGGAACTGAGCCTAAAGTATTTATTAAATAACTTATTATTCTTACCTCTCACCCTAAAGAGAAACAACCCACAAAAGCAAACATAAAAGAAGTAATTATCGATGCATCCCAACAGGGAAATCTGTTTTCTTCATATCCTGCAACTTTCTTTCCAACATTTCATTAAATTCTGCTCGTGGCATCCGAAAAAATCTCGTATAAAATGAACACCACATGTGGCTGTGTAACAGCAGCTGATGTGCAGGATTACACCAAAGCAGAGAGAAAAATAAAGAACATGCCAAACTTTATCTTGCCCAGGCCTCAAACTGGTTTATCTGTCAGCTTGGGATGAGCTATCATCCCCACATGTTCAATTAGAAGCTGAAGAGCTTCATGGAATTACACCCAGGGCACACTGGAACAGTCAGTCCCTTAACTGCAACACACTGCTGGGATATCTGATCAATGCAAGTAAACAAAACAAAACTTCACTTGTTCCAATGTGGGAAAGGATCTTCAGATGGTTCTGCTCTTGAAATGGAATGTAAGAAAAACAAGTTTGCTGCAATATAAGGTTTAGTTTTGTTCAGGTTTTGATGAGCACAGTATCAAAGTACCAAGGAAATTTTCTAGGAAAACAGGAGTACAATGCCATATTTCTTTATGTTACTGTCATGTTCAGTGTTGAGTGAATGATACAGTTAATTGTGCATTGAGAATCACAGAATCATTTAGGGTGGAGCTGCAAACAATCATGGAATGGTTTGGGCTGGAGGGACCTTAAAGCTCACCCAGTGCCATGGCAGGGACACTTCCCACTGTCCCAGGGTGCTGCAAGCCCCAATGTCCAGCCCGGCCTTGGGCACTGCCAGGGATCCAGGGGCAGCCACAGCTTCTCTGGGCACCCTGTGTCAGGGTCTGCCCACCCTCTTAGGAAAGAATTTCTTCCCAATTTCTAATCTAAACCTGCCCTCCTTCAGTCTTATCACTGCACACCCTGGTGATCATTGAGTCCAACCCTTAACACTGTCAATGCCACCACTAAACCATGTCCCCAGGTGCCACACCCATATCTTTAAATCCCTCCAGGAATGGTGACTCATTCTGATCTATTCAATATATTGATTTTTTGTTAATTCACGTGATTGTAGTAGCAAGGAACCCTCACTAACACAAACAGAGGCGCCTTCTCTGTCCTGACACAGACGTCCTGCTGCCCCTTCCACCCAAACAAATCCCCTTCCCAACAACAGAAGGCTGAAAGCAGAACCTACACATCTACACTGTCAGGTCATGCTCCAACAGGAACATATCTGCCAAGGAAAATGTTGTGAAAACTAAACTCTCCATTTCAGGGTTTTTACATCTGATGAGCTGCAGTGGAACCAAATCCCTCCAGCACCTGCTCTGTAGCAACCAAAGAAAAAGCAAGTTCCACTCTCCAGGGCCCACCCAGCAGCACAGAGCTGGGATGACTGGGATACACATTTCCAAAGGGTTCTCCTGGCCTGAGCCAGCACGATGTGACTGCACTCACTAAGACTCAGGAGTTTCACCCATCACTGCTGTTCTCAGGAGAAACTCAGAACATGGGCAATTTTTCAAAGATCTCTCAGAGTTCACCTGCAGAAATAGGAACAGAATCTCCACTTTCACAGGCATCAGCAATTAATGGAACCATATTTCCTCATAAAATGGGTCAGATGTTGCAAAAGTAAGGACAGCCAAAGGAGGGGAGGAACAATAAATAGAAGCTGACAAGACAAATGCACAACAAGCATTCTTATCTGTGTATGTCAAATTATCTGCAGATGAGTAAAATTACTGCCCTTTGAGAAGGGATCCAGAAATACATAGTCCACAGATCAGGCTGAGAGCAAAAGGCCAATGGAAAGGACAAAGAGAGAGGAATCATGGAAACTGTGCAGATACAATTTATGCTCTGTTTATTATTTTGTTTGGGTTGTGATTTTTTTTTTTTTGGAGAGTGTGTATAACTGGGTTTTGCTCTGGGAGGTTCCATTTTTGAACAAATACCTCCAAGTTATGCACATGAAAATACATTAATGAGGCAGCTGCTAGAAGTGTATTTTTACTGAGTTCCCATTTCAGAAGATTTCATGCTGGCTTTCAAGCTCCACAGTCACAGCCTTCCATGGAATTAATTTCTCAATCTCAGGCTTACAGCAACATTAGTTAATGTAAACTGTAGCACATGACTAATAAATAATAAAAAGAGCACAAAAGAAAACACCCACATTGTTCAAGCCCTGGTCTGTAATACCCCATCTCACCACAAAAATGATAATGATACAAGAGAAGCAGTTCTGACATAGAAAGGGGAACTTGCTTTGTGTCTTGTCTACCCTTTGGCAAAAACACTTCCAAGTAAGGAAGACAAATTATTTTTATGAGAAGCAACGAAGCAATGCAATAGATTTTTCTTTCTTCAGTTACAAAGGAAAATGAAGCTTGTAAAAGGAAGAAACTGTAGGGAAAACATAGCCATCAGGGTGGAAAACCAAGAATTAAGCCTTGATCTATGCACAAAAAATAATAAATGGTGCTGCTTCTACTATAAACAGGATGGATGAAAACTGTGTTTCAACCAGGTTGGAAGTGGTCAGTTTTCATTGGTTCAAATTTTCAGAACATAGAGCATTAAAAATCAGTTCTCAACCAAATCACTACACAGATCTTGAATACAAGATTTTAAATGAAAATATGTGAATTTAAAATTAGGTGGCACCAGGGGGTTCTTTGGTCTTTTTGTTGTAGAAAAGAGGTCAAGAACCATCAGATAAAAGATAAACAATGAAGAGGAAATGAAGTGCTGGTTTGATGTGCCAATGTTACAATATTTGAATATTAAAAATTAATAAAATGCCCCCATTTCCCTTTTCAGTAAAGGAATTGCTGCACATCTGCCTAGCCCAGACCCAGCATGGCACGAGCTGTTTCAAGAAGCTCAGGACAACAATGGAAGGTGAAATTCAACATTCAGAGAAAACTGATCTGAAAATAAATTGAGGGAAGACAGGAAAAAACAGTGGAAAGAGCAATAGCTGCCCAGATTAGGGAAGCATAATGATCTGCTTTAATTGATTTCTCTAATTTTTATTCATGTAAATTAGGAAACAAACATTAAACTCTTCCTTAGCTCATTATTATCCTTAAGCCAAATGTATTTCACAGCTGAACTACAGCAGAATATTGCACTTCAGTAAAGCCTGCAGCAACCACGGAAAAGAGGCAAAACTTGCTGTTAATAACTACAAATTTTGACCATTTAGGAGAGAATTAACAACAGACCCTTAATCAGAAACATGAGCTGATCACATTTATATTACTGTAACTAAAAATATTTTTGCCCTGAGGAAACATGCTGAGCCTTCAGTGCTGAACTTAAAACAACCTCTAAACCTACATAATACATGCTCTACAATATTTGTTCTTCCCATCTTAGTGAGCTCCTATTTGTTGATCTCTATTCACCAGAAAAATGTTTCTTACAAATCAGACAGAAAGAAACAAGTATAGGTTACACTCAGAGTGTAACAGTCTATCAAAAGAATAATGAAGCCAAAATTTAATTTCATTGCTTGCTTAATTTAAAGTCTGCTGTCTCAAAAGAGAAACTTTCATGCTGTGGCAGACTGAAAAAGGTTTAAATTATTCAGTTTTTTACATTACTCTTGCAGTACTTCCAGGTGCACATCAGAGGAAAGCTTTCAGTGCTACAGACAGCTTGCTGGCCTGCTTGACAATGTAAGAAAACAAAACGAAGCCAAAACTCCCTGGAATAATCCTCCCATCGTGTTTGCACTGCCACAGACAAGATCAACAGCAAACAGCAAAAGCAAAACAGCAGAACGAGAACTCCTGTTCCACAAGCACAATATTTAAAATACTTCATGTTTCTATAAATCAACAACAAACCACAAATATCAAACTGCAAAATGCTTTCTAATAGCAGGAATAAAAATTTCATAGAATCCCAGAATCACTGAGGTTGGAAAAGACCTCCCAGACCATCGAGCCCAACCTGTGAGCAATCCCTACCTTGTCACCAGCCCAGGAAACCAAGTCCACATCCATTTATTCCTTGGACACCTCCAGGGATGCAGACTCCAAATGTCCCTGGGCAACCCCTTCCAATGTCTCACCACCCTTCCTGTGAAGAAATTTTTCCTGAATCCCATCCCTAGGAGAACATTAATCCAGCTGAAGTCTTTCAAGCTCATTTTCAAACCCACTCATGGCCAAAAAGACATTTCCCACTGCTACTTTGTAATCCCCAACCCCCTGCTCTAAAAAACCTCTTTCCAATCATGCAACAGAATTTTGCCTCCTCTCCATGAACTAACACATCCCAGGTCATGGCTGCAAACCTAAGCAGCCTTGCTGAGGTTCTGTTTGCTGGAATATTCACCCATTAGGAAAGACAAACTACTTAGGATGTGGACTGTCCCTTGCTGAGCGTTTGTGTGGTAATAATGCAATTGCACCTAACCCTCTGTCACATTCAGGCCATTAAAACCATACCAAAATTTAATTTGCTGTCTTTTGCAAATTCATCAGGATCCCACAAAAATATGAGGTGGAAAAAAAAAATTATCTTGTGAAATGTTTTAGGATAATAAAATGAAATAATTCTCTTCAAAGAGCTCGTTTAAATGTCTTTATGTAATGCTGAAGCTGAACACTACCACAGAAATGGGCATCAAAATCTGAAAACCAAAGTGATAACATACAAGTTAAGCAAGTCTAATGGAAAAAGGTATTAATGGTCCAAAATCAGATCATTCCACTACAGCACTGTTTCAATTTTAATAAAATCTATATTAAAACATTAAAAATATTTTCTTTTGAGGGCTTCTCTTATAAATAAAATCAGGACTGTATTTTGTGCAGTGCTTTTAAAATGGAAATATGTAAAAAAAAATGTAAAAACATATGTTTGCTGCATTATTTAAAACTGCCTAACAACTAAGACCTTTTGTTTAATTAAACAACCCTAATGCAAATATTGAGAGAATTGCAGGTTTTTTTATAGAAGAAACATCATTTGAGTGTGGTGTGTGACTGTTGTGGGCCTTCCTCTTCCCCTTGGTATCAAAGGCCACAACTCTGGAAATAACAAAACCCCCAGCTCTGAATTCTGCCTGAGACCAAGTTTGTGTCTAGTGGGAGATTTTACAGCACTCCTGAAAGCAGAGCAGAAAAGGCTTTTTATAATGGAAACACGATGGACCAAGAACTCCAGTCATGCTAAGAGCTGTCACTGCAATATTCTTTCCTTCACGTCATACTGAAAATTCCATTTTATTCTCCATCTGTCATTCTTCTCTGTAAAGACAGTCACTTCATTATAGAAATTAGGGTTTTTCTGCAGTTTACCTTTTGGTTTTAATTCCTCATGTTCTCGGTAATTTTGACCACTAATTTGGCTTTTCAGCTTTAGCTGGTGACTTTTCAGACAGAAGCTTCAGAAAGCTGAACTGGAAAAACATTGATTCAGTGGCTCAACTTTATAATGGAAGTTTTATTTTTCAAGAGTATTATTCCAAGAGTATAAACTCTTTGATTTTGAATGAAAGTTTATTGAATGGTGGTTAAAAAATCCATTGCTTAAACTTACTAGTGCACAAACAACAGCTTGCTACAAACCATGTAAAAGCAGAGCATTTTTCAGAGATATTAACCAAGAACACAGACCCACTGGATACAACAGATTCCAAAGAGAATGTGCAGATTCTCACTCTGATACTGACAAAAGTTCAGTCTGAACATATTTAGATTTTTTAAAAGTATGACTTCTGAGAAATTATAAAATAAAAAGAGCTTCTCTACTGCTTTTACTCTTGGTTGTGCCCATGAATGGTACTGCAGGGGAAACAAGACTGAATCCAGAACTTCAGCTGGCTTTGTACAGAACAGTCCTCAGCAGCACAACTGTTCCTGGCCTACCAGAATTAAGCTGGTAGAAGGAATTCCAGGCAGGGAATCCAAACCCCTGAAGATGAGCTGCCAGGCCAGGGGATTCTGCCCAGTGTGAGTCCCCAGCTCCCAGCTGGGAGACAGGAGAAAGTCAGCACTGTGCAAGCTGAGCTGGATAACTGCACCATTTAAATAAATGCAGCCCCAATTATTTTCTGTACACCAACAGAAATCTGTAATGAACCTCTAAATAATTCCTGAACTAGGAACCACTGAGCTGTCCTGAATGAGACTGGGGAAATACCATTCCATTACCACCTAAGCACTGCACACTCATCTACAGCACTGTTTTGGATGTGATGGGTAGCAAAAAACTGGAGGATATCTGCAAAATTTAATATTAATGTTTCAGGGCACAGAGGAAAAATGATGGATGTCTGCTTACCTCCATCAGGAAATGCCATGTGTGTCTGCAAGGTTCAACTTGCAGAAAGAAAACTTATTTATCATAAATTTCAAAAAGGCATCAGTCTTTGACATCCACTTCGCAGAGGTTTAATTTCAAGAGGCATCAGCTCACATCAACTTTCATGAAAATACCACAGAATCCATAATTTCCCTAACTGCTAAGTAAAAGCAATGTTCAGGAGAGCCAAATGTGCTCTAAGGCAAGAGCAAATACCCATCAGAAATGCCACGAAAGAAAGAAGGAAAAGGCCAACTAATGAGTACACAACGTGCAGCTGCAACAGAAGTGACAGGGAAAAGCTGGGGAAGTGAGAGGGACAACAAAAAGGCTCATCCTAATTAAGCAAATATATGACAAAAGAAAAAATCTGCACTAGCTGGGTGTGGCTATTTTATGATTAAATGCTAAATAATGATAAGTATTTGGCAGAAATACAGGCTGTGTGAGAACACAGCATTTACAGTTATGCCACTTTCATTATGCAGCTTTCATTTTCTCAACGCTACAGGTTTATTAAACCAGTGATTTTATACAGGTGGATTTTTTTTTTTGTGTAATTCAGTATTACATAAGAATTGTCTTGTCCTGATACAGAGTTGCAGCCAAAGGTCCTCCTGAACATGCACTGTATGAAAATGAAAACCAGGGACTTGGGGTTATGAAAAGAAGCCATATGACTAAAAAGTGAATCCATTTTCCAAAACGCCCACACAGACAAGAGCTTCTGATGAGAAAAATGATCTCTGCAAAGCTAAATTGCACAGATTATTTCCATGAAAAGTTAGAATCATGCAGATTATATTATATTTACTGTGCTTGGATTTAAAAAAAAAACCAAACCACCAACTTTTTATATTATTACAGTATGAATAGTTACTTGATTGTTCAATATAAATTATGTAAATATCAATAATTATTTAATTGAGTAATTGTCTTCTTTTAGAATTCACACAGGCAATGATGCTTGCTTAGTTTTTCCAGGATTGTTTCTCTCTTGCTGCTGGCAAGTTTTGGGTACCTTTAAAATAAGGTGCAACCACCTGTGTGTGCCAGCAAAGCAGTTGTGGCTTACCTTGGCACTGGAATCCTTGCTTCCCAAATCCCCTGCATAAAGAAGGAAAAAACTGCCTTAGTATGTTTGGTTTTAGTTTCTACTCAATGATCTCTAAAAACATAAAAATAGCTTGATATTAAATTACTTCAGGTTTTGCTACGACAGCAACAGATTTTCAAATACACAACACAGACCAGCCCACCCATTCCAAAGCAGAGAACAATAGCTGTCACCAGCTATGTAATTTCAGCTTCTGGCAACAATTTTTTTATTATTATTATTTTACAAGCTATTTTGGAACTACAATTATCATCAGCTGTGATTGCTGCATAATATTTCAACTCGTTTAATGCCACATGTATACTTAACAGCCACGTAAAGTATTCCAAGTTCCAGCAAAGGCACATAAAACAAACCAGACTCGGGGTTTCATCCAAATTTTGGGACTACAAGCTGGTGTTATGAGGCTCAGCCAGAGTCCAGCCGTTTGCTGTATGGAAAGCAGGTAGGTGAAAAGTTTTGCTTACTTCAACACAGATGAGAAAACAGGCGCCTGATTTTCCTACTGATTATTCTCCAGCTTCCTTGCCCCATTTCCATAACAAAATACAAATTTGTAACAGTTCTGCAGTGAATACAATGACAGTGGTATCCAGAGTTCCAACACATTTTATACCTCTGGCAAACTCCACTGCTGTGGATTTATTTGTTTATCTGTAAGCATCTAACATTCTCTTCCCACAAAAATAACTGTTTTGAGTATCCTGCCTATAAACATTTCTCTGCCTTTTTCTTTGCAGCCTGTTTTTCATCTGGAGAGCTGGAGCTGCTCACACTCAAACACAGACAAAAGCCATGAGCTGGAGAAGCTGTGTGCAATTAACAACACACAGATTAATTATCAACTTTATGGAAATGGTTTCTTTAAAAAAAAAAAATCAACAACTTCTCCACTTTTTAAATTTATTTATGGAAGAGACAAAACAGTGCACTGTTCCTTCAGGTGGAAGCTGAAATGATACAGCTTAGAGCATTTCTCGGCCCAAGTTGCTACTTCTTGTTACTATAAGCAAACCTAAACTAGGAAAACTAGTAGAAAAATCAAATTATTTGTTTATTTGGCAGCACATGTGCCTATACTGTCATTCTGATGCTGTTACGACTCACCTTCACAAAACTCAAAAGCTGGAAGCGTGGAAATGCAATTGCAGGAAAGCTGATGGCGGGACTTAGAACATGAAACAGACTTGAGAAAATTTCTAGTCCTTTGAAATAGACTTACTTGTAAATATCCCTTTTCTACCTAAGCACGGCTGTTCCTCAGTGTCTGAGCTGAACTTGGCAGACCCACAGCCCATTCCACTCCCCGAGCAGTTCCAACCTAATTTTTAAGTAAAAAGTCTTTTAAAAAATATCAACACTCCAGAAGCAAAGTGGAGAGGTGAAAGTTGCTGAAGAGGATAAGGAGGCACTAAACCACTTTGGTAAATATTACCTGCTGAAACATAATCCAAGGAAAAGAATCTATTTATACAGATTATAGCTCATTGAAAGGTTGTGTTCACAGTTCTTTACACCATCAAACATTGTTAATTGACACAAGTCATTTTGGAAATCGATGGTTGTTTGCGAGCGGCCCATCTCCGAATCAGAAAACGAAACAAGTTTTGGAGGTGTCAGATGCTCTTCCAAGGAACGTGGAGAGCTTCCCCAGGCTCGGTAAGCACAGTGGCTCTTGCCACCTGTCAGCCACAGGCTATTCCCTCGCAATTCCAAATCCACCTTGTCATTCGTGACAGAGCTCTGCTTTGTTTTATAACTGTGCTGCTTGTGTGCACAAACACCGCTCAGCAATAACCCTGCAGCGGCTTTTCACACCTGCCAACCCATTCTGGTTTAGATTAACTTTGAAGCAGTTTCTGAAAGTCTCTCACTTTTACCATATACAACTCTACGGTTTAAAAAAATAAAGAAAGAAAGACTCAGAAATTTTACTTGTTTCTTATGCAGTCTACCATGTCAGCGCTCCTTCCTTACTCTGCGAATGTATTTCAATCGTTTCTGGCACAAGCAGAGTCTTTGCTTCAGCATGCAAGCAGAGGAAAAGGACGGAGGAAGGAAAAGGTCCGTGTCCAGACACATAAATACACATAAAAAGAGCAAGAAGCGTGCCACAGACACAGAGCCAGCTGCGCGCAGACCCGTTCACAAC